>JAYKKM010000403.1:1487500-2087500 GCA_035772405.1 Chrysogorgia sp. JL179-B06 | reverse complement strand
ACTACCTTTGCCAAATGCTCATAGAGCAATCCATCTGGTAAAAAATGAAATCATTGATCGTTTTGCAACCCATACTGTGATCTGTCAGATGTAATGAATATATATGAACATATACAATTACTTTTCTAATTGTGGAGGGATGTGATGTCCACAAGTAAAGTGGGGACTGTGTGGACATATAGAGGAGTAACGCATTTCATAGAGATAGCATGCCATTTATCGTTTGTTTGTAATTCTATAGATAATCATGATAATGTGAAGACACTCTTAAAAAAACGAAGAAACACTGAAGACAGTATATTTGTGACTGGTGATGGCGTGGCTTTAGGATTCCATTTTGATTTTATCAAATCATTCAATGCCTGTCAGATTGTGTTCCACAGGTTAATACAATTATGATTATGAGGGTGAAATTAGGATGAGGAGGCTGACGATAAAGGTGGGGTTGAATGTGCGGGTGAAAGTAACGAAGTTAAGATTGCATGGGGGTGATTAGGGTAAACGCCAATGAGGGTGAAGATGAGGTTTTCGGTGATCATGAAGTAGGGGATGGGATGGTGATAATGAGGTTGAAGGTTGGGGTTAAAGATGTGATTGAAAGTGAGGGTAAAGATGAGCTTGAGGTTAGAGATGGCCCGGGTAGATGTGAAAGTCAGCGTGAAGGTGAGGATTAGGGTGTCAGAATGAGGATGATGCTAAGAGTTGGAATAATTAATTGCGACAATTAATATTTCTTACATATATAGGTGTTACAGTGATATTTATCAAGTATATTCTATGAATACTTTGTTACACCGAAAAGCGACTTTATCCAATAAAGAGACGACATATGGAGATTTTAAACTCCGTTTTAACCAAGAACTGCTTCTTGATTCTCTGGAAGACATATTTAGTCGTACACCTGGAATGAAGAACAACAATAGCTTGTTACTGATTAACCTTGCCATCCATTACGCTCGTATTATGAGCTTCCCTGAGCATCAACGCATGATCCAAAACGTTGTAAAACTGTTGAAGAATAGGAAAAAGTTATTTGACAGTGATACAAGAGTAGTCTGGAGGACGGCAGCCGCTACACATTACAATGAGAAGGCAAAGAATGGAGGGTTTCTTACGAGCCCTGTAAGTATTGGAATGAAAAACCCATTGATAATTAAAAAGCAAATATATATATATATATATATTATATAATATATATATTATATAATATATATATAATTATATATATATATATATATATATATATAATTACGCTCTGCAAATTAATGCAAATTTATATATATATATATATATAATTACAGAGTTGTCATAAAATATGCATGCAATAACCAATCAGACAAAAAGTAAGATTATAAAAGAAAGAGTACGTGGCACAGAACCGATATTGCCATTTAGAGGTTTAAGATTGTGAATGAGTAAGCTTTCGCGTAGAAGTTCAGACATAAAAGAGCAAGAAGAAATTATTTTAAAATCGTCAAATAAGATAGGGTGAGCAGTGTCATGGTGATGAGAAAGGTGTTGCATTGTTACGTTTCATTCTCTAACGAAAGGCCTTCGCTCGATACTATTTCGCCAGTACACTAACCTTTTTAGAGTGTTCAATTTATAAATTTCAAAAATAGTTTCTTTTTTTAACAGCGTATGCGATTGTTCGCTGCTTACGCCTTGTCAGAATTGTGTAAGGCTGGCATTGAAATTTTGGATTGGTATCCACTGAGCGCATCAACAACTACGAAAGTAAAAGATGCAGTACACTACTATGGCGCAGTGTCACCTAAAATTCTGGATGCACTCACTTGGTATCTCATTACAGAGCGTGAGAAACGGAGTCGAGAAATCTGCTTTGCTTGAAAAAGTGAATGAAAGTCAGAGTAGTAAAATTTAATTAGAAAGACAGTAAAACTTGTGTAATTTTTAATAATTTTCGTATTAAGTGGAGACATATCTTTAAACCCTGGTCCTGAAACATGTCATGTTTGTTTGAAGACTATTGCAAGAACTCATAAAGCAATCAATTGCATGTCCTGTGACCTTCGTTATCACATCAACTGTCAACCTCGTGGTATGCTTTAGACTGACTGAAAAAAGCTTTAATGGCAGAAATTAGATGGGCGAGGCGGGTGAAAAGCCTGGGTACGAGGTTGTGTGGGCGTTCTGTGACCCCTACGATCTTTTTATTAGTATTAAGGTTAGTATTAGAAAACCATTAGGCGGGGGGTTAGGGTAAGGATCTAAGTTGTTTGGGGGTTAGCAGTTCTACGATGTATTTCATCATACAGGTATGTCCGATCGTATGATGATAGCAGTACAATCTCTCATTTCGTCCCACCTCTCGCGCATACTAAAAAAGATCGTCCAGAAGACGATTGCTTGCGGGAGGGGGTCACAGAACGCCCGGGATAAATTGACTAGCTATTAAATCACGGCAGTATAAACAAATGATTCTGACTAGAGATGTATATTGGACATGTCGAGCGTGCCTACTGTCGGAGCTTCCTTTTGCTGATTACTGCCTTACTGACATCGACAATGGTAGTGACGTACCAAACACAATTTACTGATATTAGCTCTCTAGACCTAGAGTTTCTCCGTAAAGGCCTCGTCCTTTATCATTACAACGTCTGCATCTCGCTGACTATTAAACAAGCATTTTCAGATTAAGTTACTGCTCGCATCTGTCGCAGGAAAAAACAATGGGAAATTGAACTTAGTTCTTGGCATTACATGAGAAACATTTCTCGACGACTCGTCGAATGTTAGTCTCGCTGCAGCCAACTATACAACATTTCGTGCTGACAGACCTTGGGGGAAGGGTGGAGTTAAGCCGGTTTTCCACTAGGCGATTTTGTTCGCGCGAAGCGACTTTTTATTGTTCAAATTGAAAATATTTCTAATTAGTTCCGCCCAAGAGCTTATAAGACAATAGAAAAAGTCGCTTCGCGCGAAAAAACCCGCCTAGTGGAAAACCGGCTTTATATGTCAATACAATTTGCCGGTTACAAGGAGGTTCGATATTGAAATGGAGGGAATTGAATGTATTTGGCTTGAACTAAAATTCGTACGAAGCCACGTTTGATTTCCTTAGATTTATTGGATCACTATGTTGACGAAAGTTGACTGCGAAGGTAGTCCGTTTCTTGGTGACTTTAATTTCGATTTGCTATGTAGAACTTCTATCAGCAACCGCTTTTTAAATTTCAAATCTTTAAAGTGGCAATGAATCGAAAATTAAGTTTGTCTTATTTGAAAGAACTCTTAAAACAATGAGGAATAACAATTTACAGCTCCTCCATATTTACAGGACATTGGCAACAAAAATCAAGTTCGCCTAATATGAAAGAACTTGTAAAATGATTGAGTAACACCTTTTACAACTTTTCCGTATTTTACTTCGTTTTTGAAATATTTCAGTTTGTTTGATATGTAAATGGTGGTCTCTGACGTCAGGTGCAGGGTAGAGAATTTTCACTCATTAAAATATTAGTTACATCTTCAAGTTTGTTCCACAAAATTTGTTTGAAAATGTGCGTATAATAACTCCTCATGATAATGAACGTTGTACACTTAGCAATAACTGAGATATAAGACATTTTTAACGATATAAAATTCTCTACGCTGCACTTGACGTCAGAGACCACCATTTACATGTCAAACAAACTGAAATATTTCAAAATCGAAGTAAAATACGGAAAAGTTGTAAAAGGTGTCACTCTATCATTTTACGAGTTCTTTCATATTAGACAAACTTAATTTTTGTTGCCAATGTCCTTTAACTTACTTCTTCAGATATTTAGACTTAGGTGATATTCAAATGAGATAATCTATGACGTAGCAAGTTATTGAACGAAATCACTTGAAGCTTATCTTTAATGTTTTGTTTCATGAGCTGTAGCAATTACAAAGTTTTGAGTGATTTCTTTTAATAATATTGGAAAGATATACATGATTTTCTAATGTTGTGTACAACTTGCTACGTCATAGATTTAAATATTACATAAGTCTAAATATCTCAAGAACTAAGTGAAATATGGAAGAGCTGTAAGTTGTTATTCCTCATTGTTTTAAGAGTTTTTTCAAATAAGATAAACCTAATTTTTAATTCATTTGCACTTTAAATTATCAATAACTTATAACCGTATACCGACTAGACCGATCTCTGAAACGCTTCTAGATCTTATTTTCACTACTCACATTGAAAATATTCAGAACTCTGGAACTTTGCCGATATCGTTGAGTGACCATCTCCCTATTTTTGTTTCATTAAAATCTAGAGGCATTAGTCTTATACCAACAGGTCACAAGTCAATACTTTTTCGTTCATTGAGAAATTTCTCTGTCGATAACTTTTAGCTGATTTGGAATGCCTCCCGGAAGTCATTAGATATGTTCGATGACATTAATGAGTGTTCTTGAAATAGACGCCCCTCTTGTTGGGACACGCGAGGCGACAAATCGCGGGGCCGTGTCGCTGCAGCATGCGAAATCTTGTTGCAAATTAAAATAAACCAAATCAAAGAATTTTATTTTCCTTTTCCTTCTCTGACATGTCCCCTCGTGTGTCCTCAACAAGGAAAATGTCTCCGCGACATGCCCCCACGTTTTGTCGCCCCGTTTGGCCTAACCTTTAAAAAGCGGCAAGTAAAAAGGCAGGTACAGCAATTAGGGAACGTAATAATTTGCATAGTCATGCACAAATATAGGATTGCACGAAATAGAGTAGTTCATTTACCGTATTTCCTCGATTAAGCGCCCCAGGGCGCTTATTAATTTTGAGACTAAAAGGAGGAGTGCTTATTCGAGGTAATACCATGGTTGTCTCAATTTCTTTTGTCTTTTCAGGTTGAATTAATAACTAAATTACCTCATTTGGATTAATTTATACAATCTAGAGGTCGTATTAGAACTAATACAACCTTGAATGACGTCACGAGAGGTAGTATTAGCTTCTTCTCACCTGGCATGCAAAGACATGAAATTTCGACAACCATGGTATGCGGCCCTCAGGAATTTTACTTAATGACCCTCATCGAGCGGGCGGTTTAACAGCTAATACACCTCACTACCATGATATTACTTATAAAAATACGGTAATTAGATATGCTAAACGTACCTTTATCGTGACTTCGTTAATACAAATCTTGACAATCCAACGAACTTGTGGAAAATAATTCGTGATATTGCTCCTTCTAAATGCTCTAATTTACCTAGTCACTTGACAAGCAACGGTAAAATTTTGACCTTGAAATCTTGCGAGCTACGGCCTGCTCTCTCCAACTCTTTGTTTGTCTTCAATGGGCGACCCTTTAACCACATGCCAAGATACCTTTTTTATTCATATAAATCAGCAGATCCAGTGTTGTAAACCAGTTGTCAAAAAATAATTTGTGACCAGCTTGTAATGGCAACCACCTGAGCAGATTTCTGTAAATGCTTGAAATCTGCATTTTCCACATTCTTTTCATCTTTGCCAGCATAAATATAAAAGTCGTACATATGTTGGGGATTGCCTCCCTGTGTTAGTCGCCAAACAAATCACAATCACTAAACTTTATTGTCTCTCCCGATTTACGTTCAAATCACACACTAAAAAACCCCGACAAGACACATTAACCAGATACCCAAATTCATAATTATCTGATAACTAATCATATCCCTTATCAATAATTGGCTAACGTAACGCGTGTTCTCGATCGGCGGCGAACCCAATAGGATGGATGTCTCTAGGTGGAACACTGTAAGTGCTTGGAGGCTGAGTTCTCATGTATGAGACCTCAGCTTGGTAAACCTATCAGGTTGAGCAGGACCAGTTACCCTGATCGAACTCCAAGCACTATCGCACCGAAATGCAAATCACGTCGGCAGCCCACCTGTTGTTACCCAACCATCCATACGGGTAAGTATAAACGTAATCTTTATTATGATATATGACGAATGGTTTAACCAACAATAACTATAATTCCCGACAATCCCCCCCATTTGTCTCGAAAGATGACAAATGTTTTAACGTTATTTTGAAGATAAATGAGGTTATTAGATAACCAAGGTTAACAACTAATGAAATGCGCAAGGCTTGGGGGCGAGTATGCGAGTGGTTCAATATTGCGTGTCAACATTCAAGTTTGGCTTTCAACATTCATATTCGTCAATCGACCATGAACATTAGGTAGTGCTTTTAGGAATTCTGTAGCACTACGTCGAACCGCACAGGGATGAACAATCGACTTTATAATGCGATATCGAAGTTTGCGATTCAATATTCAACTTTGCAAAGCATTAACGAAGTTTGTGATTCAACAATCAAGTTTATTTATCAAGTTCGCAATTCAACAGTCAACTTTGCAATGCGATATCAAAGTTTGAAATTCAACATTTAACATTGAAATACAATATCGAAGTTCGCGATTCAATATTCGACTTTGCAATGCGATATCGAAGTTCGCGATTTAACTTTCAACTTTGCGGACAAACTCCGCCAAAAAACAAATTCCGCCAAAAAACAAATTCCGCCAAAAATCATCACGTGATCCAACCACTTATCCCTACTTATCCCTATGTTGGGGGCCCCAACAACCATTTTACTAAGTGCCCCAGGAATTTCTGTTACACCACTGCTTGAAATATAAGGGGATAAGGGAAATTCCTAAGGTCACTAAAGTCTCAGTTAGTATATAGTTCCATTACCCCACTGATTAAAAGTGTTCTTCTGTGATTGCAATCTATGAATTTGTGATTACAAAGTGAGTTGAAATACATAGATTAAAGAGTAAATATTTGTATATTTATAGGCCGCAAGTCGGACTTTGCAAAACATTTAGATGGTTAGCAACGCTGAGAAGTGTTTCCTTGAGTGTTTGGCGAACGTAATTCACCTGATTACTAGCTTGCTGATCACTGGTATCACCCATATTTGCCACAGCGTCGACGACAAACAAACGAAAAACTAGAGATCTCTGGACGAAAGAAGGACTGGGATAAGTGGTTGGATCACGTGATAATTTTTGGCGGAATTTGTTTTTTGGCGGAATTTATTTTTTGGCGGAGTTTGTCCGCAAAGTTGAAAGTTAAATCGCGAACTTCGATATCGCATTGCAAAGTCGAATATTGAATCGCGAACTTCGATATTGTATTTCAATGTTAAATGTTGAATTTCAAACTTTGATATCGCATTGCAAAGTTGACTGTTGAATTGCGAACTTTGCTATCGGAATTCAATTGTCAAATGTTTGATAAGTAAACTTGATTGTTGAATCACAAACTTCGTTAATGCTTTGCAAAGTTGAATGTTGAATCGCAAACTTCGATATCGCATTGTAAAGTCGATTGTTCAACCCTGTGGCTGTGCGGTTCGACGTAGTGCTACATAATTCATAAAAGCACTACCTAATGTTCATGGTCGATTGACGAATATGAATGTTGAAAGCCAAACGTGAATGTTGACACGCAATATACATTTTTGGCGGAGATGGAACACCATAGCTTGGCTGATCATTGCGCCTGCTGACGGCACAGCGAAGACATAGCGGAGTATCAGTAGCAGACGAGAAGTAAAGAAAATGGCAAAAATACCCACCATCCCTCCCTTTAGTCAAAGCTATTTCCACCGATGAAATCGGTGTGATAGGTGTAGACGGTGGTGGTCAGGTCAAAATTGGAGATCACAACAGGGCATCTAGCCTGCGTGCAGACGCAAAACCAACCATACGGGTAAGTAAAGTGAATGCAGGTGTTAAGCTATGTAAATTATCAAATAACAATATCAAAATAATAATCAAAATATCAAGAGTTATGTAATAGCAACCTCGTTCCCAGGGCATTTTGCCTCCACGGTGGAAGGTCGGCGAAAATGGCCCTGGGATCGGCTGGTCACATGACACCCAGAATTTCTGGGTATTTAGATATAATTTTTGTGGTCTTTGTTCCATTGCCTTTGTCTACTTTGTTGACCTGAATAATTGAGAAATATTCAATGCTCTTCAGAGTTGTTCATGTTAGCATTCGTCGGCATAAAAGCAGCTAACAAGCTTAATAATCCACCATACATCCATGGTTATCTCTTACAAAAGATATAAAGATGCATATATCCAAAAGTTACGGGGGGTTAGGGTTAGAAAACCCATTAGGCGGGGGGTTAGGGTTAGAAAACCCATTAGGCGGGGGGTTAGGGTTAGAAAACACATTAGGCGGGGGGTTAAGGTTAGAAAACCCATTAGGCGGGGGGTTAGGGTTAGAAAACCCATTAGGCGGGGGGTTAGGGTTAGAAAACCCATTAGGCGGGGGTTAGGGTTAGAAAACCCATTAGGCGGGGGGTTAGGGTTAGAAAACCCATTAGGCGGGGGGTTAGGGTTAGGATCTTTGTTGTGTTGGGGTTGGGTTCTAGCATTAAATTAACAAGTCGCTCTTAATTTGATCATTTTAACAGGAATGGTTGATTGATCATTATAGTCATTATAAGAGTGAGGATATGCTGAAACTCTACGCTATTAAGAGTTCCTTTAGTCATCCTTTTGTTTATCTTTTGCAATTTGGGCAATGCGTTTTCTTGCGACTGTTGCAGCGGCTCGCTTTGCTTTGGTGTAAATTCAGGGGCGCTGACGTTCAGAGCAACAGCGGATTCTGTTGCCCACAACGTAGTTCCATTGGGTACAGATGTTGCACCGGGCGCTACAGGTGCGAATTTCCTGTGCGTAGCTTCATAACCCCTCTCACAACACCATCACAACAAGGGATGAGTTTCTCGACAATCCCAATTCTCCATTTCCCGCGGTCTTTCTGGTCTGACTTTATCAGTACCACCTCTCCCGAACTTTCGCCATTTTTAAGATTACTCCCCCGTGGAGTGTTCTCAGATGTGCGTCTTCCACCAATTTCTCTGCATACGGGTGACTGTTTGGAACGTAAATCGGAAGTTCCCCTGGATCCTTCCACGACATTTCAACAGCCCTTCGGTATTCACTTGCAAATTGAGCTGCAATCAATCTTCCTCGAATGGTTCCATTCCCTTGAGACTCTCTTGAGCTCGTTTCAAGCAGAAAATCTTTCGTTCGTCGATCTTCCCCGTGGTTAAACTGACCGTTGGTTCTCTGTTGTTTGGCTTGTCTCGCGTTGCGTACGAACCGTGAAATCCAAGCACAGACTCGAAACGTTTTCCAGAGGCTGAATTTGCTGAGTAAAGCATTGAACTTCATCTGTCGTGACTACTGCTCCCGCGAAAAGCTTCTGCACTACTTTGCTTTCGGCTTGAGATTCTGGTGTTGGATTCGTTATGATGTCAGGTGGCCAGCTCTCACGGTTGGTCAACCGTGGGTGTCCTTGCCACCACAACTTCGACTTCTCAACACTCCCACTGCGACTTCCCAGATCTGCAGGATTTTCTCGCGTGCCAAAAATGGTGCCATTCTACTACCGGGTACTGTTGAATCTTTTGGACTCGATTGCTGACAAACTGTTTGCAATCTCCAGTTCCCCGTATCCAGTGCAGTGCCACTGTGCTGTCGAGTAAGCAAACCAGTTTATCAACTGGAAACCCCTTCAAGGCATCTCGGATATTAACGATGAGATTGACGGCCATGTGGCCAGACACCAGCTCCGGACGTGGAATACTAAGTCCCTGCTTAGCCGCCAGCCTAGCTTTGGCTGCCACCAGCCCCACAGATACATGTATACCTGATCTTGAGACACCACTGCATACAACGCGGCAGAAACTCCGATTGGTTCACGGTATTCGGGGATGCCGCGATGGCTCTAGGCGTCGTTATCCTTCAGGTAGGCCACATTCCCACTTTGACCATCTCGTCATTAGGTCGTCAGGAAGCTTTTTATGCCACGCAATTTTCAGCTCACAAGCTTCACGGTATAGAGAAGTACCACCTAGTGTTGTGGGAGAAACCAGGCCGCGGGGGTCGTAAACTCCCGCCACATTACCTAGGGCCTCTTAGTAGATTCGGCTCTCTTCATAGGAAGCTTGACTGTGATGGTATCCTGGCTCTTGTTCCACGCGAGGCCAAGGGGAGCCGCCTTCCCCGGGAGAGGAATACCCAATTGCAGCTTGGCGAATGTTTCCGTTTGTTCACATGAAACGTTGCTGGAAGGCTCCAATTCGGACGCGTTTGAGTGCCACTTGTGTAGCTCAAATGATGCTTTCGAGAATATCTCAGTTGACTTCGACTTGACTTCTCTGGCAGCTTCAATGGAGGGTCCTCCGCTGATCAGATCGTCTACATAGAGACTTCTTTCGATTTCCTTGACAATCTGAGGGTACTCGCTTCGACAGCTCTCTAGATGTTGTTGAACCACTCCGCCCAATAAGAACGGTGATGGAATCCGAACAGTGCCCTTGTGAAGCGAAGAGTCTCCACACGTTTGGATTCCAAGTCGGCGATCCAATGGAAGCGCAATGCATCTCTTTCTTCTTCTCTTATCCGAACTTGGAGGAAGGCTTGCTTTATGTCACCCGTGATCACCACTGTATGGAATCTTGCTCGTACCAACACTTCCCATAGTTGATTTTGTAATGCTGGTCCCAAGTGAAGACAATCGTTTAGGGACGATGCTTGATATCGAAGGCACGCGCAGAGGCGTCGTAAACCACTCGAAGCTTCGTGCTCTCGGCCGTTTCTCTCACCACTGCCTTGTGTGGGATGTATACAACTTGCCAGAAACCTTTGCTATCTCAACCAGCTGCTATCTGAACTTGCCAGAAACCTTTGTTCCTATGTTTAGGGCATCTGTTCCATACCAAGGCATTTAGGGATTCAAATCGCTTCTAGTCCCCTATCTATATCACACATCAAAAATGAAAAGTGGCCAAGAAATAGCATGTTTTGGGACAAAATCTACTAAGGTGCCATGGCAACAAACAACAGTTTTTCAACCTAATGGTATAAATTGTCATTTATTTCTGAAAATAGCACGAATATCACAATTTGGAGTCAAATTTATGAAAGTAGAATAGTTTTAGTCTTAGAAAATGCAAAAAAACAGAAATCTGTTTTTCTATCAATTTTCCTCCATAATTTGCCCTATTGCTCCCCCTTAAAATTTCTGTTTATATTCAGAAAGTTAAGCGGGTTTTTTTTAAAGAACGAGGTAATATATAACATATCTATAGTTCTGTTGCTAATATACTTAGAACCTCGTAACATGAAATTATAACCAGATTATATGAGGACGCCACTTGCACATGTTCCGGAAATGAACTATTCTATATAATTCTCGATATTTCGTAAATAAATATAAGGAAAACAACAGAAGCAAGACAGCACCAAACTTAACACGCTGTCACACATTCCTTTGAAATCGCGGGCTCGTTAAGAACAAGTTTTGAGCAATAGCGAACAAAGTTTCGGCGCCAACTTTACAGCTTGTTCATCTTTTTTTGTAAAATGCGTACATTTATTAACCAAAACGCCCCTGTAACTAGGACGTGACAAGGTCACTCAGCACTGGATCAGCATTTTCTTGTTCTGTCACATATGGAATGTTTTTAAAGAACAAATATTGACTAGGCTATTTTTTAAACCACTACAACTACGATCTCATCATTACTACACTAGTTCATTCGTCCAAGGCCGAAATGAGAGCGCTGTGAATGAACACCCTTGAAAATGTCCACTGCTCAGGGACACGAGGAGGTTTTAATAATTACAATTGTGTCCATGGCTAAGATTTCGACGGGAAGGCTTCTGGACCACTTTCACGCAACCACAGATTTAAAATTATTATTTACTTCGATTTGAGCTTAGGTAAATCTTGTGGAACACCATCTATAGTCTTCATCGTTACCACACCATCCTTTTTCACTTCTACTGTTTCTTTGCCGTTTTGAACAACACTAAATAAGAAAATAAATAATTTGAATCTTCGGTGCGCATTCTCAACAATGAAGGTGATGGTGATAATATCAGCTGCGATCAATTTCTCATCAAAAGTTAGGTAAGTTCCGAGTACGCCTTTTGGGTGATCCGTTTTAATCAGCCAATATTCAAACATGGCCGATTAAATTAAAAGTACATAAATAGGTTTTTACGAAGGTTATACATGTTCGTGTAATATAATAGGTACGTATGTTATGAACTTAGACTCGAAAATTCCAAATATGTTTTCAGAATTGAAATCGGTTAAATATTGACGGAGATAATATTCCAAATCTACGGCGAAACGGCCTTTTGCGATTTGTGATCTACAAATACAGGACGTGCTACGGTGGGGTACTGGGGACCATTCTGATTACAAAATATATAACATATTCAGCATTCCTATCAATTTAGTTAATAAGAAATGGCTAGCATAAAGTTGAAATTTGAGGATTTTGACGCCATATTTGTTTTGAAAATATGACGTCATTGAGTGCTCTTTACCGGTAGTGGAGTTGTTTTGATGGCAATCACATAGTGATAGCTGTTGTGAGTGCTCTTTGGATGGAAATTAGTCGAAATAAACAATTTAGTTCTTCATGGGGGGAAGTAGAGAAGCTTCTTAGGCATAATATAAGATAGAAGCACTCAGTGACGTCATATTTGGAAAAAATATGGCGTCGAAATTGGACAAACTCTCCAACTTCAATTTGCCATATCTTCTTACACTACTACTGCACTACAATAATGTTTCCATATGGTTTGCTGTATATAAAGCATAAGCCAGCGTCCATAGTAATCTGTTCGTTAAAAATGGAACCTTTCCGTTTTAATATGGCCTTTTAAGTGGATATTTTTCCGGAGAAATACCTCCGGTCCCGCAGTATAATCCCTTACCGGAGAACTTGTTCTGTCATAATAAAATGCAAACAGTTCAATTTTATTACTTGTAATATACCCAAGTACACACTTACGTCGTTTTTACAACTTTCTTGCCATTTTCGTATTTCGTTGACGTGTTCACCGACTTAAAATTCCCCCGTCCTGACAAAAAAAATGCGATAGAAGATGAGACCATGGATAATTTACGAAACACAACCTTCCTTCGTATACACTTGACGTTATGATTGTTTGAGGCTAGAACACACACACACACACACACACACACACATATATATATATATATATATATATATATTATATATATATATATATATATATATATATATATATATATATATATATATATATATATATATTATATATATATATACAGCAGATTGCAAAAACTATGGCAAACGAGATATCAACATATAAACATATCGGGTGCATTGTGGGAATGGGGTCATCAACTAATTTGAATATTGTCATTCTGTTTTACATTTATTGGTCCGCCAGATGCCTGAAAGGAATGTATAGCATAACAAGCTCGGTATAAAAACATGAACTGCTTATTAACTATTACTATAGGGTAGTGTTACATGCATGTAACTATATATCGCCCTGTGAAACTTCTAGGATATAATTATAAGTAATACCATGACATGAGGGAAATTAGTGATTAAATGCCCCGCAAGCCGAGGGAGGTTTGTGAAAATCACGAGGGCAAAGCCCGAGTGCGTGCCCGAGGGACTTTCACAAACCTCCCGACGCTTGCGGGGCATTTAATCACTAATTTCCCTCATGTCATAGTATTAGTTTGTAATACCATGTAATGTTTGTAATTTTGTATTGTTTGAAATGCTTTTGGATATGAAAACATTGTGAATGCATGGATATAAGTGGGTATAAATATGAGGTAGATGGTTTAATTGAAGCCTTCTTGTTCGACGCTCACTGACTGTTAATTGGTGACATATGTTGAGTGAAGTATATAAAACCGAATATTAATGATTCATTGTTGTGTGATTCTTTGTTGTGTAAAAGAGTACTGTTTGGATAAAGGCTCATAATTTGCCTAGTAAAGCGGGCAAATTAGAAATTTGCCCGGCACTAGCGGGAAATTAGTGATTAAATCACCCGGTGAGAACAAAAGAAACCGAGTCAATCCTGGTAAAGCCATGCGGCACGCAATTATTGTTATAAAACAACACTTATTATTCCAAAGGCCTTTGTCTTTGAGTTAACCATGTTAAAATGCAAAGTGGGTTTCTTTTGTATTTTAATGACAAAGCCAAATTAATTTACCTACTTGCTTAATAGCGGAGCGCACAGATGTCGTTAGGTTGTTGATGTTTGTCCGCATTTATGGTTCATTTATCATTTGGGAATTCTTCAAACTTAATTTTATTTTGTTTGTCCGCAATTTGGGTTTAAAAATATAATCTTTGCGCTGCGCTATTATAACCTTGTATTGTTTCAAGTAATGAGCTGGTTGTTCTCGATTCCCTTGAGAACAGTAAACAATACAAAAACGCAAGAAAACGTTTCCGTGTGTACGGGGGCTTATAAGCTATTATAAGATTTATTATAAAATTATATGTAAACGATGGATCTAGATTGGCGATTGATAAAAACCTGCGTGATAACCGATTGGCAATTCATGAACACAGATAACCTCGTCAATGATGTCAAGCTTTCTGTTACCGCGGCCTTCCACAAAATACCCGCATTTGAAATTAGTGCAGGTCGTTGCCGGTGCGATTTTATTTGGATAGTTTTCCAGTAGATACATCTTCAACATTTCAGGAAAGGTAAATTTGGGACAATCACTGAGTTGAAAGTGAGAGAATTTTGCTTTATTTGCTTTGTCTAACACCCTAAGATGCACTTCGAATGTCGAAATTCTCTCTCTCTAGTTGTCAAACCAGTTGATGGCCCCATTCCCACAATGCACCCGATATGTTTATATGTTGATATCTCGTTTGCCATAGTTTTTGCAATCTGCTGTATATATATATATATATATATATATATATATATATATATATATATATATATAATATATATATATATATATATATATATATATATATATATATATATATATATATATATATATGTATACCAAAAGGGTGTCACAAGTAGAACGTATAGCCAATCAAATGCACGGGAGATAAACAAACTAATAATTAATGAGATGCGAAAATAGTAAATCATTTTCTATTTTTACAGTAGATCAGCAAACAGACTGAGGAAGAAGGAGTACTAGTCAAGGGTGCAATGACAAAATAATAATAATAATTTGAAATTTATATTGCGCATGTTCCATAGGGAGATGCTCACATGCGCATTACAATAATTACAATGGTAACTACAATAATAATATTACAACATATAGTATAATAGACTAAGAATAATGTATAGGACTAAAATTGTTTAGGACTAAAATTGTAGTATTAATGCATATATGCTTTTAAGAAAAGGTAAGTCTTGAGAAGTTTCTTAAATGTTGTTACCGAGGTGGCGTAACATACTTCTATCGGAAGACTGTTCCAGAGGGTTGGTACCGCTATCACAAACGAGCGGTCACCCAAGGTAACTTGGGTATGTACTTCATCAAAATTCAAGGATATAGTGGATCCACAGCATTACGGTACATTTTATCCTAACCCTAACCGATCCGCTATATCCTTGCAAGATGAAGTACTTACGGTGACTTGACAGGTCCAATACTCAAGGGGCTGTGGGATAGTAAAGTGGTACGAAACAAAAACATGAAAAGGAATGAAAGTGCACGAACAACAAAGTTCCTCGCAAACTAAAATAACAAAACTTGTAGGAAATTAAATAAAAGAAAAACGTTCGTTAAGGCCGATGCGTGGTGCCAAGTTTAACATAAACAAAAAAAGTTAAATATAAACAAAAAGACAAATTTGAGTTACTTCATTTGAACTTTAATTCACTACAAATCTGTTTCGTATGGCAAACGGAGCTTATCACAGGTAACTAAGTCAGTCTTGTGATCAGAATATATTATGGCTTCAATTCCCATCGGGGAATGGGAAACCTTTTCTGAGCAACATACAGCTCGACGATCTTTCCCAGTTATTAAATTAATAATTTTCAAACCAATAATCCCTAAATGTTATCATTACCTCCGCCTCCACCTCCTCTTCCACTAAAAAAACTAGATGAAATAAAATAATTAATTTGATTTTAAGATACCAATTGATTGTGTACCGCCCTCAGATTTGTCATTAGATTACCTTTCCTTATTTATATTTGTATAGGTAATCGCATGGGGCCGAGGAAAATTAAGGTTTAATTTCACGCGTGTTTTCAAAGTTTCAAAAAATTGCCCGAGTCGCGAAGCGTCGAGGGCAATTTGTAGAGCTTTGAAAACACAAGTGAAATTTAACCTTAATTTTACGAGGAACCATGTGATTACCTGTTAATCATATAGAGGGCAAAATTTATTCATAAATAAGTTAGCTATACGCACGTCAACAATATGAGTAAGCCAGCTAAATGTCAAAGCCAAGCGTGAAAAACAACTATACAATCCACTGAAAGTATAGTAAACGGCAACCTCGTTCCCAGGGCATTTTGCCTCCGCGGTGGAAGGTCGGCGAATTTCTGGGTGTTTAGATATGATAAATTTTGTGGTCTTTGTTCCAATGCCTTTGACTACTTTGTTGACCTGAATAATTGAGAAATATTGAATGCTCTTCAGCGTTGTTCATGTCAGCTTTCGTCGGCATAAAAGCAGCTAACAAGCTTAATATATAATCCACCATACATCCATGGTTATCTCTTACAAAAGGTATGAAGAAGCATATATCCAATTTAGCGAAAACTATCACTTCTAATTTGCTGTAAAATTTGAAGACAGCATTCAGATTTAGATGAATAAATTATACTCGGCTGAATTAATTGAGTTTTATGACAAGCCAATCGCATTATAGAATGGACCAGCCGATCCCAGGGCCATTTTCGCCGACCTTCCGCCGTGGAGGCAAAATGCCCTGGGTACGAGGTTGAGTAAACGGTACATTATAACGAACTTTATTGAGTCAAACATCGACTTAAGAGAACAGGGGAGCTTGGATTTACAAACAAAAAAACGTAATAAGTGTTTCCCGCTGACGTTTCAACCAATCAGGTACAAGTAATTTTGCCCTGAATTTAGGAAAAATGCCCTCCTCATTAGCCAATCATATTCGAGTAATTTTTCCCTCTACCTCGATACCTTCAGATCGTTATATACTTACTGATTTATGGATAAAGAATATTACATGACCGTGCGGAGATACGTATGTTCGTATCCCCAAGCGGCCATGTAATATTCTGTTTATTACTCGGGCTACCTATAGGTAGCCAGAGTCTTAAAATGGGCTCTGTTTTTTTCCTCCTTTTTATTTATGTCGAGAATCTGCATTACGTCATCCCGATAGGCTTTGCGAAACATGCAAGAAATGGTTGCGAAACTAATGCGTGCAAATATTCAGTTCATCCTTGTTGTCAATGAATCGCAGTCGAAAAAGCATTTACGAGACCTGTAAACCCGCAAACTAATGCAAAGATTCTCTCCAGGATAACTGGATGAGAGAAACACAGATGAGAGATTAAAGAAAGAACTCGCAGAACCGTGGACGAAACGTCAACATCAGCAATGCAAGCGAATATTTGAAGCGAGTTTCGGACTTTCGTTTTATTGGCAATGAATCGCAGTTGGAAAAGTTTACCGAGACCTGTAGGCTGTAAACCCGCAAACCATTGCAAAGATTCTCTCCAAGATGAGAGAAACACAGATGAGAGATCAATCATGAAGACGGAATGGACAACCGAAGGACATGGAAATTTTATTATACTGTGTTGACAAATATCCCGTGAAACTCCGTAATATTAATCATGAAACATTGTGTTTTTGTTCGACTTAAATCAATGCTATATCGAAATGATCACTTGAATCTGGCGAATGAACGCTGTAGGTTTCGTCTACTTAAAATGTGAAGATCAGATGTTATACGAGAAAATGCGTAGGCGATTAAAGCGAGACTCGTCTTTAAAATCAAAGGACATGGCTTCAAGATCTATTCGTCGTTTACCCGATGATTTAATGCTTTTATGTCCATTAAACCGATGTAATTTCGTAACAGATATGTTTCGTACACCTTGCCGTTGATTTTAATATAAATTTTGACACACGAAGACATTCAATCGAACAAATACGCCGTGTTTAGTGCTCACATTAAATTTCGTCTACGTAGCCTGCATGTAGACGCCTGATTTTTCTTCGTCATCATTTCTAGCCCAACTTGCTTCTAAAAGTTTCCCACTTTAAACGAGGCTGCACAATGCCTTCAGTGCCTGATTACAGAAATCAATGCATTAAGAATTATCCTTTGTAATATAAGACAAGTGAGCGGGTTTTCTAATTCAAACTGTCTAACATGCCACCAATTGCATACCCATCTCCGCACGCAATATGCGCGCCATGTCACTAAAAATAGCCCGAGTTAACGCTAGCGGGCGTCTTGTTATATTAAAATAGACGAACTTCACATGTGAAGATAAAAATGATATCTTCACTGACGTTCACAGTGAAGATATCATTATTTTCTTATTAATCGTGAGCGGGCGGTTATTTGCGATATATGACCACGGTCATGCACGGAATCCTAAACGCTAATTTTTTAATGGTGATTTTGTTTTATTATTAACTGGAAAATGGCAATACAAAATCTAAAGTATTTTAGTTTTTTACCATTCCTTATTCAAATAATGCAGTTTAACCGAACTAAAGTATATATATATGATAAATTTGTTTCTTAACTTGTTTGTTTGTTTATGTGCCAGTGTTGTGTGTGTTAGCGTTCGTGTGTGTTAATGTGTTTGCACGTATTTGTTTGTTTGTTTAGTGAGTGTGTGTTCTGGTGTGTTTCTGTGGGTGTTTGTGTGTCTGTTTGTTTGTGTGTTAGACTGTTAGTGTTGTGTGTGTGTTAGTGTTCGTGTGTGTCAGTGTGTTTGCATGTGTTTGTTTGCTTGTTTGTTTGTTTGTGAGTGTGTGTGTGTGTGTGTGTGTGTGTTTTGGAGTCCGTTTCTGTGTTTGTTTGTTTGTTTGTTTGTTTGTTTGTTTGTTTGTTTGTTTGTTTGTTTGTCTGTTTGTGTGTGTTTTGTTGTCTGTTTCTGTGGGTGTTAGTGTGTTTGTTTGTTTCGTTCATTCTGTTTGTTTGTTCGTCTCTCGTTGCAACCAAAACTCACCTATCGCCGAAACCAGAGCTTCCAAATCCGATATTATTGCCGAAACCAACGTTGCTAGAAAACCCGCTGCCACCAAAAAGATTATTACTTATATCACGGTTATTGGAATGGTTCGACCTCCCATTGGAACGATTGTCTAAAATGAAATATCACAAAAATTAGTGTGGTTATTATTGTGCTAGATTATGTACCAACGTTTATATGGTTATTATATACCTTGCTGTAGTGATGTACAGTTTCGAGTAATACATAAACGACCATCAAGTTCAAATCCTCAGAAAACAGGGATCGATCAAACATGTAACCTTCGTTCTCCTTTTCGACATATTGAAGATCTCTTATTTTACTTTTTTATATCGTTATTGTTGTTACTTATTCCTATTGTTATTCCTATTGTTACTCCTATTGTTATTCCTATTCCTAATTTTATTCCTATTCCTTTATTCCTATTCCTAATGTTATTCCTATTCCTATTCCTATTGTTATTCCTATTCCCATTGTTATTCCTATTCCTAATGTTATCCCTATTATTATTGTTATTTCTAATGTTATTCCTATTCCTATTGTTATTCCTATTGTTATTCCTATTGTTATTCCTATTCCTATTGTTATCCCTATTGTTATTGTTATTCCATAATGTTATTCCTATTGTTATTCCTATTGTTATTCCCATTGTTATTCCTATTGTTATTCTAATTCCTATTTTTATTCTAATTCCTATTGTTATTCCTATTGTTATTCCTATTCCTATTGTTATTCCTATTCCTAATGTTATTCATATTCCTATTGTTATTCTAATTCCTATTGTTAATCCTATTCCTATTGTTATTCCTATTCCTATTGTTATTCCTATTGTTATTCCTATTCCTATTGTTATTCCTATTCCTATTGTTATTCCTATTGTTATTCCTATTCCTAATGTTATTCATATTCCTATTGTTATTCTTATTCCTATTGTTTTTATATTCCTATTGTTATTCCTATTGTTATTCCTATTCCTATTGTTATTCCTATTCCTATTGTTATTCCTATTGTTATTCCTATTCCTAATGTTATTCATATTCCTATTGTTATTCTAATTCCTATTGTTAATCCTATTCCTATTGTTATTCCTATTCCTATTGTTATTCCTATTGTTATTCCTATTCCTATTGTTATTCCTATTCCTATTGTTATTCCTATTGTTATTCCTATTCCTAATGTTATTCATATTCCTATTGTTATTCTTATTCCTATTGTTATACCTATTCCTAATATATTTCTATTGGTTTCGCGCGTGATACTCGAGTCGAATACCCCTCCACAGAGGGGAATTCCTTATTATACAATTCGAGTTTAAATTGACTGGTCACGTGGTACAAATTTGATTGGACAATTTATAGTTGTGGTATAATATTTGTGATATTTATATTGATGATCGGGTTATTTGGACTCATGGAAATGAAGTTGGTTAATAAACAGTACTACGAAAGAGATACTGTAGTGAAATAAATTCCTATACTGTATAGGTGAGGGAAAGCTTTATGTGCAAGACCCCGGCCCGACCAGGACCTATAGCGAAAATGCGACCCTAGGATCTTCCGCCTAGGTATAGAACTCGTGACCCTGGGAATCATCTAATCCAGTGCTCTACCAACTAAACTAAGGACGCTGTCGGTAGCATGGGCACGAGTTCAGAACTTGGAAAATATAACATTTCGTACACTCAAGTATTACATTTGTCTGGTTGATCGAAGATCTCATTTATGTGATATTTTTAAGAAGATGATGTCCGATCTCCGGGGAAATTTATATAATTAATTTTCAAATTATACTAATTTAATTACAATTAATTTATTGTAATAACAGCTTACTAGAAATACGAATCCGCAATAATCCCCTCGCCCGCCCTTTTTCCCCCTACGGGATTTTCCCCATCCATGGTCCCCAGACCTCGCACGCCGTGGCCGTGTATTTGTTGATCACAAATCACATGTTTGCAAAAGGTCGTTTTGTCGTAGAAATGTTTGAACGTTATCTCGGACAATATTTAACCGATTTTAATTCTGAAAACAGATTTGGAATTATCGAGTCTAAATACATAACATACGTGTCTATTATATTATGAGAACGTGCGTACCCTTCGTAAAAACATGTTATGTACTTAGAAATTAATCGGCAATCTTGCGGCCGCTTCGTCGTGTATTATTTTGAACGTTATCTCGGTCAATATTTAACCGTTTTCAATTCTGAAAACAGATTTGAAATTACGTTGTCAAAGTACATAACATACGTGCCTATTATAGTCCCATTTATACTGGCGAGTTTTGGTACGATTTTTCTCATCCTAGGGCATGCAATTGAGTGGATGACTCATGAAAGTATAATTTCATATTGTTGGAGGAACTTCAACCAAATAAATAATTTACTTCTTTTGTTTGTGGTATAAACATGTCCGTCAAACAAACCCTCAAAGGATCGACTGCAAACCATCCATACACTAGCTTTGCACAAGCGGTCCAATAGTTTTATAAGTCATAAATCCACTCGATCGTATGCACCAGGAGAAAATTCGTACCAAAACACGCTAGTGTAAATGGGCTTTATGTTACGCAAAACGTCCATACCATTCGTAAAAACCTGTTTATGTAGTTCGCCAGGTCAGATCACAAATTACCATTGACTCAAATTGTCCGATTCAAACGGAATACCCAGAACGACTTTTTACTTCCTTGGACCTACCATTTGCTGCTTATTGTGTGGCCTCAATAACGAAAACTTTTCTTTTTGCTAGCACGCATTTATTAGATTCCATTTCTTGTTCAGTTTTCAAAGTAAATATGAACATATTTCGTATCATTTGCCGTTTACTTCACGGCGTTCGTACTTTGTTGTTCTTTTCTAAAGTTTTCGATTTCTTGCCAACTGTTTAAATCCTCTTTGACTTTTTCTTATTTCTGTATGTACCTATACTAGAATTCGCTTTCTGAATGTTTTTGTCACTCAAGATTTTAACTGAGAAAAAATAACAATGAGTAAAGAAGCTGCTATTAAAAATAGATTTTCTGATATTTTGAAAAGTTTTTGTCGTGGACGTTTTGTGTCTTTGAATTGGTAGAGCATTAATAATGTCGTAATGCCCTCGCAATTTCCTCTGCAGGTCAATAGGGCAAAATCCGGACCTGACATTGACCAATCATATTGTGTAATTTTACAGGAAGTTACACTAACCGTTTTAAGAATACTTTTATAAACTCTTCCCTTAAAAAGTTTTATTCATATTCTTAAATATGATGTCGTTGTTATCTTATGAATTATAACATTTACTAATTCAGCTTAGTTTAGTTTAAAGAGAACTCAAAAATCGGAGACAAAAATCAACAATATAGATTGCTTATTGACAATCCTTTCCTGTTTGACAACGTGTAGAGTTGAACGCTGCACTATACAATATCCATATATACAAAAGACGACAAAATATTACAGTATGGTTGTACAAGATATACGTTAATATTAAAATGGTAATGAAACTCTATGGCAAGATAGAATGTATTGCGCTTTGACTTTGATAGTCCCTTTTTCACGTCGTACATGCTGGACGCATTGTCTTGCAGTTTGCTTATGTTGTCCTACAGACAATTGCACACATTTCTTTGGTACGTTGAAGGGATTGTGACCAGCATCGTCGGTGCTTAGGCTCTCCTCGGTATCGTACATTCGTACAAGATATCCTCGTTTTCTGGGAAGCATTCCCTGTAAGCGTTCATCAACGACATTATCGGGTAGGACTGGAAAATTGGCGATGAGAGTGACTTTATTTTCCCGGAAAATTCCTCGGTGTGGGCAACTGCC
The DNA here is from genome assembly GCA_035772405.1 of Chrysogorgia sp. JL179-B06. NCBI lineage: Eukaryota > Metazoa > Cnidaria > Anthozoa > Scleralcyonacea > Chrysogorgiidae > Chrysogorgia > Chrysogorgia sp. JL179-B06. The sequence continues at coordinate 2,064,671 of JAYKKM010000403.1, read as the reverse complement.
GTCCTGAAAGATGTTTCGCAAACCGGTCCCAAATGGACCCAAACGTGTTGCACCACATATACCACCAACGTGCAAAAGGCAGCGATGAACAGCGGGCCGGGGAGGAAGACGAGCAAAGCTGTCAAACTGAGGCAAATCACAGTGCCTTGGATGACCAAGAAGCAGGTCAGCAAAAAGAGGAAAACTCCAAGAAAAGTTGCCATGAAGATTGCCACTGGCACGAAAATCCAGGCGAATAACACTCCGAAAAAGAGGCAGGTCTTTGGACGGTCTTTGATGAATTGATGCGCACTATTTACGCTTTCCATAACTTCTTTAAAATAGAAAACACTTTGAAACATCTCCATATCGATTAAACTCCGCAAGGGATGAGTCATTGTGACGATTGGTAATTCCATAATTGATGATACTCCGATTATGCGTGCGCATGCAAACTCTGATTAGATATATACTGAAATACGTATACGCAGCAACCCCTCACCTGCTTACTGTTTGAAACTTTTATAGTGTAGTTGATTACAGTAGTTCTTTTACTTGAATTAGGTAATAGCCCATTCATTTGCCAAACAGAATAGATTTTTAGTGGAAAATATTTCTGAGAGCTTCATGTTGTCTGAATTTAATTGTTTCATATGACATCAAATTAAATAACTAAACTAACTATTAGCGCGCTTTTTTAAAATATTATTTTATAAACATATATATATTTGCGTTTTTTTGCTACTTCATTTGGGAAGAAAACGGAAAGTGCTCTTCCCTACTTAAACCTGTTAGAAATTCTAACTGTAAATAACGTTTACCGCTTGTATGCTTTGAAATTTACTCATTTATGGGATAAAGGCCAACTGCCACACTTATTTGACAATGTTTTCAATATGCTAATCATGTTCATAATTATAACACTAGATATTCAGCTAAATATAACCTATATAAACCACGTGTGAGAACGAACACTGGCAAACAAATGACTTCTTTTGCACTAATCTACCTTTGGCAAGAACTTCCAAGTTACTTAAAAGAATTAAATGTTTTTCATTCTCTAAAAAGATTTACTACTTATTGACCGAGCGTGAGGTCTGTACTAGTGAAATATCGGACCGACGTTTTTAGTACGGACCGAGCGAGCGCAGCGAGCCGAGGTCGGTGCAGAAAACGGAGGTCCGATATTTCACTAGTACAGACCGAACAAGCGAGGTCAATAAGTAGTTTATTATATAACCAAAAATGTTGTGAACGTTCTGTGAAAACTCTAGCTACAGTGTTAGGCTCGTATTCGCCACCATCTTTCTTGCGAACTAAACCAACTGGCAGATGTTTTCCAATTTTTAAAGTACTTTGCGTTTAGCTGGATTCCTAAAATTTCTACCTCGAATAGCATTTTTCATTTGCTTTTGTTTGACATATTGTTCAAGGTTGTGCGTTAAGTATAGTTGGAAAAAAACCCACCTGAAATTCTACATTACCTGCGAGAAGTAAAGTTATATTATCACGAATACGAACGTTTTGGACATTTTAAAAAGTTTCACATAACGCGGAAACCTGAACATCAAATGAAAGCTTATAACATTTCTAACAACATACCTGCACGATAAATTTCAACAATGAGTAGTTCTGAAATTATTAGTTGCGTATAATGACATGACTTTCATTTTGTTTATAAAATGTTCATTGTCAGCAACTGTCAGCGGTCCGGAACGGCAGATTCCGGACCGCTCAGGAACCAATCAAATTGCCGGATTTCACGTTCCGGACCGCTCGCAAAAATAGTCATATAATAAATATATGTTATTTACCGGCTGGGAGGTCCGTATAGAAAAATATTTGCCCGAGGTCTCAAAAATGGCCCGAGGCCGAGGGACATTTTTGAGACCGAGGGCAAATATTTTTCTATACGGACCGACCAAAACGGTAAATAACATATTTATTTTTTTGTTATAAATAATTGTAAGACAAGAAAATCTGCCGCCGTGTAAAAAACACAGGAAGCTAAAACGCTAGTGGTCACTTCCGCTGCCCATATTTGGAAAGAGGCGAACCATATATAGAAAATCACCTGACAAAGGACAAACTCATTCAAGTCATCTTTTTAATAAACAAGATTGGAAATTCGACAGGTACAGTTGAACAGAGCAAACCAGGACTTAACCAGGACTAATATTCATCATTGATCATGCAAAAGCAAAATTGAAAACATTATTGTTTGTCTCGTATGATACATGCAATCGGAATCTTGCCGCCTTGTCTTTGTCGGCTTCTCACTCGATGTGTCGCCAGAACTAAAGTTGAAGCGAAGTTGAAATTGAAAGTATATATCATTCAAACTTGCCAATTTTTGCTCCGGAAAACAAGTCTGTAATTGCTGTAACTGGTTGTTGACGTTATTGCGATACTGTTAAGCAATTCGGGACGTTTGAAATCTTGCGGTGGACAACTGAAGCTGCTTTGTATTAAAGCATCAAGCCTTTCCGACACTGCCGTCTTTCTCTGTTATGGTCATGAAAAACCGACACAAGAGAACATTTCTCATGTTCGTTTACTGTAGCACAGAAGCGGTTCCACACATTCATCTCGTAGGTACACTTAACTGTATTTTCAGGCCGTTGTTCTTAAATAAAATTTTGAATTTCGTCCAAGTTATCTTGGACAATGTTGCCACTTCGCTGGACTTTTTCTTTTTCGTATATAAAATCTTCAACTTCGGGAAAATAAAATTCGCTTTCGCTGTGATAGCTTTCATTGTCACTATATCCATCTTATTTTGTTTTTACTGGCAGTATATTGTCTCAAAAGGTAGTAAAAAGCGACGAGTATACGAAATATTAAAAAAGCTATTTTGTTTTTGTTTTTAAATCCACAGCGGTCCGGTATCGGGGTCCGTATCGTAGGATACCGGACCGCTCGCTAGCCAATCAGAGCGCGCGAATCAGATGGATACCGGACCGCAAAAAAATAATAAACGTTATTATATATTCAAACTTTATTCTCGTTCGTGATTGGTCAAAACGCCCCTGCTAATTCTCCGTATCTGGAAGCTGACACGTTATTTCAGCTGCTGACGTGTCAGCGTGCAATAATACCTTGTTTTGGATCGAACTTCGATCCAAAACAAGGTATTATTGCACGCTGTCGAACCCAAGCCCCCAGCGCGGTCGGCAGCTTGCTATTAATCCCGCCAAAACTAAATATTTTTGAAGAGTAAACAAAATGGCTTTCAGCCGGTTTCCATCGTTAAACGAAGAAGAAATTTCGACGTTGCTCTCAGAGAAAGATAGTAAAAGCACGAAGAGAGCAACAAAACTGTTTAAATGTATTTTCGAGGAGTATCTACACGAAAAGCAAAAAGAATATCCGACAAACGCCATCGAGCTGGCAGCTTTCTATTCCACTGCTGTTGTTCTTTGCTTCTTGTTTTTGAATATATAATAAAACAATTATTGGATTCGGTTTTCGCATGATATCGAGAATTATCAAGGCCTCGGTTTGTGTTATCCACCTCAGCCTTCGGCTTCGGCAGATAACACAAACCTCGTCCTTGATAATTCTCGATATCATGCTCAACTTCATTCAATAATTGTTTATTATTTACTGTCAGAGCAATATACCTGCAATAAAATAGCAACTTATTTAAAATTTAACTTGTTATTACTCTTAATTATTTTCCCTAAATGATTGTTAGTTACCATTCTGAAGTAATTTTTCTCGATTTCCTTCATATCTCTTTATGTTTGTAAATTAAAAAACAAGACTGGTAGCTAACTCGAAAATCTGACGGTTAACTTAGCCACCAGGCTATAACATAAAATAATTTATATTTAACTACTTCTTTCTTTTTTTTTGTAAATAGTTATTTACCATTTCATTTAATGTTTTTATAAGTGAAAGAGCATAATAAAATATTGTATTGTATTGTATCGTATTTAACTCGAATAGACGTATAGTATAGTTGTTACTGTCTACAAATAAATATTTACAAAATAAACTCTCGTCCCTAGCACGTTACAATATGTACACAGTGGTATAATATATATATATAATATATATGAACTCTTAATCTCTTAATTATAGTTTAATTAAAGATCCTGTACCTGGTCTTCCATTAAATAAACTGTCTGCAAAAGGATCTTGAAAGAAGCTACTAAATGGGCTATCTCCTCCAAAGAAATCTCTGCAAAGAGAATGAACACAAGTGATGTAATATAATGTAATGCAATGCAAAGTAATATAACGTAATGCAATGCAACGTAATATAATGTAATGCAACGTAATATAACGTAATGCAATGCAACGTAATGTAATGCAACGTAATATAATGTAATGCAATGCAACGTAATATAATGCAACGTAATATAATGTAATGCAACGTAATATAATGTAATGCAAAGTAATATAACGTAATGCAATGCAACGTAATGTAATGTAATGCAACGTAATATAATGTAATGCAAAGTAATATAACGTAATGCAATGCAACGTAATATAATGTAATGCAACGTAATATAATGTAATGCAAAGTAATATAACGTAATGCAATGCAACGTAATGTAATGCAACGTAATATAATGTAATGCAATGCAACGTAATATAACGTAATGCAATGTAACGTAATGTAATGCAACGTAATATAATGTAATGCAACGTAATATAATGTAATGCAAAGTAATATAACGTAATGCAATGCAACGTAATGTAATGCAACGTAATATAATGTAATGCAACGTAATATAATGTAATGCAAAGTAATATAACGTAATGCAACGTAATATAATGTAATGCAACGTAATATAATGTAATGCAACGTAATATAATGTAATGCAAAGTAATATAACGTAATGCAATGCAACGTAATGTAATGCAACGTAATATAATGTAATGCAACGTAATATAATGTAATGCAAAGTAATATAACGTAATGCAACGTAATATAATGTAATGCAACGTAATATAATGTAATGCAACGTAATATAATGTAATGCAACGTAATATAATGTAATGCAACGTAATATAACGTAATGCAACGTAATATAATGTAATGCAACGTAATATAATGTAATGCAAAGTAATATAACGTAATGCAATGCAACGTAATGTAATGCAACGTAATATAATGTAATGCAATGCAACGTAATGTAATGCAACGTAATATAATGTAATGCAAAGTAATATAACGTAATGCAACGTAATATAATGTAATGCAACGTAATATAATGTAATGCAAAGTAATATAACGTAATGCAATGCAACGTAATGTAATGCAACGTAATATAATGTAATGCAATGCAACGTAATATAACGTAATGCAATGCAACGTAATGTAATGCAATGTAATGCAACGTAATATAATGTAATGCAACGTAATATAATGTAATGCAACGTAATATAACGTAATGCAACGTAATATAATGTAATGCAACGTAATATAATGTAATGCAAAGTAATATAACGTAATGCAACGTAATATAATGTAATGCAACGTAATATAATGTAATGCAACGTAATATAATGTAATGCAACGTAATATAATGTAATGTAACGTAATATAATGTAATGCAACGTAATATAATGTAATGTAATGCAAATTATTATTTATTTAAAAAATTCCTGGTTTCTGATTGGCTAACAGCCAACTGTGAAATATAAACGCAACGCAATATAAAGTAATACAATACAACGCAATATAATGTATAGCAATGCAACGCGCAATATAACGTAATACAATGCAGCGCAATATAACGTAATACAATGCAACGCAATATAACGTAATACAATGCAGCGCAATATAATGTATAGCAATGCAGCGCAATATAACGTAATACAATGCAACGCAATATAACGTAATACAATGCAGCGCAATATAACGTAATACAATGCAGCGCAATATAACGTAATACAATGCAGCGCAATATAACGTAATACAATGCAACGCAATATAACGTAATACAATGCAGCGCAATATAACGTAATACAATGCAACGCAATATAACGTAATACAATGCAGCGCAATATAACGTAATACAATGCAATACAACGCAATATAATGTAATGCAATGCAATGCAACGTATTATAATGTATGCAATGCAACGTAAAGCAAAGCAACGCAATATAATAATGTAATGAAATGCAACGGAATATAATAATGTAATGAAATGCAACGTAATACAATGCAACGCAATGTAACGTAATACAATGCAATGCAACGCAATGGTAAGAGCATTGACCACAGTACTTAAATATTTCATCAGCATTTCTGAAGTGAAAACCATGGAAATTTCTGTCAAATCCAAACTCTTGAAAATTTTCTCCTGGTAATGAGCCTACATAGAGGAAATCAAAAATTGAAGAATTAAAGCCTGCTGGATTCCAGCTATTGCTCATGCTGCAACACAATTATATATAAATGTATATATATATATATACTTATGTTCCTATGCACTATATATACTTATGTGCCTACTCCGGTGCCTATGCAATGAAAAATTCAGTTGCAAAATAACTTTTTTGTTTGAAAAGGTGTGTTCTGATTCGCTATTTCTATAACTGTATATAAACACGGAAATATTCCTGCCATTCTTGAAAACAAATGAAAGGTTGCTTAGCCGTTTTTTTTAAACGTTTAAGTAACATTTATACTATTTGCATTGACGACATTTCTGACGATGTGCCCTTCATTTGACCTGAAGAAGGACATATCGGCCGAAACGTCATCAATACGTAAGCATTTTTGTGACTACCGCTATAAGCGGGAGCCATTAAGCCAGCGAGTTCTTGTTTGCGCCCTTGATTGAGTGGTTGTCTTGGACCTCAATACGTCATACTCGACCAGCTATCGTGAGATGTCGACAAGATCGCTAGGTATTCGAGAAGTGATCGCGTTAGATCGTGCGTTATCTGCTTTATTAACAACAAATTATTTTTTTTGTATTCACCGTACATTTACATTCGTCATGACTGATTTCATATCAAGTTACAAGTATAATGTCTGTTTTATTTCTGATGACTTGTCTTAATATTTTATGTATTAATATTTTAGATCTGACGCATCTGGAAATTGTTTATATAGCTCTGTGTCCTTAGCAATTGTAGGAAATAATTCTCTTGTTGAAAGTCTGAGGGTTATGGTATCCATTGATCTTTTTTTAAATTCCAATTTTTATTATAATCATCTGTCATTTAATTCCATTTATGCAAAGCAAAAGGAGTTTCACATACCTTCTCCTTACAATACAATGTATTGTATCGTATCGTATCGTATCGTATCGTATCGTATCGTATCGTATCGTATCGTATCGTATCGTATCGTATCGTATCGTATTGTATTGTATTGTATTGTATTGTATTGTAAGGAGAACTGAAGGTATATGTACGAGTGTAAACAAACTTTTTCCTTTGTCCATTTTGTTCGAAAGTTTGGATTTTGGTACATCTGGAGAGGAATTGGAAGCCATTTCCAATTCTGAGGATAAAAAATGAGCTAGCTTTCTTTCTATTCTCGTTCTCTCTTCTGTCACAAATAGAAATATTACTTTGTTCTATCCTGACTGTGGAGAACATTTAAGTTATTATTTAATCAACAAGTCAATCCTTCTGTTCCTTTAACAACTGCATCTGATGATCTACGCTGTACATACATTGTATATTGTTTAGTTTTGAAGTATATTTAAACCCAACCATTTTGTGCCAATTGTCTTTAGTGTTTCTCAGGGAAAAGGCTTCCAAACAAACTCCAAAGCAGAGTTGTACTAATTCTCCTGTTAGGGGCACTGGTAAGAGCAGGCTTATAGCCAGAAGGGCGCTCGGGTATCGTGAGTATCCCTACAATGAAAAGTGGTCACCCAAAATTTGGGGGAGAAAGAAATTATTCTCAATGATTTGCCTAAAATTTATATACAGTACTGTGTAAATATATTTGAAAAGAAATAGCTTTAATTTTCAATATCATACGTAGTTGAGTGAAAATGTCTAGGTACTGTAGTTGAATGATAAAGCATGGCAGCATTGCCGGCACAAACTTGCAAAGCTAAAAATCTTGAATGGGTCTGACGTGATCTTTAGTATGCTACACAGATGGTGACATGAAGTAAACTTCTAATTAATAATTCACTGCACAGATTATGAATTTCTTCTCTTGAAGATGTAAATTCTGTTGAATTGTTGAATTACAAATTTAATTGTAAGGAGAAAATATATGAATGTTATCTACACTGCGTCTTATGGAAATATAACTAATTTACTGCTTCATTATATATGAGATAATATAATCATATTTGGACCAAAATATGTATTTAAAATTATGAGATACCAGTACCCCGTTTAAAAATTTTGATTTAAAAGGACAGCGTCATGCGCTATTGTAGTCTGTTTTTCTTCGCAGGGTCCTTCGACCTTTGACACGCCATCATGGAATCCATGGTAAGTGAAACAAATGGGTGTTGTAGCAGCTCTCGTAAGAGTGAATCTGATTAGCTAATGGTTTTCGAGCTTTAAAATATACTGAGCAAAGTCACTGTCACTGTTTCGCATCAATCCATGACTGGTATATCGTTTCGGTCAAGTTCGTTTTATGGGAATCGTTCCATCTTTTCTTGGCTTCTTTACATTGATCCTGTAACTTCTTCTTGTGAGCGGAGTTCTCTCGCTTTCCGCCATGCGATTTACCGAGTATGAACGCCATTTTGAATCGTAAGCCAACTTGAAAAAATTCAGGCTGAATTTTTTCAAGTTCGAACGCATGCGCAAGTGATGACGCTGCCCCTTTAAGACCATTATATTTTGCTCAAAAGTGCTCTCAAACTTCAGGAATTGCAGTTTACCCAAAATTCAAATATTTTCCAAGGGACCCCTAGAAGTGTATCATCACTTTTGTCTAATATGTTCCCAAATTGGATGCCCTATTTCAGAATCCTGGCCACTAACATTTCTTTTTTTACTTGTTTCTACAGTTGATGCTGTCCATGTCAGAATCACTATTACTTAGTGTTTCTAGGCATGCCTGATGCGTTTTGATATACTCCGAAACAGCCAAATTTCTTGTTTCTGTACAACTTATTATACTTTACAGCTGCGATTGCTTGGTCCCCCCAAATTTTTTTTTTGGGGGGGGGCGTTTTCTGACCACACACCCCCGGAATGTTTTTTTCAAAAAAATGTTGATGTAGGTAAGGAAAATCCTAGATCCGCCCCTGTCAAATCACCACTAGAGTGGTTTTGTAGCTAGGACTTATCCACCAGATAAACTATCCAGGCTTCGTATAACCAGCCTCAGATGTTTTATTTACATGTGAACTTTACAAGTTCACTTCAAACGAAATTTGGGGGCATGTTTATGATCATGGTATATTTTGGAAACAACCCATATATTATCGAAATCACTAGAGTGGTCAATTGTTGTTTCGGAAACCAACGTTCGAGGTCAATATGAAAATATGCATCATGTGATTTAACCGGCACGAGTCACAATTTCATAACAAGAAGTCTTGTTTATACGAAGATGGATAGTAAAGGCGAAACTCCAACCAAAATATGGCTTCGAAAAATTCATTAAGATCACTTGGCAGATGTTTTCGTATCAAATGGTTTGCATCGCGATGACATCGATGTTAATCTGCTTCGGCACTGCCTTCTTCGATCATTCTCCCGATGCAAAATATACTTATAGGATTGAAGGTGGCTAACCGTATATTTTCAGTCAGTATAGGTAAGCACTTTTCCGCTTTCGACTGCAATAATCTGCACATTTGTTGATGATTTAAACGCCAGTGTTGAAGTGATGGATTGTTCGGAAACTGATTTACACGCGACCGTTTGGCTGAAAAATATTTGATGTTATGCGGATCTTGCAGTTGCAAATCCATTGGTCTCGAAATCATCAGCCAAATGATCTAAATGACTTTTTCGAAGCCATATTTTGGTTGTAGTTTCGCCTTTACTTCCATCTTTGGAAAAACAAGGTTTTTGTTATGAAATTGCAATTCGTGCAGTGCAATGTATCTTTGAATCACATGATGCATTAACTTCGTATCACGTGGTACATTCAAATTGACCCCCAACGTTGGTTTCCGAAAGGACAATTAACCACTCCAGTGATTTCGATAATAAAAATGCAGAGCCTGAAATAATTTCAAAATTTGTCCAGACAAAATTTCCGAACAAAATGACATTTTATCGGAAATTTTCAAATTTGCCATCGGAAATTTTCAAATTTGATCGGAAATTTTTTTTTCGATTTTAGTTTGACCCCCTCCGTTGAGTAAATCCCGTCAAGCAGTAAATCACTCTATGCTATAGAGCTTACACAAAGTTTAAAGATGAAATTGCAAGAATATCTTATTTTTTTATCATATTTAACACTTACTTTTGAAAAACGAAGCAGTTATAAATGACATATTTTGACTTTGAGGAATTGTTGCAAACTCGCAATATTACAAATATAAATATTTACTATCATAAATTATTTTAACATCTTTTAATATACAAAAAATAAGGCATATAAAATAAGGCAAGAAGCACTTTCCAGCATTTCATCTCGCAGACAAAGATCAGTGTGGTGCTCACCTTTCAGTTCAACAACCACACGCCGCCATCTTGTTTATTGAGCCCGTATTCTTTGCGAGATTTGAACCAGTTTACTACTCTATACAAGACTAATATAGATGTCACTCACTGTGCTAAGCTCAGACCCAATCTTTTGGAAAAAAAATGATTGGATTTTTTTTCAAACTTGTCCGGACAAAACTTCCGATCAATTCAGCATTTGGTCGGAAAAAATGGAATTTGGTCGGAAAACCGCGGACCGCCGGCCGTTATTTCAGGCTCTGAAAATGTATGTATAGTATGTGCCATGTTCAAATTAGCAACACATTTATAAAATGATTTATAATAACTATAATTGACGGTACCGAAAAAGATGGCGACTGGTACATTTAACCATAATTCCTTGCGCGCAGTAAACATTGAATCTCGTAGAAATAGCAGAAGATAGAGTTTCAAAAAAGATTAAGTTTGGTAAAAAGGAAGCTTTTGCGTATTTAATTCATGTTTATAAGGTAAACAATGTTTAGCTGTTATTGCAAGTGATTTAAGGTCGCAAAGCGTTCTGGTAAAATGTACAGCCGCCATCTTTTTCGGTAGCGTCAATTTCTTTACTATCAATTTCTTTATGCTTTTCATGTATTTTCATGCATTGCTTCTTAAGTCTACATGGTCTATCCCAATAGCGGTAGTCACATGTACGCATTGCGTACCTATTTTTCTTAAAGTGCCTATGGAATGAAAAATTCAGTTGTAAAATAACTCTTTTGTTTGAAAGAACTCTTGAAATTATAAAGAGTAACCATTTACAACTTTTTCATATCTCACTTCACTCTTGAGATATTAAGATTTGTTTAATATGATCATACTTTGTATGACGTACATCACAATGCATAATGACTTATTGAAAAATTCTGTATATCTTTACGATTATCACATGGAATCGTTTGATGATTTGCATATTTGATGTCATTGGATACATCCACGCACATGCACCTGCATTTCAAGTAATTTCATTACATTATCTCAAGGATATATAAGCATTTTCAATAAGTTATTATGCATTGTGATGTCATATTAGTATGATCATTTACGTATTAAACAAATCTTAATATCTCAAGAGTGAAGTGAGATATGAAAAAGTTGTAAATGGTTACTCTTTATAGTTTCAAGAGTTCTTTCAAACAAAAGAGTTATTTTTAAGGTGGCTACCTACTGTTTCTTGAAAAGTGGCAAAAATGCAAATTTCAATCTCGAAAAGTGCCCATTGATATTTCGGGAAAGATTGAAACTAAAGCTATGCATAGAATAATTTTCAGGGCATCAAATACTATTAATGGCTAAAGTGTTTCATCTGTTGCTATGACAACAGTGACGTTTCAAAATGGCCGAAAATGAACATTTATTCTAATTTATTTCGCAAACGAGTCGGTGACCCCCGATTTTTTTTGCATTTAAACATTTCTTTTAGTTTAATTAATAAATAGGTAGATTAAAAAAAAATTCTGTGGATCCAATTATTTTACACAAAACAAATCATGTATTTTTAGTTTTTTAAAAAAATTGGATCCACAGAATTTTTTTTTAATTTGCCTATTCATTAATTAAACTAAAAGAAATGTTTAAATGCAAAAAAAATCGGGGGTCACCGACTCGTTTGCCAAATAAATTAAATGTTCATTTTCGGCCATTTTGAAACGTCACTGTTGTCATAGCAACAGATGAAACACTATAGCAACAGATGAAACACTATAGCCATTAATAGTATTTGATGCCCTGAAAGTTATTCTATGCATAGCTTTAGTTTCAATCTTTTCCGAAATATCCATGGGCACTTTTCGAGATTGAAATTTGCATTTTTGCCACCTTTCAAGAAACAGTAGGGAGCTACCTTAAGTAAAAATACTTACGTATTGATGATGTTTCGGACAATGTGTCCTTCTTCAGGTCAAATGACACATCGTCAGAAATGTCGTCAATGCAAATAGTATAAATGTAATTTAAACTTAAACGTTTTAAAAAACGGCTTAGCAACCTTTCATTTGTTTTCATGGCAGGAATATTTCCATGTTTATATACAGTTATAGAAATAGCCAATCAGAACACACCTTTTCGAAATGTGCATTCAGCTTCACTATCATAACATACATTAACTTACCTTTTAAACCATCTTCACCATATTTGTCATACACTGCTCTCTTCTTAGCTGAAAGTGATGATGACATCTTAGATAAAACACATTCTATCTTAAAGAGTGAGTGTCAGGGTAGTGCTTTGCGCGCTTGTGTTTTTGTTTTCATACGAATTGATTGCAGTGCATCACATCGTTAGAACTATAATTTGCATGTGAACTCTAGATTTATTTATTCAGTTTACACTGCATGTCCAGCGCGCGTTGCAATATGATACGTATTATAGTCAGTGGCTAAATGCGCTTATTGTTACAATCCCCGTCCCCATAGTTTTCTACATTTACATATACAGGACTGAGGACATCATTGTGGTTCCCATTACCTACTCCAAAACCAAAAAACAAAACTGTCTTAAAGTTCCCCTGTGATCAAATTGTTGTTGTTCCTGTAAATGTTTACATACACTGTAGTTGTAAAGAGTTACGCCTTATGGCCTTATTTTACTACCCAAATTTCCAAATGTTGGCAAATATATATATAAATTATTTACCAGTTTGGAGGTCCCATATGGAGAAATATTTCCCGAGGTGTCAAAAACGGCCAATATTTCTCAATACGGACCGAGTAAAACTGTAAATAATTTTTTTTCCCCTTAATATCCTGGCTTGTTTTTTTTGGTCGTCATCAGTATTTCTAGTGGACAAAAAAGAAAAGTCTGTGCTTTTTCTTCATCAAAGGAAATTGAGAGTTATAGTCTCTTCAGATAAAAAAACTCACCTATATGACATTCAATATGTTCATTTCAATCTCGTTTGAGTTCATTTTCAAATGCTTTAGAATATTTCACGGTTTATAAAACACATTTAAAACTGAAATTATGATGAGCAGTCCGTACGAGCGGTCCGCATGGGCTGAGCATACGTACCGCTCGTCAGCCAATAAGAAAGCACAATTTGGTAGGATACGGACCAGAAAATAATAAGAATATTTATCCACCTAAAATTACATTCCATGATAACAAACAACAGCAATCAATATACACGTATTACTGGTTTTCACCATGCCTACGGCCTACGGCTACAATAGAGTAGAGTAGTAGAGTAGAGTAGTAGAGTAGAGTAGAGTAGAGTAGAGTAGAGTAGAGTAGAGTAGAGTAGAGCAGAGCAGAGCAGAGTAGAGTAGAGCAGAGCAGAGCAGAGCAGAGTAGAGTAGAGTGGAGTGGAGCAGAGTAGAGTAGAGTAGAGTAGAGTAGAGTAGAGTAGAGTAGAATAGAGTAGAGTAGAGTAGATTAGAGTAGAGTAGAGTAGAGTAGAGTAGAGTAGAGTACATGAAAATGACTAATTAAGTAGTGAGTCAATAAATGTTAATCAAGAACTTATTTATCATAAAAATAATGTGAAATCAGTCATCAGGGTGTGAACTAATGCATCGCGATTCGCAATTCACTTTTTATTTTTACAGAGATGTTAAAGTATATCCACTGGGAATGTCTCCCCGCACATGGCGGCCAGTGGAAAATCAGGGAGGCGATTTTTCGACAAAATATTATTGTGATGCACTTTTAAACGTTAATTTGCACCCTGGTCATACTGTATCTTTTTATTTTTTCCAAATTGCTGATATGGAAGCTTGGCCCATAGCAGGCATTTTCCGATCTTTATTAATTCATAATAAAAAACAAGAGCCAATAAGGAAACACTTGCAAAAAAACATGAAAATTATCCAAGTGCCAAGCCAGGCATACAGTACTTAGTTGTTTACTTTACTGTGTCAATTTATACTGTCTACACGTACATCTGCATCTATAATACTGTCTAGTGTCTACTCTTTTAGACTTAGTGTAAATGAATATTCTTTTTGGAAGTTTTTGTTTTCTTCTAGGACATTTTACATTCAAAGAGTTTAGACTAACCAGTGCCCTACAGTTACAGTTATGCATAGTTGTCTTACAAAAAATATTTTGATACATGTACAGTACATGTAAACAAATAGTTTAAATTTGTCATTGGCTTTTGTAGTTCCACACAAACAACGTTACGAGGCTGCAAGCACTTTATAAAGTTGAAAAGGAAAGTTGTGTGCCCCGTATGTGCAACATCAACTATGTACTTTTAAACTGGAGAAACGTAAACTGGTGATCCGTAAGCATTTAACTTGTCTTCTAGATCGTATCATGACACATTTAAGTCTGAATCAGAACCAAAAGTCCAACATCCCAAAAACAAAAAACAATTTATTATTAACCAACTTGTGTGCTCGGCAAAGCACACACAACCTTTGTGAAAAGTCAGATTTGATATCAGTTAAAAGTAGGTCACATCAGAGATAGTCTCTGGAAACATTGTTGCCAATGACCGAAATTAGGGTTTTAAGGGTTAGATTTAAGATTTGGATTTGGGATTAGGATTTTGGAGATAATTTTTCACGTGACCTACCTTTGACAGATGTCGGAATTATGTGCTTTCCACATGTAAACAATAACACAAGCGTGCAATGCATCACCCTGAGACTGCTCCTTTAAACACTTTATCCTGTAATTTATTTTACTAATGCTAAATCTGACAATGGAGAATCAGAGATTTACATACATACCATCAGATAAGACTTCATATGCTTCAGAAATGTCTTGAAATTTTTTTGAAGCATTTTCCTTGTTATCTGGATTTTTATCTGGATGCCATCTCAAAGCAAGTTTTCTATAACTATAAAGCAATTGTACTGTATTAGCATAAAATATACATATATACAGGTACAGAATACTGTGTTTACTGGTACAGTGTACCTGCATGCAACACCTAACACAACATCCCATGATATACAACTCCCATTACTCAGTCTTCTACATTTATTTTCTTAAAGAATTACAATCTTTATGGCCAAAAGTGTTTCGGACACCTGTTATTCTTGTGGTCTCCCATTCAATATGTTGGATCGCATATCTGAAATACTATTCTTGGATATTGTGTCTCTTTATTCAATTTTGCACTGCATGTTAAACTTCACAACTATCGACACACAGTACATGTACATATGTCTGAATATCTTCAGCTAAATATTAAATGTGATTTGGCATGAACATAAGTATGGATTCCATGTAGGATACACTGGAGATATCTGTTGTCATTGTCGTATTATATGTATATATATATATGTATATAATTATATATACAGTATTATGCTATTGACATATAGTATCTCTGGTATGACAACAACTACAATGTAGAGGTGTAACGATACAGTCAGTCCACGTAAATACGATACGAATCCCGATACAATACTTAAACAATAGCCATGATACGATTTGTATCTCGATACAGTGGAATAACAAGTGAAATACATACTGTAACTGTAGATTGAAATTAATATCTTTATTGTTATTGTAGTAATGTAGTTGTTAACGTTTTTAATTTTCATTGTCTAATTCAGTAATTCTAAATGTGAAAACTGAAATTTATTTTTTATGAAAATTAAATTGATGTTTCAAAATCCGTTGAAAATTAAATTGATGTTTTATAAATCTGTTTTATGACACGGGCAGTGCGTGGGCGGCACGTGGCCAAGGGTAAATTGTGCTTCCGGTTTCAAGTTTAACGTTGTTATTTTGAATTTTGACGACTACTAAAAACATCATGCGTATCGTATATTCGTACAGCGATACAGTTCTGCATGTACCGTATCGTATCGTGAGCCAAAGTATCGCGATATATCGTGTAACGGTATATCGTTACACCTATAACAACAACATGAAATCCACCCTGGGGCCTGAAATGTTAATTCAGGTTGGGGCATAAATATAGAATACCCAGCACTAGTAAGCTGTGATTGGATGTGGCTACTGGCTACGCACTAGTTTAGTTAATCATATGAATGTGGCGAGGGTTTAGGAAACGGTGTTTACCATTTGGAACAGTACTTGCATACATTGAAATTCCGTTGCGCTCGCAAAGTGTGCGCTGAGCTCTAGACTAATTAGTATCTCATAATATACCAACAATTTATTGCTCCAACAGAAATGTTAAATAATTTATTCAGCTGATAAGTATGCTTGAAAAGAAATTAATTTCATTGTTGATGAGTCGTAGCATAGGGCCAAGAAAAAAAATACCTGAGTTTCCTATTTCATGCAGAAAAAAATTAGGTAGGGTATAGGTCGGGTTTTTTTCCAAACATTGCATGGACGAACAATAGCTGCCTGGATCGGCAGCCATGTTTGCTATCCCAGGATGCAAATCAAGCTGCAACTCGTGCCCAGGCTTTTCAAAATTTCAGTAAAAAGATTAGGGTCGGTATTTTACTGGCAAAAAAACTAGGTAGGGTCGGGAAACCAGAAACCAAGGTATTTTTTTATTTTGGCCTAGGATACATGTAGTTAATGACCATTCATATGATAAATATCTAATGTTACTCGTGAAAGTTTTTCTGATTTGGCATGCAACCCTTGTGTCCACTTATTATCTATTATTACATTTGTTATCACCGATTAACAATTACTAATGACATGATATGTTAAATACTGTTTTAATAAGAGTCACCAGAAGGAGGTAGGCATAGTACCTTAGCTAGAGGGTTGGTTTCTTCAAAGATTTGGGTTAAGGTACTTAAGGGTTATAGTTAGGGTTAGGATGAGAGTTAGGATATTAGGATTAGGGTTAAGGTTATAGGCTCAGGAATGAATGTATGAAAGTTTTGTGGTTTAGTACAATTTCAAAGTGTAAAGTATGTTGTTCATTGTTATCTGTCTAATTTGAAAATATTTTAGAAATAGTATGTATTAGCCAAATAATATCTAGTATCTAGTATATAATATAATAACATATAATATAATATAGTATATAGTATAACATCTAGTATCTAGTAGCCACATACATCTAGTCTTGTAGCCACTGTATGCCAAGTAGTGACGTAGCCAAGTATATAGCCAAGTAAGTCACGTAGCCATGCACGTAGCCATGTAGCTACGTAGCCGCGTAGCCACGTAGTCACATAGCCATGTAGCCAAGTAGGAAATGTTAAGCCAAGTAGGCAATGTAGCAAAGAGTTCAGAATTGAGGACATCATGTGTAGTGTTGGGCGATATCTCGATATAATCACGATATCTTCACTCAAGATATCGTATAGAAGGTAGAAACTTGATCAACGATATATCGTAATTATCGCCATGCTCGATGACTATCGTGATATTGCTTACATGTGTACTTTTATAAAATCCTAAAAAAATTCTTTCAATTCCTTGAAAATATAGTTTTTAAAACTATTTTCTGTAAGTTTGCCACAAATGAAATTGCCGGCTGTGTTTGCCCACGGTATGGAAACAATACATTACACAACGTTTGTCAAATGTTAATATTTAATATATTTTTATATATCTTATAAGTGTAGCTTAAAATTAGTAAGTTATTGAGGTTATTGTGTTTTTTTTCTATTTATTAAAGACTTGAAACTGTGTTGGCTTTTATTGCATTTATCGCGATATAATCGAATATCGCGATAATTTCTCAGACGATAATCGTGATATGATTTTTTTAATATCACCCAACACTAATCATGTGTAGCCAAGTGGCATTCTATAGTTATTCCCAGGTTGGTATACCTCAGGCCAGACCATTGTAAACAACGTAAAAAAACACTGCATCTCAACTAAAGTTAGTCCAACCAGAATTTGGGCCAGCTTCATGTAAACATCCCATTCACCTGACCTTTCAGTAACAACTTTTGTAATTTGACACCAATTTGTAGTTATAAGCATACGCATTTTAGTAACCATGCAACATTGAAATGATGGTATAGTTACACCATTTAATCATGTATAGTATATCATCCAACCACAGGAACCTTATTGCCACAACAATATAGAGTGGACCCCTGATGTTGATTGAATATACTTCCGCCGTTCCAAATCCAATTTTGATTTACTTTCGATATTCATTCAGATACACCTGTAGTTTCGGGATAAACACCCTAATATTTTACTTATTGTCAAACATACATCAGTGCATGAACAAAATAGAGCATTCAGGCTTCAGCTGTTTACGTTCAGCCTTGCGAATTTGCTAGTATTTAACGACATCAATATTTACCAATAACATCAAACCTAACGTAGGGAAATCGTATTTGACGTCTGAATCAGTCAGTAAATACTTGAATAACCTCGACGGCTACATGATTTAGGAGAAAACTTGAGACTTCGTCAAAGTTACAAATGACGATGTAACTGTATTATTAGAGTCGACATGTCATAATGACGTTTGAATTTAATATATAATTATAATTTTTCTGCTCAACTAGATTGGCGCCAAGCATTGACGACAACTTCTTCGCCATTTTAAACATTTTCGAGTTACTTACGCTTTCTTGATTTCCTGCTCTGAAGCATCTTTTTCAACACCCAGTAACCCATAATACTTCGACATGTTTATCCGTGGTTTTGCTTGAGTTTACATCAATGGTAAACAATGATATATTGTCGTCTAAATACTCAAATTAAAAGAACGAAATCCTGCAGAAGGTAAACCGTCGATGACATGTAGAAAATAAGAAACAAATTATATATCCACGGAACCTAAATAAACCAAATTATATATCCACGGAATGTCTAAAATAAAGGACACATATTTGTATTGTATTCAGAGAACGGGTGGCGGTGTTTGGGGATTGGATTGAAGTGCTGACGCAAAACTTCGTCACGCCACGGGTTGTCCGGAAATGACCACGGGTCTGTCCGTCCGATAATCTCTCTTAAACTACGCTTCCTGTGCATTTGAATATTCGAAGAAAGCTTGAAAGACAGTAGTTTAGACTTTAGTGATTTGCCTGGGAACATATTAGAAGATGTGGCTTTCCGAACAGAAATGAAATTATTCAAATTTCTCACATTAATAACTTCCAGTAACTTCAAACACCGAAAGAAAAAATGCTCCCGTCTTTTTTCCTCAGTGGGCGAAAAAAGCGAAAACAACAAATCGGGAAGTTGGACTTTTGTTGCATTACGCATTCTGTCGCGCTCACCATAGAACAACGTCATTCGATGGACAATTTGTGACGTCAGCAACGTCACAATGATCTGTTTTGTCGCTGCGCTAATGCGCGCTATGAACTAACGCACACAATGAAAGCAACTAGTCTCTGCCTCATCTTATATTTTCTACGCAGCCAAAGTTATGTTATTTTAGAATCATGTCCGCCCGGTTGCGAGTGCTTCGAACGAAACACAGCGATAGAATGCAAGGAAGCGCATCTCTCCACCTTTCCAGTCATGAAATTCGCAAGTGATGTAAAAAGACTGTAAGTAACTAGCTATTTTATTCTCTAGCCAATGAAATCGCTAGCTCCATATATCTATACGTCACTACGTTAACTTTAATATATTGCGATCTGAAAACAGAGTCGTTTATAATGAGTTTAAGAGATTTTTGGTCAAGAAAATCCGTTTTTCAGCTGAAAACTAAAGAGATATACCGCGGTGATTGTGAACAAGCAGGGGTGGCGCCAGGAATTTCCCGACACAGGGGCTAAGGTCGCCCACGGTGGGGCTAACTAGGGGGTTGCGGCCACGCCCACTTAAATATTTTATAACTTGATGGTCAATAATATCATGCCGTTTCATTGATGAGAAATATCGATTATCAGCTCAAGAATCAAAAAAATTCCTGACGAATTGTTCATTTCCCCCCGACAGGGGCTTAGGTTTCCCGACCCTGCCCCCCCCCCCCCCCCCCCATCTGACGCCGCATGCTAATTGTGAATCTGCATTTATGGAAACCGTATGGGACTAAATGCCAATGGCAATCAGGTTACAGGTTCGATACCTGTCCGGGACTCAGAAGTCTCATAGTATCGTCTATATTATTATAATAGGCGTAGGAACCGCGGGGGCATGGGGCCAACGTGCTACCCCATGCATGAAAAGTGCCCCTTTTAAACAAATAATATATAGACAAATAGTATATATTTGTGGTGCTTGAGGACTTTGTGGTTAAATAAATGATTTTTTACATTAGGCAGAAAATATACCACCAACAGTTTGGAAGCCTAATATAAAGCCCCGAGGATGCGTAGCGTCCGAGGGATTTATCTGACTTATTTCATGATTGAGGAGGTTTTCCAACAAAATTTTGTCTATTTTTTCACCTTGGACAAAGATTTTCTTAGTTTTTTCTTCATTTCTTACCAATTAATATTCATAGGGTTTTATAAAGCCCGCGGTACATCAAAGAAAACCGACTCAATCATGAAATATAAGTAATAGCATAAAAAGAGGTGCATTAGCTATTAAACGTCCCGCTCGATTGAGGTTTAGTAAAATTTTACTAAATGACCCGAATCGAGCGGGACGTTTAATGGGTAATACACCTCTTTTTATGCTATTCCTTTGTAATATAATGTTTGCGTGTATTTATTTTGTTTTTTCGTAATCGTACCTCCGTTGGCGTCAAACCGGGTATGATTAGTTCTAATCAGACCTGGTTTGCCGTCAACGGAGGTACGATTAGCAAAAATGGATATAATGAGGTATATTAGTTGTTAATGCCCTGTGAGAACAAAAGAAATACCCGCAAACATTATATTAAGGTTATCTCACCTTGGTCGGCACTTTAGAGTTTGTTTTCTTGATTTTTCCCTGGATTTTCACCGAATTGGACATAATATCCTAGTTTAGAAGCTTGTGAACATAGGAATCAGAAGCTAAAGTATAAGTAAAAGTGTAAAACATATTTATGAAAATTTCTGATCACGCAGTGATTTTTCCTATTTCCAGAGTTCTACGAAGAAATGCCATTGAGAATGTGTACGAAGATGAGTTAAAACGATATCCGAATCTTGAGTATTTGTAAGTGCATATTATGTCCCTTTACACCGCTGCATGATTTTTTACACAGACTGGCGTTCTTTTTGTTTACCTCAAACCGCGGTTAGACGTTTGCGGTTAGAAGTTTGACGTTAACATGTCAAAGAGCATTTAGGCTGCGTTTACACTAGAGCAAAAGTAATCGGATTCGTATTGTTTTTTATTCCCATGAGGATGCAAAACAATATGAATCCGGATACTTTTGCTCTAGTGTAAACCGTAGCCTTAGATTGGCGTTCGTATTTTCACCGCGGAGTATAAATTCACACCGCAAACGTGGAACGTCGGTTGGTTGAGTAGTTCATGACTTACCTCTAGCCTGCGTGGTCGGCGGTTTTTTAGGGGTTGAGGTCGGGCAAGCGGGCTGCAGGGCGGGCAAGAGTCGCCCGCATTTCCGCCTTTCCCGCCCCGCCCTGCAGCCCGCTTGCTCGACCCCAAACCCCAACGCTTGCCCGACTCCACAATAATGCCGTCGCAACCATTACAATACCTAATAATACTATACAGTACAACCATGACAATGATGCCGTCACAATATTGATCCGTTACCATTGTTTTCATTACTCAATGGTAATGGTACCATTATTATTAACCATTAGTTGCCATTTGTCATTATCATTATAGCCATTACCATTGGTTCATTACCGTTACCGTTATCATTGGTCAATAACATTACCACTGGATCATTACAATTGGTCCAATATTACCATTGCCATTGCCAATAGCGTTGCGCACAGATGACGTATTTGTCAATGTTTGTCTGAGTCTATAATTAAATTCACGTCCTAAACAATAGGAAATGGTTCATTTGGTAGTCAAATTTTGTTTGTTTGTCTGAGTTTTGGTCTATAAATAGTAACTGTGCGCTTCGCTATTAATACCATTGGTCTCTTACCAATATCATTGACCATTACCAATGCAATACCCTTGGTCTGGCCAACTGTTATTGTTATCCCTGACTGTTATCATTATCATCATCGTCGTCGTTGTCGCTGTCGATGTCGCTGTCACCATCGTTTTCGTTGACGTCTCTATAAAGATAGAGACAAAGGTCACTGTATTTGTCTTTGTCGTTATCGTCATGATTATGATTCCATTGCTGCGGTTGTTATTGTTGTTGATTTTACTGCTTATAAATTTGTAGTTCTTATTCCCCATCTACTGGACAGATTTTTGTTGTGACAGTTCCTGATCTACTGAGTGTTAAATATATTTGTATTTTAAAACCACTCATTCTTCTCGATCGATATCCAGGGACTTGAGAGATAACGAAATCAGTACCTTATCTGGAAGTGTCTTTTCTCATAACCCGCATTTGAAGGGAATGTAAGTAATTATCCATAACTGTCGTTAAAATAAAGATTTAGTAGTCTCAGCAAATCCTAATCAAAACAACCTCCTTCCCAGGCCCATTTGCCTTGGAGATGCGGGTTTCGCCGCCCCGCATTTCCGATAGGGGTATCTAGTACGTATTCCTTATAAGAAAGCGCAAATAGAAGGCATTGACGAGCAAATAGAGTGAATTAACGAGCAAATAGCTGACACGTTCAACCCTCGTACCAGCCTCCTTGTTAATTGGATTGTAACCGACCCCAAAACAACAAAGGTCCTAACCCTTTGGCAAACGTTTTCGTGAGAAATAAACCACCCCCAAAGCTATAGAATATATCAAAGGAAAGTTAAATTATCTATTTACAACATTATCTGTTTACAATATGCGTACAGCTTATCCTGCTAGCGAACGTAGTTTTGTTAAAAAGAGCGGATAATCGAACATATCGTAACGTGTTAATAATCCCACATCCAGCGGGCTGGTACGAGTGCCGTGTATTTGTTCGTTAATGCATGCCTTCTATTTGCTCGTCAATGCCTTCTATTTGCTCGTCGGTCACTTCCTTATATGGAATACGTACTAGAAGTACATATGGCATCTCCAGGCAAATGGGCCTGGGAACGAGGTTGTAATCAAAACTCTCCGCTAAAACAGGTACGCACTACGTACATGTCGCTACGTGTTTTCAAACGAAAATGGACTATAGTGAGAACATATATTTTTTCCTTTTGAAAACGATTTTCTTCCATGCACTAATATCGTTTTCGAATCGATTTTACCGTTCACACGAAAACGATTCGAAAACCACAAATAGCTGATTGAGCAGTGCCCAGATGACTTGATATAATATAAAAACGAGAAATAAGAGAATTTCAATGTGTCGAAAAATACTTAAGGTGGCTCAATAGGAACAAACTATAAATAACCAGATTTTCCCTGTAAAACGTTTCACAGTGTAGATTTGTGCTTCATTCTAGTTCCTTGCACAGCCCTAGTGATACTCTTGAGTTTTGAAAAGTATTAGACAGTGCTCAGTTTTCAGGAGGGGAGAAATCTTTGTTCTATTGAGTTCAAAAAGCCTAATTTGCATTAAATTTACATATTACAATCAATGTTGTTCAGATACAATTTAATTAATGCTGTAAGTGAAAAACTTTTCAATTATCAGCACTGACACTAGAGAGGAACTAGAATTAGGCAGAAATGTGCACTGCGAAACGTTTTAGGGGGAAAATGTAATTTTTCATAACCTTAAGTAAGAGTAATTACGTTTAGTATAAATACATTAGGTGATTATAGAAATCGCGTGCGCTGATTGGTCGAGCTACCTCGGATTATTTCTCGATAATCACCTCCAGCGTTTTTTCAAGATGGCCGCCAGCCGATTTGTCAAAGTGACAGGAGAAAAAAGTGAGGAAACTAGTATTTATGAAGGAAATGCTGTTCCTAAGAGTGGGAAAATGTGTATTTATACTAAAACAATTATTCACCTCAGGCTCAGTGAATATCGGTGAATAAAAACCTCGACTTCGTCTCGGTTTTTATTCATCGATATTCACCTCGCCTTCGGTGAATAATTGTTAAATATTCAATGTACGACGTTTCGGACCTGATTCGTACCCAGTCGTCTCTACAGGCTGGGAATAGGAGGATTATGGAAATGGTCCAGGCGGGAAGAGTCCCCTCCGCAAGTTCGCACCTTCCCATCATGCATCATGTATTTGCCCTTCATGCAAAGATTTTCATACGCGTACGAGCATTTAAAAAATTCCGGTTATTTAAGTCACATTATTTTATCTAAAAGGTACTTTTTTTGTTGCCAATGTCCTTTGACATTTCGGACAAACAAATTTTTTATAGAACATCAACACAAAGCTCAAATAATAAAACATTTTCATTTGGCGTTCACCTATTCACTTCATGTAGAAATTTAGGCCAGGTTTACACTAGTACGGTACGGTAAGTGATATACGTAAGTGATCCGTTGTGAAATTTACGTCTGTTTACACTACAAAGGACAAAGCGAGGTTTTTCGTTGACATCAGCAGTTTTTTTACTACGCACATGCGTATTGCCCGACATATTTTATAAAATGGCGAATTAGCGAAAAGCTGATGTCACTGTTTTCTTTTTCGCCGGAAGCTCTCCGCACTCGCGATTGCAGAGAGGTTTAATGCTTGCATATAACCATATAAACCAGCTAAAATTATTAAAATTGCTGCCGATAAATAACCAAAATAACCTGGCGACATTTTTTCCCGCTAACATTTTAAACGCGTATGCATATGTTTACACTACTACGCTACGTTAAATTTGCCGTGGCGTAGTGATTTACATCCAGAGTGCTTGGCGTAGTGACTACGCTACGGTAAACCACTCCGGATTAGGCAGGTACAGTGTAAACACAACAAAGAAACGTATTGATTTTTTAACGGATCACTTACCGTACCGTACTTGTGTAAACCTGGCCTTAGCGAAGGACATTGATACGCAAACGCAAAATAGGTGTCGCTATTAGCATCACATGACAGTTCAATATTTTACGATGTAGGACAACAACATATTGGACAGAAACCTTTTGACTGTTTACGTGCGAGAAAACATATTTGTGTTAAGATATTTTGTTCGATATAATAAAACACCTATTTGGATTCATCTTTGCCCAATATCACAAAATATTTAAGTCTCGATTTGCAATATTAGGCTCGACCTACGTTCTTGCCCAATATTGAATTCTCGACTTTAATATTTTGTAATATTGGGCTCAGAGGAATCCAACAAGTAACAATGTAATGTATGCATATAAATGCGATGCAGTGCTTCGTATATGTAGTGCCCCCCTGTTTCAGTGTTGTTATATGTAGTGCCCCCTGTTGCAGTGTTGATTATATGTAGTGCCCCCCTGTTGCAGTGTTGATTATATGTAGTGCCCCCCCTGTTGCAGTGTTGATTATATGTAGTGCCCCCCTGTTGCAGTGTTGATTATATGTAGTGCCCCCCTGTTGCAGTGTTGATTATATGTAGTGCCCCCTGTTGCAGTGTTGATTATATGTAGTGCCCCCTGTTGCAGTGTTGATTATATGTAGTGCCCCCCCTGTTGCAGTGTTGATTATATGTAGTGCCCCCCTGTTGCAGTGCTTCGTATATGTAGTGCCCCCCCTGTTGCAGTGTTGATTATATGTAGTGCCCTCCTGTTGCAGTGTTGATTATATGTAGTGCCCCCTGTTGCAGTGTTGATTATATGTAGTGCCCCCTGTTGCAGTGTTGATTATATGTAGTTCCCTCCTGTTGCAGTGTTGATTATATGTAGTGCCCCCTGTTGCAGTGCTTCGTATATGTAGTGCCCCCCTGTTGCAGTGTTGATTATATGTAGTGCCCCCTGTTGCAGTGTTGATTATATGTAGTTCCCTCCTGTTGCAGTGTTGATTATATGCAGTGCCCCCTGTTGCAGTGCTTCGTATATGTAGTGCCCCCCCTGTTGCAGTGTTGATTAAATGTAGTGCCCTCCTGTTGCAGTGTTGATTATATGTAGTGCCCCCCTGTTGCAGTGTTGATTATATGTAGTTGCCCCCCTGTTGCAGTGTTGATTATATGTAGTGCCCCCCTGTTGCAGTGTTGATTATATGTAGTGCCCTCCTGTTGCAGTGTTGCGTATATGTAGTGCCCCCCTGTTGCAGTGTTGATTATATGCAGTGCCCTCCTGTTGC
Organism: Chrysogorgia sp. JL179-B06; assembly: GCA_035772405.1. NCBI lineage: Eukaryota > Metazoa > Cnidaria > Anthozoa > Scleralcyonacea > Chrysogorgiidae > Chrysogorgia > Chrysogorgia sp. JL179-B06. The sequence continues at coordinate 2,038,129 of JAYKKM010000403.1, read as the reverse complement.
AGTGTTGATTATATGTAGTGCCCCCTGTTGCAGTGTTGATTGTATGTAGTGCCGGCCCCCACCTGTTGCAGTGTTGATTATATGTAGTGCCCCCCCTCGTAGAAAACTAGAAACACCAAGTATAGTGCACGGGAGGTCGACGTTTCATCCTCATCTTTGTTTTAGATGAGAAACTCCCCATGCAATATTCACGGCATGCATGCATTCTTTATTTCAGTAATTTAGGATTAAATCCATTCGTGTGCGACTGTGACTTGCAAGACATCAGTGAAATTCTACACAAATTCAAGAAGAATGGATCCGTCATGTTGTATGATAGCGAGGTCACGAATTGTGCTGCACCACTAGCTTTTGTTGGCAGGCTCGTTGTTGAAATTGTGTTTCAAGATGAATACAACAAAAAAAGAAGTAAGACTCACTGAAGACATAGCCATCAATGTTAATAACTGAATAATTGATTCGATTGTTGCTATGGGAAACAGAATAATAGCTGCAATAATAGTTTTACTTAATTTAGGCTCACTTTTAAAGATTGCTTCTGCAACGTACCAGGTCTTATTCCCTCGCCCGTCGCTAAAAGCGAGGGTGGTAATCTCGCCGCGGCACGAATCCATTTCTCACCAGGATACCACCTTTAGAAGAAAGGGACAAGGGAATGTTTTGTTGTGGAAAGAGTAGATGTAAAGTTTTTAATTTTGTAAAATCGGGTGCTACTTTTGTTGGTAATGTTGACAAGTGCTCTTTCCACATTAATCATTTCTTTGCAGGTTGTGATTCACATTAATCATTCCTTTGATTGTGATCATTCCTTTGATTGTGATACCATTACATCATTTAGAATCAATTAGGTTTAATAATCATAAAAGCTCATTAATGATATGGGAAGGGTCAGATAATTATTTGTGGGGAGCATCTATATGCTCATTTTTGGGAAGATGGTCAGGTTTAGATGATGCATGTGTTCAGATATAATTTATGTCACCAATGTAAAAGATCCAACTTGTAGAGACGCCTTTTGGATTGGCCGATTAACGTCTTGATATAATAGGCATGACGTATGTTATGCACCTAGACTCGGTAATTCCAAATCCGTTTTCAGAATTGAAATCGGTTAAATATTGACCGAGATAACATTCAAAATCTTGTCTGATAGAACATGTGGGTGAAGGATTACTGCGGAACGTATTTCTAATTTAAAATGAGTGATATCTTCAGAGCATTAAATTTACAAAGCTGTGAGAATATATCTATCTAGGTCTAAATTTACAACGTGAGAAAATAGAGAGAAAATAATTAAGCAATATGGGCGAGATGTTCTCGTTGAAAGACGTTCAAAGTTGGAAGACGAACGACAGGAAGAAATAATCGAAACATCATCAGGAGAAACAGTGTGACAAGTTTGACGAGAACGAGGTTGGATGCTAAAAAGCGAAGTGGTTGCTCGTTTCTTGTACGTTTCTTACGAAACATTAGTAAACATGTTCTAAACTTGTCTCCTATTATGGCATTACATTTTCGAATTTTGAACTGGGTTCTTATCTTATTTTACGATTACGCTTTCCGTGCGGAAAATATCGATTGTCAAGATTTATACTCTAAAAGGTTGGTGGGGGGAGCACATGAGGTGGTACATGCAGCAAGCACGTTGCCACTTCTAAAGCATTTGTTTTTCATCTAATATTCTACTTCAACTGTAAATTGTTCAAAGATCTAGATTTGTACCACGTGATGTGGTTAATACGTCAAACTACAGCCGGGAGTTAGGGTTTTTTAAGTTATTTTGGGATTAGCAGTTCTATGGTATCTATGATGTACATCAATAGAACTGCTAATCCCAAAACAACTTAGATCCTAACCCCCGCCTAATGAGTTTTCTAACCCTAATCCCCGGCTATATTTTGACGTATTAACAGCATTTTGGTTACGAAAAAGAAAGAAACGATGTCTTAAACATGGCCCACGTTGAAAACGACCGGAAATTTAATATACCGCTGACACCTGGATGACTGATTGTTGGCGCACCTGGTTTAGGTCGATGACATCTAGTATCTTCCCCACTTCATGGTCACGCTAGCTCGAATATTTTAGCCGGGATTTCGAGCTCGAATTACCACGCGGGAGGTGATACTGATATATTCCTCTGGGTAATATTTCGTTGAATACTCTTCGCTCCGGGGGTCCAGAATATTATAAATATCCCCTCAGGGATATGCGATTTATTCACGCGGCTAGGACTACGTCCTCGGCCAATAAATCACATATCCCCTCGTTGCCTCAAAATAACCTTACATATTCTGACATTCGAGTCCTCAACCACTTCTGTAGAAAAGTTAAGTTATAAGAAGAATAAATAAGAAAGCTGCTAAGTTCTCAAAAGAACTGGATATAATATGAAAAGGAGAAATAAGAGAATAATTACATATTTTCATAGACGACGTTTCGGATGACGCGCCCTTCTTTTTCAGAAAATGAATTAAGCCGGAAGTAGCTCGTGGCGGCCATCTTGTTGGGACCACGTAATATAGTTTTATTATAGGCGACAGAGACTATATCTGTCTCTGATCTTTTAAGACACTAAAATGAATGAGTAGTCCAAGGTTTTCCTATAATATAGAACACAAACTACGGCTCCATAATTAGTAACGATGAAGCCGGAATTAGCGCGTGGCCGCCATGTTGGAGTGACCACGGTGATATCCAATATGGCCGCCACGCGCTAATCCCGGCTTCATTATTATTGTAATTATCTAAACAATCTAAACAATAACTGTTCGATCCAGTCTTTATTTAGAGACGGCAGTGGTTTGCACGTTACGTCGGCCATGTTGGTGAAACCATAGCAAAAGAATATTATTAACTCCTTTTATGTTCGTGGCACCAACATGGCCGCCCCTTTGTCTTCTAAATCTCAAAAAATTGCAGGTTGCAAACACTAACCTGAAAACGCAAGACGTAACAATACTTTTACCATTTCTTTTTACTAGAAAAACAAAGAATGTATATAGGTGAAACGGAAAACAGAGGAATAGCAATTTGCCCGAAAGAGCCACGTAAACATGGGCCACCAAAACACGCCAGACTACGAGTGAAGCCTGCTGCATCCACTCCTAATACTCCTGAACACGCAGTACACAGGACAAATTCTTCACCAAACTACGCTCTTATTATTGCGACAGTTTTGGCTGCAATTCTCGTTACTTGTATTTCTTTGGCAACAGCGATAAAATATTATTTGAAGAAAAAGCGGTAAGTTTATTTTATTTATTTAAGATGACACTGCAGATACAAAGCAAACTGTTTTCTAACGGCAGTAGGGGCGTCGCCAAGCGGGGGACTGGGGGACAAGTCCCACACTTTTCTTCAAGACCAATTTTGAAATACTTCTAAATCCGGCGAGAAACGCTAGGGTGTTAGGCCCACATAATACTTTGGGTTAGTCTGTCTGTCTAGACAGTCAGTCAAACAGACAGTCAGTCAGAGAGACAGACAGACATACAGACAGACAGACAGACAGACAGACAGACAGACAGACAGACAGACAGAAGTGGTAGTGTATCATTAAATATATAAAAGTACAAAGGACAGCTGAAATAGTTTGATCCGTGGAAAATTAACATTTTTAACGAGTGCCCATCAGAGTGAAACAACTTTTTACCATTTTTTTACCATTTTAAAAGGCAGCATTTTCTCCTTAATTATTTTTAAGACCCTAAGTGGTGGTCTGACTCAGAATTTAATCTCCCAGCTCATAGACATTATGTCGTAATCACTAGACCACAACCGTCGGTTGGCCACAACAGCCTAAAATTACCTTTTTCAGATTACAAGGTTCTCCTTCAAGTCCCGAGGCGAGTCCACTTAGTAGAAAAAACCCCGAAACATTCTCGGAGAAAATCAAGCAACAACGAAGAGCATCGCGCGGTTACGCAGCCAGTGACGACTCGTCCGACGAAGAGACAGGTTTAAAAACAAGTTATTTCAAGACAAAACTCAAAGAACAACGTCGTTACTCCAAGGGATACACTCGCATGCATGCGACCAGCGGTTCTGCTTCGGACCTCGAGGATATAGCGCTTGGTGAATGAGGAGAACCTTTGCTCATTCCAGTATTACCCATTCCCAGCGATATAGGTGTTTTCGACAAAACAGTACATCATGGTTGTTAAGGACTAAATTGAAATGAAGTATTTGACACATGCAGTTATGGGTCATTGCACAGGTCAAGTATATATTTTCATTTTAGTCCCGACGAACCATGATGCACTGTTTTGTCGAAAAAACGTCTATTGGGGGACTTTATTTTCATTGGTTCAAAGAAGTATATCGAGAGTGACTGTATAGAAATAGTTGAACACAATGTATTGAATATTTCACACGACGAATATTCAAAAACGATCTCGACTGGCGAAACACCACTTGTGGCATCACCGCTTTGTGAACTTTATTTGTGCATACGCACTAGCTTGTGCGAAGCAAATTCATACCTGACAATCTGATTGGTTGACAAGAATATTTACTGCGAAATAATTGCCAGCCAACCAATCACATTGATGAATTACGAAAGCCTGGTGGGGACTTCAGGGGGTTAGGTTAGAATACCTATTAGGCGGGGGGTTAGGGTCTTTGTTGTGTTGGGGTTGGGTTCTAACATTGAATTCACGATTATCCTTAATTCTGAGCGATTTCAAAATTAAGGATAATCGTGAATCTCAGGTGAGAGGATAACCTAAACCATCACCCTTCTAACCTTACTAACATTCAAGCAACTGGTTCTCAGTCTCCAAGCGGAAAATCTATTTTGAAATAAACTTTCTGGCGATACCCTAATCGCAATAGTTGGCGCACCTCACTGGCCATTAGAAGGTTACGTCTTTTAAATAATATTGATAAAGTACATATCAATATTTACAAATCAGGACGCAGATCAAACGGGTAGAGTCGAAGGTATATTAAAGGCGCCCCAGGCATCCACCATACGACCCATGTCCGACTACGGAGCACAGCTAAGATCTTAAGTAGAAAAGTACCCGTAGACAGTGTTACCCGTAGACGTTTCGCTACGTCAGTATTTCGTCACTAAAAATCGTCGCAGTTTACCACCTTTTCTCCTACGATCTTAAGTGTTGATTTTACAGAGGGGGGGGACAGGAGAACCCCGACAAAAAGCCTCGAAGAGATAACCAACAACTCTACTCACAAGAGTCTGAAGCTCGGTTCCGCAGGCAACTCTGTGGCTTCTTTTTTCCGAGTCAAATCGCTTCCAAGGCTATGATTTGGCTGGGATTGCAAGGAAGTATAGGGATGTATACCCAGGTGGTCACCCATCCATGTTCTAATCCCGTCCAACAGTGGCGGCACTACTAGTGTACGTGGGTGTGGGCCCCGATGAGAAAAAAAATTTGGGCCGGTCCGGGGGGTTCTCCATCGGAAAATGTTTGAATTTAGGGTCTCTGATTTTGAGACCACTTTTGAGTAAAATCTAAAGACCACAAATCACTTTTTTGTAGTGTATTCATTATTTTTAAGAAAATATTATTAATAGCCCAATAATAAAAAGAGGCAGCTTACCGATAATTGTTTATTGTATCGTGACATTTTATTATATATTTAATATGGCGCAGAGGGGGACTAAGAACAAACTAAGGACATGTTTAAACGATGAAGTAACCCTGAATAAATTAAATTATTCATGCAATTTCAATAAACGACCCGTGCAGTCTGTTAATATATTGGAGCTTGGATGAGCCCATGGGCCCTCTGCCATTGGGCCCCAGTGCGACGCACCGTTTGCACACCCGTAGTGCCGCCATTGCCGTCTACCAGGGCTTAAGTTCAAACCTTAGCGGGGTTCAGTTCTTATGTACAAATTCATCCGGGGGCTTCATGACATTCACCGGTTCAATGCGGGAGTAAGCTTAACAACAGGCTGCAGGGTATATATACTTACAGTTCGATAGCAAGTTTTAATCTAATAACATTTAATTCAGTTTATGTTTCAATCTAAGATTAGTTGAAAGAATCTTAACATATATTTATTTCGAGCTTTCAGAAATGAGCACTCATCATGGAGTTCTGTATTGCATGAACATGTCTTCGTGACAGTTTTTTCCCATTTTATTTTCACTTCCTTTCTCCTTGCTGGGTAGTCTTTGTTCATTGGACGAAGAGAAATGTTTAGCGATGATGTGAAGTGAACAGCGATTTGACAATAACTGCCAAGGGTATGTTTCGTGTCTAAGGCTCCATGTCTTCCATAGGAACATCTGAATTTCTGAAGCAAGAAAAATTACACATTTTTGGGGTCAGCAGTTGTATGATAAATATCATCATACGAAATGAGAGAATGTACTGAATTCCTCATATCGAAGTTCGGGATAACCTTTCATGTTACTCCATCACCAATATAAACATCACTGGATAACATCAAGGGGAATCGAGGTGGGAGGGTTAGGAAGACACTTAAGGCGGGGGGTTAGGGTTAGAAAACTCATTAGGTGGGGGTTAGGGTTAGGATCTAAGTTGTTTTGGGGTTAGCGGTTATTTCATGACGATTGTATACCTCGATTCATTTGGTGATGGAGTAACATGAAAGGTTAACCGAAGTTCGATGTTAATGCAACCGCTGAGCATGCTGTTTGCATATTCATCCTCGATCCACCACTTGGATACTCAACGTACTTCGTGTCATCTGTTACGGAAAGAGTTGTAAGAGCCACGACAGTCTCTGCTTCTTCGTTTTCGCGACGTTGTGCCTCTAGTATAGAATATTGAACATGGTTCTGGCTACGTTTTAGTGACAGCCAATATTTACTGTGGATTGACAAAACTCTTTCCAAAGAGAGAATGGCATTCTCGTTGGGACGGTTCCGTAGATGGTCCTCAGCCAAAGGAGGCAGCTGTTGTACAGAGAATATAATGACATTAAAATATTATGATAAATATTAGTGCCCATCACAAAACGTATGGAAAATGTATTAGCAGAAGAAAAAGGGGTGTACAAATTTCAAAAGAAAATTATAATATGATTGGTCGGTTGTAAATTGTTAAATAAATTAAAAATCGACGTTAGTCCGGTGTGGGTGTAGAGTGTTAAAGTTGAAAATAAACTGGCGCTTACATTGTAAATGTTTAAGTTCGTGATCACCAAAACAATTTTTAAGGAGTGGCCTAGAGAATTAAAATGCTCAGCGACTGGGTAGTCACTAAGCTTTCGTCTGACTGAGCTAAGATGTTCTCGAAAACGATCGCCTAATTTGCGTCTAGTTTCGCCAATATAAAAAGAGAGCATTGTTTACAAATTATGCAATAAACTAAATTACTAATGGTACAGTCGAAATGACCTTTAATCGGAAAAGGTAATATAGAGCTGAGTGGTTCCAATTAAATACCTCGTCGCCAAGTAACGCTCTCATACAAGCTTCGGCCGAGTCGCATAACGATGGCAGGATGTACCTAAATAAAGAAATGATATAAGGATGAGGCGAGGACATGTTAATGCACTGTATTAATCATCTTGATGATAGCAATTTCCCCACGAGAGTATCAAGGAGGTATAATAAGCAGAAGTGGTTGAGGAAAATTTCAAAGTGTCAGAATAGACGATACATGGATGATCGTCAAGCTCAAATCCTCAAAAAATGTTTCTGAGTCCCGGACCTGTAACCTTCTGATTGCCGGTGAGACGCTCTAATCATTGAGCCAGTGAGACTCAGATCATGGAAAGCGAAGGTTACATTGCTGTACTGGTTCGATCTGCTGTAGTGAATATGGCAGGTTGGAGTTAAGTGTAATACAGTATGTAACACATCCATGCTTTACTGATATTTAGTGACTGCCGCATAGTTTTCTTTATAAATAATGATAAATCCTCCTTACTGTTCATGTTCAAGATGGCGTATGATGTGGTATGGTAGAGTATGGTAGCGTATGATGTGGTATGGTGGCGTATGATGGCTTATGATGGTGTGTGCTGGCGTATAATAGCGTATTACGTAATTTTCCATGTTTGCTATACAGTTATAGAAACATGGCTTTTCAGCAGTTTGATTCTTACCCGCCTTCTAAAGCCAAAACTATATGTCCATCTGCAACTTCCATTAACTGCCGTGTCATATTGGAAAAACCTTGAAAGAAAATGAAACCGGATTAACAAAATCCGAAATTTAGAATAAGCTGCTCCTTTACGTCAACTGCTCCTTTACGACATTTTCAAGGGTATGCTTTCACACTATATAGGTGACGATCGTTTTCAATATTTCACTATTGTTTAAAATGCATATATTTTCCCGATACTTACAAGCAGCCGACACTACGTAGCCTCCCAACTGTGGCGAGTGACCTGCAGCGGCGTCAAAACCTGCAGAGACTAGTACTATGTCAGGAGAAAACTCTCGTGCTAAAGGCATCACCAAAGTCCTTGAAATTACAAACAAAATTATCGTTATTTGTATTCATTGCCATCGCCAGCATCTCCATCACAACCAACCTAACTATCGTTACCATTTTCATGATTGTTTTTCACGATCTGATATCACCATCTGACAGTCACCCCAACAGATCATCAATCATTCATCATAGTCATCATCATCACCATCGTTATCGTTATCGTCAACGTCACCATCATTACCGAGATCGTCACATTAACCGTCACCGTTATCGTTGTTGCAGTAGGTAATCGTCTTCTACTATCATGAACTCATCTCTAACGCAGTGATAGCTCCTCAATTCATCTGGAACTGAAGTGTGTGAAGTGAAGTATTCTGTAAAGTGAAGTAGTCTGTAATTCAGTTGCTTAGAACGCTGGTCTATAGAGACCCATGATCGCGGGTTCAATTCCCAGCCAGAAGGCCTTGAAGTTGCATTTTTCGCGACTGGTCCTGGTTAGGTCTCAAAGTATATTATTATTCAACACTCGTAATTTACCATAACTTTTCCTTCATCTTATTCACCGAGTGTAAATCCAATACGACCTTAATAAATATACTCTTGACAATCTGGATCTCGTGCTGTGTCGTCGTGTTTAGCATTAATCGGCACTCTTTTTACTTCTCCTGCTTCTCCTTCCCGATGAATAACATCAGTTGTGGTCTCACATATAGTAACGTCGATAACCCATCCGCATTTGCGTTCTGCTTCGAAGACCGGTACAATTGATAACATATTAGTATACTGAGAGCTGAATTACCCATATTTGCAATTGAGACGCCGTCATAAGTGGTATTCCTTTCTTAGCGCAAAACAGAAACGTTAAAGGTTGGTGGTCCGTTAACAGCGTAAATCTGCGCTCATGCAAGAACTGCTGAAAGTTGCGTTTTCAAAAAATAATGTCTAATGCTTCTTTCTCAATAACCCAGTAATTTCTCTCGGCTTTAGAATTTGCATCATACCTATCTCCCAGACCTACTGGTGATGAATCCGTTACTAACTGTACTTGCAACTTGGGATTGTAGTGGACTAAGACAAGTAATGAAGACAGTGTGTTCTTTAGTATTTGAAATGAGGCTTTACACTCGAAACTCCAACACGAAGGTACATCATTCGACAGTAGTTGAGTTAGCGGATTTACCAGCGTTGACATATTTAAAAATTCCTATAACAATCTACTAATCAAAGAAACGACTGTAGTGCACCTTTGTCCTGAGGCTCTCGTACTTCGAGTATCGCTTGGACCTTGGCGGGTCATGGGTGGATTCCTTGGCGGTTTGCCACAAAAGCAAAATATAGTTTACTTTACTTACTAATTTTATACTTTACTTTACTTACTAATACTTTAGGTTGCATGATTACACATTTGGACTTCTTAAACTTTGCTACACTGTTTTCAGTTCTCGATGTGTAGGTCGTCCAAAATTGTCCCCGTCTGACTGAGGCCATCCAATATCATGTCGACAATCTGCTGGAAAATTGCTTGTGGTGCAGCCTTGATACAATCTTAAATGAGCGGTTATAGTAACATAAGGCTGTGATTCCTCTTGGCTACCTGCTGGTAGGCATCATTTAGATTTAGCGTGGCGAATAATTCTCATCATTTAACGTGGTGAACAGCTCTTCTGGTGTGGACATAGGGTGCTCAGGTACATCCAGGTACTGGTTTAAAGTTACTTTAAAATCTCCACAAATTCTGACAGTTCCATCTGGCTTGAGAACTGATACAATGGGTGTAGCTCAGTCTGAACTTTCCACTTTTTTCAAAACTCCTTCCTTCTCTAAACGCTATATCTCTGTTTCTACTTTATCTTTGAGGGCATAAGGTTCTTGACGTGACTTGACTTGGTGGACTTTACTCAGTGGAGCAGCACGATTACCTACTACAATCGTCATCGTTACCATCACTGTTATCGTCATCAACACTGTTATCGTCATCATCGCCGTTATCGTCATCATCAACGTTATCGTCATAATCACCGTTATCGTCATCATCACTGTCATCGTCATCATCAGCGTTATCGTCATCATCACTGTCATCGTCGTCATCACCGTCATCATCACCGTTATCGTCATCATCGTCGTCATCTTCACTGCTATCGTCATCACCGTTATCGTCATCATCGTATCGTCATCATCACCGTTATCGTGAGTATCACGGTTATCGTCATCATCGCCGTTATCGTCATCATCGTCATCTTCACTGTTATCGTCATCATCACCGTTATCGTCATCATCACCGTTATCGTCATCATCACCATTATCGTCATCATCACCGTTATCGTCATCATCGTATCGTCATCATCACCGTTATCGTCATCATCACCGTTATCGTCATCATCGCCGTTATCGTCATCATCACCGTCATAATCACCGTTATCGTCACCGTCACCGTTATCATCAGCGTTATCGTCATCATCACCGTTATCGTCATCATCACCGTCATCGTCATCATCACCGTTATCGCCATCATCAACGAGATCGTATCGTATCGTATCGTATGTTATTAATTGTACTGATATGATTGTATCTTATTGCGTTGTACTTTGTTTTATGTTACAGAACCCACTGAAAAAACACTACGGTGATATTATTATTATCTGTTGTAATATTATTATTATTATAATCGTCATCGTCACCAAGCGTCATTGTCGCCATCGCTAATTTGGAATCCGTAGACGGTCGGTAGCATCTTTTTGTTATGTATATGGTTCACTTACAATGGGATTACATAAATATTGATTATCAACCGAACATTTCAAGTTCGCTAGCATAGTTGAGTGGTCTGTGTCTTTTACTTGTGAGGTCGGGGTTCGAGTGTTGGGTGAGTATGATTTTTTCCATTTTTTATAATTTTTACTTTACTTTTTCTCTTTTTAATAGGGTTAAGGTTAGGGTTAGTTTTAGGGTTTGGTTTAGATTATCAAAAAAATATTCGTCTACGGATTCCAAATGCGCGCCGCCGCCATCAGTAATCTCATTAGTGATCTCACCTGAACGCTGCTAAGTATTCAGCATCTCCATACATGGGTTCTACAGTGAGTAGAGAGAGTTTTTATTTCAAGAGTACAGAAGTATGAACAAATGATGAAAAGTTGTACACAATAGGTATTACTGATAGCTTCCAGGAATTATCTTTGGAGAGAAAGTACTTTTACAGTTGATCTCGTATGAGGAGCGTACGCTTATGATGATATGAGGTAATGCAGGTCTCATTTTCAAGTCTATGCGCAAGTAACACATGATTGTCTGTAGAGCGGCTTTTTCGCACAGACCTTCGGCAGGAAAAGACTTTTCTACGTTGCCTTCACAAACTGTAAGGTTTCAACAGTATACCCCCTCCGAACATCGCCTCGCAACCTCAAATAACGACTGGTTATATCAGTTAATGATAATATGACTTACCGAGGCCACCATTCCAGGCAATATTGACGTTGTAACCCACACCAACACCGGCTCCACACTAAATCAAGTACAAAGAAGCTCTGTGATTTTTTCTTCAGTACGATATTTCCCATCAAATGGCAATCCGTTGGGAATAACATCGACGAAGTCCTTTCATTACACTCACCTCCTCCGGCTTTCCGGTCCCGGGAAAGAACGTCCCGTCGTCATGGCGATGTATGGAGATGTACAACACATGGGGGTCATCATAAAACATTTGTTGTGTACCGTTACCGTGGTGAATATCCTAGAAATATCGAAATAGTTAGGTAAACGGGAAAAGTCGTTCAATACAAGAAAGATTGAAGATTGTATTCTGACATGAAGCTAGTGGGTAAGAGTGCCTTCCCTATACAAGGTTGTGAAAATGGTAATGAAAATTTCACAAAATTCGATCTGTAAACTTCTGTGTGTAGAAAAATGCTAAATGCTAGATTGCTATCAATTATATTTCTCCTTATATTATGCAAATCGTTTATCTTCACATCGTTTTATCACACGTTTCATCTTCACATGCAAAAATACCGTAAAAGAGCAAGGACCAATCATTAAGGTTTCTCGATAGGCAGGTGTCCAAAAAAAATTATTGGACTTCGGTCTGGATAATTCTTGATATTATGCTCAGCCTCATCCAATAATTGTTTATTATTTCCTATAATAACGTTTCAATAAATTTTACACATTTCGAAATTTTTCTGTGACAGAGAGAAAGTTGTTGTCTGTCAGTATTACAATGTGTGGTATTTAGGAAAAATATCGCATGCGGTATTATATTTCCTAAATACCCCTAGTGGCTAGTAGGTAAAAAAACTAAGTGATGTCACTTGCAAGTCAGGAGTAAGTATACATTAAGATGTTGTTATTAAAAAAAAACTGGCATATCACTTTACAAGCACAAGTTTGAAATAGCAATCCAATCGACCAAATACGGTATAGAAAAAGGAATGGTAGGCATACCCAATCAACAACGAGGACCTTCTCGACTGACATTCGCAAACGAAGCAATCTGGCAGCGATAGCGACGGAGTTAAAATAACAGAAGCCCCTAAAATAAAGAAGAATAAACTGTCATCAAAACCACTTGATGATATTCGTCGAACAAAGACAGATGTAAACCAACACACCTTGCAAAATGACCAAATATTAAAAGAAATTACCAATAAAATTCGTACGAAAACTAAACAAAACTATTCAAACATTTTTGAGATGTTTCTGAAATAAAGCTTCTCGACTTTTTCCGAAGCCAGATTTTTTCCCTGGTGACTAATGTTCGTGAAATTCTCCATTAAGATTAGTGACATTCTCGCAATTACTTTTGTGTTGTCATTTACCTTTTCAAGATCGTTGCGAGTCTAAAATATAACAGTTTTTTATATTTTTCATCTTTTCTCTCATTACTTCGAGTTTACTTCGGTGACATTTTACAGCCCTGTGGGTAACATTTTAGTCAACAATAAATGTAGCGTTGTTCAGATGGTTTTGTCAATATCACCAAATTTAATGTTCTTTTATATTATACAAGCTTTGTCCATTATAATTTTTTTGAAAAAACAGAATTAAAAAGGTCTTTGTATAGCCTGATGCAAACAGAAGCAAAAATTCTAAGAGACAAATTTGTTTAATGTTAAAAAATACTAAATTTGCCTACATTTATTTTTCACTAAAATGTTTCTCGAAGCAATTCCCACTAGATTGAAGTTTGAAAAAATTTCACAAAAGGAAACACGAGAAATGGCAGGGAAAAGATGAAAAATATCAAAAAAATTGTTATATTTTAGACTCGTTGTTGCCATGGGAACGATCATGAAAAGGTAAATAACAACACAAAAGTATTTGCGAGAATATCACTAATCTTAATGGCGAATTTCAGGAACATTAGTCACAAGGGGAAACAAGTAGGCTTCCTTAACCACTTTACTTAAATATAGTTATGCATTATGTAGAAAACCAAGGAAGCCACCTTAAATCAAATCCTCTAGGAGGTACAGTCGTGTAAATTTTTGCCTCTGGATTGTCTATGGTAAGATGCAACCTATATTGTAATAAATTATTCAAACACTTTTGAGATGTTTCTGAACTAAAGCTTCGCGACTTTTTCTGGTTAATTAAATGTAGTATGGACGAATACAGCGGGCAACTTGTTGGTTGATGATACCTTACATTAGTGCAGGATGTAGATACAGTACAAGCGCAAAGCAATAAATGTATCTAAAAGTGCATTGAATATTTCTGCTATCCCTCTTTCCATACATCTTGCCGCAACCCAGTCCCACCACACCCAATCACTCACTCACTCACTATGTGACAATTTGAAAGGCTATACTACCACACACTCACATCGCTTGATGAGCTTCGGCGTGATGACCTGGAGGGCGCACAACAGCCATTCCATTCTAAATTTTAAAAAGGACTTAAATCGGAGACAAGCTACAGACATTAGTATACATAATATTCGAAACGACTTCTGACTGTCTCAACCGCAAATGGATACTGTGATGTTTAAACCAAAGACTTCAAGTGTTATGTTTAGAAATGTCAATAATTTGGTGATATCTGGCGAGAAATAACGTTTTCATTCACGTATTTTATGATTCTGGATGCCGCCATTTTAGAGTTTGCTCAACGGCTCAAGCTCGATATACAGTGGGAGTTTCTCTCAATGTTGACGTCATTGAGTGCTTGTCTTTTGTTCCACCAACACCACCACCACCACCACCACCACCAACACCAACAACAACAACAATTTATTTAGCACTATTAAGTAACATTTAACAGACGAGGTTTGAATTACAACAGAGTGCAGGCAACTTGTAATAACTATAGGGGCTAATCGAGACAGGTGGCCATTAAAAAAGTACAATATATAGTGAATCCATAGTTGCGTAAAGAGGTAGAGCATAAATTATTACTGCCCCTACTAAAATTCAATATGAAGGCTTCTAAAAAGACAAAGCAACCACAAGCGAATCACGTGCGACCTCAAATCACGTCCACACGGAGCCTCTGCAAGGGCAATCTACTATTGACCAATTGCTGTCACCATCAAGCAACGCTCAATAGTGACAACAATTAGTCATCATATCCATAAATTATTTGCTGTTTTAATTCAATGACGTCAAATGACGTCAAAATTGAGAGTAAACCGCCGCTGTGCATCTAACTTGAGCTGTTGAGCAAACTCTAAAATGGCGGCGTCCAGAAGCATAAAATACGAGAATGAAAACGTTATTTCTCGAGTACAAAAGCAGATACCGTCAATTTATTAACATTTCTAAAAATAACACTGGAAGGTCTTTGGTTTAAACATAACAGGATCCGTAAAACTATTAACATTGCTAAACATTATACTTAAAGGCCTTTTATTTAAAAGTAATTTATTTTTGACTAGTTTCCCTTTAAATTGGAGACTCGAGTTGGACTAAGTGAGAGAACATTTCCAATACTAAAGTAAGCTAGTGCACAGGCAGCCCAAATGTGAATGCTTTGCAAGCGACAGGCAGAGTGAAACGAAAACTCGCCCCACTCATCTCTTCGCGCGACGTGGTATGTAGATGTTGTAATGGCTAGTGTATGGCAATTAGGCTCAAGCTCATTGTATGACAATTTAAATGTATTTAAATGTACTTCAAATGTTGAGATTGATGCTTCAGAGCGAAATTCCTCTACAAGATCCAACTACAAAGTCTTCTGCTATACCGTAGAATGTTACCGACAGCTAATAACCAACTGAGCGTCGGAAGTCATTGGTGTGCAGTAAGTACAGAGTTACATACTTGTCAGTAGGATAAAGAAATTACGATATCAAAATAGGACAATTGTGGACTAACCTTAAGATCTCCAGAAGCTACTTTATACGCAAGTTCTGTGACACAACCAACAGCCTGGAAGAAGACAAACAGTAAGAATAATTGTAATAAGCATATACTGTAGAGTATACAGTATTAAAAATACTCATTAATAATTCACTTATTCGGGACCGAGGGTGAGCATGAAATACTTATGATCAGCAGTCACAATTGTAAATGTATGTTAATTGTAACATACACCCTTCGAGTTACGTCTATTTTAAGAAGAGATCGATAAAGTCGGTAAATACGTACCTAAAATGAACAGGTTTTGTGATTGGCTATACGGAACAAAGGTTGTTAGGGTTAGGACATTGGTTTCTTTGTGGTTGATTCTATTGTTTTATTGTTTTAATCAACCAATCACAAAACTTGATAGTATAGGTAGGTGGCGACCTGATAAAGTCGGCTGTGTCTAATCGATATAACCGCCTATTGAGCAAATGAGAGTTAGATACCGAGAACGTCGGCTCTTAGCCAGATACATCCCGAGGGGCCGTGCTGATTTAGTTCAAATTTTAAAAGGTTTTCTGCCAACGTTTTCTCTAGGGGAAGAAAGTTTTTGTAGGTAGAAATTTAAGAGCAGTGAGCAGGACAAGGCTGAGCAATTTCATTGAATAGATAATTAAAAAATTACGGGATGTATATGGATATTGCCCTGGGTTGTATACATATACATCCCGTTAATTTTTAATTATCTATTGCATTCAGTTCATCAACCCTGCATTTCCTTGAAGACCATTCAAATCCCTTCAAGCTTTAGGGATGTATAGGATATACATCCCTATAAAGAACAAAGAAAAGCGACTAAAATTTGAATTAATCGCTATTATTATTACATTGAGTCGGTTTTCTTTGATGTACCGCGGGATGTATGCGCCATACATCGCTATGAATACTAATTAAATAAGAAACGAAGAAAAAACTAGGAAAATCTTTGTCCAAGGTGGACAAAATCGACAAAACTTTGTTGGAAACCTCCTCAATGTAATAATAAGTCAGATAAACACCTCGAACGTCGGGATTTATGCGATATACAGCCCTCGGACGCTGCCGCATAAATCCCTCGTTCTCGGTGTTTATCTATTACATACAAACCCTAATTAAGGTTAATATTAATGCTAACCATTCGCCAAAGTATGAGGTATGTTCCCTAACCCTAATGTTAGCCTGCGTGGCGGCGTTAGGGGGAGGGGGAAAGCGGAAAGGAGCTAGGGAACACCTGCACGAAAGACCCATGTTTTTGGATTTCCGCCCACATGAAGAACTGTCAAAAACAACCAATCAGCGACTAGCGGGCTTTCCTCAATGATTAAAACATTTCACTTCGGGCCGAATCGTGAAATATCCATGTCTGAAACTCCGTAAAAAGCTTGACTGCATCTGGTGGAAACAAGATTTGTTTTGAAAATTTATTCAAGCAATCGTGTAGACATGAAAGCACAGAGTTGATTCTGGCTGAGGCTTGTGAATCAATCGGCTTTGCATTACTACGCATTACTACGCAGTAAAACTTTGTCCGAGCGGGTTTGTAGGTCTTGCGGCAGAAAAAATAAGAAATGCTTTTGAACTTTATAACTTTATTAAATCAGTATTAACACATGCGAAAGAAAGAAACAGCCTAGTTCCACCAATCGATAACATTAATAGCCCTGATAGAATGAAGCGACATCTGACTACCGAACACCGTAACTCCAGAATGGGATTTGGTCAAGAAATTTCATAGGCAAGACAACGTAGAAACCATCACTTATATACGTCTAGCCGTAAGTTTCTTTATTCTGAAACGTCGAAGGAATTCTCCGAAGGCCCAGAGAGCACTGTTGAAACACCTGAAGACAAGGACAAGGTAGAAATCACAATAATAGCTGCTTCCCCTGCCGACTGATAATCACGCGCTCGCATGCACGAAGGTCTGGTAAATCTACTAAATCCATAATCAAACTCTTGCCAAATCCCATTGGTAATACCATCAAAACATCTTTTCCCAGCAGCTCCCTCGTAGCAACTTTTTGTTCCTGTTTTAATTGGAAGCTATGACCAGCAACGAACTGAAGATCGGTTATAGCTTTCGAAAGAAAATCATCTACCAACACTGGTTTTTCTAAAGTGGCCATTTTTAAATGTTTATTTCCTGACAGGAAACCCTGAATAGTAATGACTTGAGTTAGCCAATCAGAATTTAGCGTCTTCTGGTGGACGTAGAAATCCAAAAACATGGATCTTTCGCACTGATCTCAAAAATAGAACTGGATTGAGCTTTCTATTGTATCTGATGAGCTGATTTTGAAGCTTGCATATTTGAATAATTTACATTTACATTTTACGAGAGACCATTAGAAGCTCCGAATTTGCAAGCAAATTAAACTGTGACGCTCGCGAAATAGGTTTAGTGTCTGGCCAATATAGTTTCTTTGTTAACATTAAATGCATAATATCTTGAACCTAATTTGACGTCTCATATTAGGCTTCTCTCACTTGATAATTAGAGCCAATGGCGGCCATTACTAAGGGACCAAAGTCGCAGTAAATCTGTAGGTAGGCCATGCATCGTTTTACCCAGTGATTTGAAAAATGTCTTCTGGTCCTCTTTATAGTAAAATTATTTTATTTTGTTGATGGTAAGAGCACATAATCCAACAAAAAACCTCATAGGATCCTCAGTTGGTCCCTTAGTAATGGCGGACTTCCGGCTTCATTTTCTGAACAATAGTTGCTCGATGCAGTCTTTATTAAGGCTGCGTTTACACTAGAGCAAAAGTATCCGGATTCATATTGTTTTGCATCCTCATGGGAATAAAAAACAATACGAATCCGATTACTTTTGCTCTAGTGTAAACGCAGTCTTAGAGATCAGTGGTCTTTCGTGCAGGCGTTCCATCCGCCAGTCCCAGGCCCATCCCCAACCCTAAACGCCTGCTTCGCGCCAAAAGATGTTAATTGACAGTTACGACTGTTGACCATAAGTACCTCGCATAAAAAAAAGCAAAACCCATCGGAAACAGGATCATTCTGATATACATAAACGTTTCCTTCGATTTACTCTTAGTACAAATTGACGCATCGATCAACAGATTACGGGATGCACTACCGTCAAGGAATTAGAATATACATGTACCAAGCTTGATTACAAAGAGTTTCACATAACATTTGACGGAATTCTTACAAAGTTCGTGGCCAACTTCAGCAATAACGAACGAACTTCGGAAGAATTCTGTCAAAAGTTTTGTGAAACGCTCTGTAAAATATTAAAAAATAAGAAAGGTAGTAAACTAGAAAAATGAGACACTGACGTTTCGACCAAGGGCCCTTCGTGAAATATCGTACCGGCATTTTTAGTAAGGGATAACTAAAAGGGATGACTCAAAAGGACCTTTCTGTTTTTGTCTGGTCTTTATTTTTCGATAGGTTAGGGTTAGCTATGGTTAGGGTTAGGTTTAAGGTTAGGATCAAGATTAGGGTTAGGGTTGGGATTGAGATTAGGGTTAGGATTGAGATTAGGGTTGGGATTAGGATTGAGATTAGGGTTAGGATTGAGATTTAGGGTTAGTAATTCTAGAAAATGTGTAGGTCCTCCGCCCTCCCCCTCTCCCAAGCGCCGGGCTACGTGGCTATTTTGAGTCATCCCTTTTAGCCTTCACCTTTTAGTACGGGCTCGTAGATTAATTTAAATGCATTTCAAAAACTCATTAATAATTCACGAAGAAAACACAAAGCAAATCAGTGGCATGATGGAGGTTTTATATGTGATAAACATTTGTCCTGATTTACATAAACTTTTCCTTCGATTTTCTCGGCGAAAATGGCTTGAATCTGGCACTGAAATAACATGGTTATTTAGATACAGTCGTTTTTATCGGGTCTAAAATACTCGGCTATCGCCTCATATTTTATCCACCCGATAAAACACTGCTGCGAGTGTTTTGATTACTATACTTATCAAATAATTAATAATTCATAAAGAAGAAACAAAGAAATTCAGTGGCATGATGGCGGTTTTAAAGTTCGTCCTGATTTACATAAACTTTTCCTTCGATTTCCTTAAAGTGCCACTGCGATCAAATTTTTACCTATCGATATTTTTACGTATTTATAAAGCAGAGCTGCTAAATATTACTTGGTCGAAACCGTTTTGCGATTCAACGATGGCAAGTATTATTTTTCTGACTCCGAATCTGGAGTTGTTATGTCCGCCATTAATCGTTCATGTTCCTGACTAGCGTAACGAAGTGACGTCAGATTCTCAACGTGAACACTCCACATGGCTAATTCTTCAAGAAAATCAAGGTCGTTTTTTCAAATTCTTCGTCTGAAAGGCTGGATATTTAATCTACTTCTCGAAAAAAACAAGAAAACAAATAACCTCGACCGAAATTCAGGCGTAGCATTGAGAATCTGACGTCACAAACAATATTACCTTTTGAAATTGCGGGCTCACTTGGAACACGTTTTAATAGTGATTTAAATAATAGTGTAGATCTAAATAATAGATCTAAATAATAGTGATTTCAGAGCTCAAAATACTTACTTCAAAATACTATTTTTTAGTTTATTTTTACATCGCCCTGAAATACTATTCTATGCTAAAGAAAATCTAAAAGACAGGGGTGAATTTTCATCGTAGTGGCACTTTAAGCCCGTTTTCCACTTCACCATTTCGCTCACCGCTAGCGAAATATTTCTACAATGACATCATTTTTTTCAGTTGTCGACCAATGAAAATGGGAAAAAAATATTTCATCGGCGAAATGTTTCTCTAGCGGCGAGCGAAATGGTGAAGTGGAAAACGGGCTTAAGCTATAAGAGCTGGTATCTTCAAGATAGTAGATAGATATGAACATATATGTGTATTCATTTGATAAGCCATATAGAATATTCGCGTCCGATCTTTATCTGATATACAAACGCTCGCCTTTGGCTCGAGGTTGTATATTATTACTTATTGGATTCCTCTGAGCCCAATATTACAAAATATTTAAGTCGAGAATTCAATATTGGGCGAGACCGAAGGTCGAGCCTAATATTGCAAGTCGAGACTTAAATATTTTGTAATATTGGGCGAAGATGAATCCAATAGGTGTTTTATTATATCGAACAAAATATCTTAACATAAAGATGTTTCTTCGCACGTAAACAGTCAAAAGGTTACTGGTCATCAAAAAGAATAATAAAAAGACTCGAAAAAACACATCACGTTCCGTGAGAAAGTACTTCAATCAATGAAATTTCGATTTAGATAAAAGGCACGCGAGTGACGTTGCTTTGCACGTGAACAACCTGTGTAAATAGTCCAAAGGTTACTGCCCAATATGTAACTGCCCTACATCGTAAAATATTGGGCTGCCACGTGATGCTAATAGAGACAGGTGATTGGTGGATTCTACGTGAGGGTATAATAATAGATAAAGATCGACCGCTCATATTTTATCACATAAAGAATATTAAATTGGCCGCCAATTTAATATTCTTTATGTGATAAAATATATTGGCGGCCATTTTTCATATAGCTGGTTTCAAAGGAAGATACTTTTCAGGTTAGGCAATTTTAAAACTACTTCATCACTCACCATTCTTGCTGCATTGGCACTATGAGCTTCGTTCCATATCGTATCAGCATCAACCTAAAAACATAAAACACTTTAAAGTATAACATCGCGGCTAGATGGTTGGTTTCATATCATCACGTCACACTTCACATGTCAATGAAAAAACGTGATATTTAATTTAATTTATTTATTTATAACAAATAAAATACGGACTGAACAGAATACATGGTTATGGACAGAAACATAGTAACAATAACACACAATGGTCGCGGCTATATGAGATACTAGCAGTCACAGTTGAGGTGACCTTGAGGTACTAAGTCCGAGTCGTCTTCGCGGGACGATCTTTGTTAGCATCGAGGTAGATCGAGCTAGGGTGGTATTCAAGAAGTGGGGGTAATTCTATGATAAAATGAATGGTCAAATCTAGCTCTGTGATCGGATAATTTACAGTTGTGGTATAATACTCATCTATAATCACCAGCAGAAATGTTCTCTATGGGGGTAGGGGGGGGGGGGGCAGTGGTGCCAAAACGTCCATGTACTCTTTATTATTTTGCTTCTTTCTCCACTCTCTCGCCTGAACTACACTGATTTCCGAAATTCCCTCCCTTTCTTTCAGTCCCTCTCATTCCCCTATGTCCCCGGTTCTCAACGGTACATACTGTAAAGGGTACATTAATCATTGCACATACCCCTAGTCCAGTGCAGGGAAGAGTGGTGAAACATTTCAAAGTCGTCATGTCACCTGTAATGAAAAATTAAACAAATTTTAGCGTTGACGAAGCACTGAAAGCCACGGTTACACTCGCTAGTTTGTGTCGCCGGTTTGTCCGCAATGGCATTGCGAGTTCAGGCGCGGATTTAGAAGTTAGTCGCATAAATTAGACACTTCATGAACAACCCTATTGGTTATGCTTTTCTTAAGAATAATTCAGAACAAAAACCTATCCAATAGGATTGTTATTCACAGGTATTTTGAATTGCAAATTCTAAATCTAATTTATGCGACTAACTTCTAAATCCGCGCCTGGAGTTATAACATTCCACTTGCAACGCAAATCTGCAACGCAAGCAGAAGTTGATAAGTGTAGTTGCAAATATGGCGGCGATGTCATGAAAACGAGGCTTTTCGGTGGTTACCGTCGCTAGGACCCGAATTACGTTGATTGATTGGCTGTTGTTTTTGGTCCAACAATTGTGATCCAATCAACTAACATGATTCGGGCCCTAGCAACGAAAAGCCTCGTTTTCATGACATCGCCGCCATATTTGCAATCGGTATATAGTGTGATAGTTGGATCAAAGTGAGATATGGAAGAGTTGTAAACGCCAATCTTTTATAATTTTTATATTTCTTTCAAGTAAGAGAGTTTATTTCAAACTGAATTTTGCACTGCATAAACACTTTAAAACAACAAATTTCTAATAATTATCCAATTTCTAGTCCTACCGTTCTCTGCCCTTGACCTCAATTGTGTGCTTCCACCAAACAGCATAGTATGTTGTTCACTAAGATAAAACAAATGAACATCATTAATACTAGGAACACGAAACGGAACATTAAGACCATAGCAATACGAAAACGCAACATTAACACTAGGAACACAACAGGAACACGAAACGCAACATTAACACTAGGAACACGAAACGCAAACGCAACATTAACACTAGGAACACGAAATGGAAAAGAAAGTGATCCAAGTCAGTCATCTCGACTGACAACATGTCCTCATACCTATCGTGTGCCTAACATAACCAATAATCAGTAAGTGTATCAGTCCCACAAGGGTTATGTCTCACGTTAATCTATAAGTTTACGCACGCACTAAGGGGGGTGGTTGCCTAGGATGGGGTAATCCTATAGGCGTGGGTTAGGATGATACTCTAGGCGAGATTAGGGTTACGATTAGCGTTAGGATTGGGGATTTGATTTAACAACTATTTAAATTTAAAATTTAAATTTAACATCTATGTAAAGCCTGGTTTCCATATGGTCGCTGTGCTGTCTTTACGGTCGCGGAAGTGAAGCAGTGAAGCGTGTTTCTTTTGTCATAACAAAAGAAACACGCTTCACTGCTTCACTTCTGCGACCGTAAAGACAGCACAGCGACCATATGGAAACCAGGCTTTAGGATCGGATTTAACAACTATATCTAACTCTACGCACTTACTGATTATTGGTAATTTTAGGAGAATATGCTGAACTGAAATAGGCTAGAAAAGAAAGACCATCGTACGCGCGGCCAAGTGACGTCAGGTGTTTGCAAAATATGTAAGATGGCAGAAATTACTCAGAAAGCTACATGATCCTGAAATACTGATTGAATTGGAATCGCTGACTTAATCGGACCACGCTCTATCTTTTCTAGATGAATGATGTTATCAAACACCTTGACGTCATCACAGCAGTTTCGATAACGCTTACCCCCGGGGCATTTTTTTAAAGAAACTGGTCGATTTTGTGGCTTAAAATGATTTTTTCAGATCCTTGAAGAATATCCCTCTGCCATCTCAGGATGGATGCCGAAGAATCATCGAGAAAACGGAAGATGTCATGAAACGCACGAGGTCATGGAAGGCCCACATTTTCGCTGACCTTTCGCCGCGTACATTTTAGGTGTCTCCTGTGAAACTTACCTGTGGACCGTAAGGATCTCTGCCAAAGTAGCCTTCCTCGATCGAACTCGCTGAAATGGTTGAAATCAAGTGAGAGTAAGTGATCTTTATTTAAAAACACGGAATCTTGTCATTTACATAAGAAATACAAAATCGGTAATTATATGATTTCGTTATTCGACATAGTTTAACATGCACCTCTTTCAACATTATTTACTGCATTACCTGCAGTGAATGTTGTATACTCTAGATTGGCGAAACTGGTAGGCGTCTCTGACAGATTTGCTGAACATCTTTGCTCCGTAAAGAGCGATAATGTTGACAAACCCGTCGCCCGATATTTCAATAGTGCCAATCATTCGATTTCGGATATGAAAGTTTGTGGCATAATATAAAGTTTGTGCCATAATATAAAGTTTGTGCCATAATTTCCGTACATGACAAGAAAAGCGTCTCATTTTCAAACTTGGAACCATTCATCCCCTGGGCTTAACAAACGGTTTTCTTTCATCGTTTTTGTCTAACAAGGGGGACAAAAACAAAACACTGGCTTCGCACTTTTCCCTTTATTTCACATCCCACTTATTAGCATTCTATTGTATGACCTGTTATTCTTATATATATTATGAATATATAAGTATATTCTATGATAATCTTTGTTCAAAGATGCTGCACATTTCGATTAAGGATCTGCCCTCATGGACTCTTCCAGTAGGCGCGCGTTTTTTACTGCGAAAGGAATTCACACGTTTAAACAACCTGATTAGTTTTCAGCCAACCAATCGCATTGGTGAATCATTTTCCGCTTCACTTAGCGCGAAAAATTTCCCAAAGTGAAAACCAACAACAGATTTAACAACGAAAGCTCCCCCAATGGTAAAACGAAAGCTCCCCAATGGTAAAACGAAAGCTCCCTCAATGGTAAAACGAAAGCTCTCCCAATGCATGTTAGAAAGTTAAACAGTGTTTAGCTGCTGCAGCTGTCACAGCTCATTTAAGTTCGCAAAATGCATTGTTGTAAAATGTACAGCTGCGATGGTTGTGTACCGTTTCAAGAGTAGTAAGTCATGCACGTACCTCACATCGAGAGACAACACCAGTTTCCTGTAACCGCGCCCAGATACTTTGTAGTCTTCCCGGATGCTCGGGATGGGAGCTGACATCACCACACATGCACTGATGTTTCAGCATTAACGTATCATAGACGAGACCCGTGGTCGACGGTTGCCCCGAGATACGACTGGCCACGATCGGCGACGAATGCGCGCGCGACAATGGCCGATGACCGGACGTGTTCGAGTCGGGCGATGCCCTTCCGGCTGCCGTGGCTGCGGTAAGTTCACGATGTCGCGCCTGAAGCATCTGTTGCTGCATGAGCTGGTGTTTCATGGCCTCTTGATGTTGGCGCTTCAATTGATCCATCAGCACTTTACCGTCCTGGTCTTCTGTGAGAGTTCTTTGTTTCAGTTGCAACAACGCCAATTGTTCCTTGAGCTCTTTGCTCTGTTGGGCCTGCAAGTGTTCTTTCATCAACGTTTTCGGATCCTTGTCCACCTGCAGCTTCGTCTGGTGTTGCTGCTGTTGCAGGAGTAATTGTTCGAATTTTTGTTGTCCTAACTGCTGTCGCAACAGCTCGTAGTGAAGGGCCTGTTGCTGTTGTATTCGCAGCGCTTGTTGATGTTGCTGTTGTAGCAACATCTGAGTCTGTTTCTGGAGCTGCTGTTGCACGTGGAGATTATTGGGCAATGAAAGCCCTGGGGCCGACTGCGTTTGACGCAACGGTCGATGGCGCTTTACCGCAGTGCTACTGGGGGGCGAAAGTTGCGGGCTTCGGCGCAACGGCTTGTGTTGCCCACTGACGGCAGCACCGTTAATGGCCAGTGCGCCTGCGCCTGGATGGCTAGCCGCGTGTGCGTGTAACTGAGCCTGCGTAAGAGCAAAAGCTTTGAGTTGAGCGTGACGTAACGCAGCCGCATTGAGTCCATTTTCCATTTCTTCGTCGATGCCTTCAGAGAGAACTTGACTGAGCATCTGATTCTGAAGACGAGCCTGAAACTGCTTTTGTTCCTGGTTCTGCGGCGCCATTCCAGCCATGATCGAGTTGTTGAGAAGAAGTTGATTGAGCTGAGCTTGTTCAGCGTTTCCGTTGGCTGGAATTGCCTGAAGGTTTGGAAGACTGACGGTACCAAAAGGAACAGGGGAAGTCTTGGTGAAGGTGAAAAAAGAGAAGACGTTAGAGCATATATCATAATACACGGTTCTTGTGAAGGAAGTCTTAAGCCAATAAAAACGTGAAAACATCACGATTATTACCTGCTTCTACTCGGATAATTCGCATGCACATACATGTACTATAGATGAGTAAAAGCTAACAAACTTGTGCAAGTTGTCAACATCTGTAAACAGTAGAGACCTTAAGATCTACGATGGCAACCTAGGACGGCGACGGCAGTGAAAGTAACATAAATTTTAGCATTTGAATAAACGCTTCAATATTTTTAAAACGATTGTAGTGTCTGTGCTAAAGTCAGTCTTAAAGCCTGGTTTCCATTTGGTCGCCACGATCGCAACGGTGTCATAGTGGACGATGTAATAGAGTGTCCATCTATATATATATCTGCAATCAGTAAAGACTGCTTTGCATACAGCAGACAAAAGACAAGATAGATCGACACTCTATTACATCGACCACTATGACACCGTTGCGATCGTGGCGATCAAATGGAAACCAGGCTTTAGCAACAGCTCTCATCTCTCCGCGAGTTACCGTCGTCCTAAAGACGTGAAAATGCTCTCAGTGGCGTTGTAAACAGAACGAGGACGGCGCAGAGATTACTCAATAATATATATATATAAAATATAGGTATAAAAAGTATTCATTCTTTTTATATCGCATAAAGATTCTTTTGTTTGAATAACCTTCCCTTCCTAGGTTGCGGTCATAGATCTTAAGGTCCCTAGTGTTGTGTTGCACCCCGTGTACAATGTTGCCAACATGGCTGTTCAGCCATGATAACAGCATTGTTCAGCCATCAACGCTGTTAAAACTTCTTAACAATGATGAGCAACAATGATGAACAACCAATGTTGAAACAATGCTGAACAACATTGTTGAAACAACACTGAACAACATTGTTGAAACAATGCTGAACAACATTGTTGAAACAATGCTGAACAACATTGTTGAAACAACGCTGAACAACATTGTTGAAACAATGCTGAACAACATTGTTGATGAACAATGCTGAACAACATTGCTGAAACGATGAACAACATTGTTGAAACAACGCTGAACAACATTGTTGAAACAACGCTGAACAACATTGTTGAAACAATGCTGAACAACATTGTTCGTTCAATAATACTGTTCAGCCACGATAGCCATGCATTGACACAGTCACAGTATCGTTCGACCATCAATGCAGTACTGATAACGTGTGCAAGACGCGCGAGACTGTGTAGAAGACTGATAACATGGTTATTACTCAGCAAAAAATTACCTGTAATCACAGAGTTAATTTTTGTATGACCCTTATCGATCTTTGCGACCCTTCATTATATTACTTGCGATCCCATTCAGAGTTGTGTTTCTGGGTTTGGGAAACCCTGGAGCTCTAACTATCGAGCTACTTGGAATCAAGAAACAATTTGAGTACTGGAAAGTATATTTTTGTGACCAAGCGGTGCCAGTTCCGAAACATGTAGGGCCCTCGACCTCTAGCCAAGGTTTCTTCACAACAGTTGACGGCTAAGGTGATTCAATGTACAATTAAAGCATGTATAAGTTTTACTTGCATAAGTAAATTGCTCAAGGTATATCACCTCGAGGGGACCTTCCTTAATCTCAAGTGCAATAATCCGAGCAAACAGTCTTCAGACTTCAATATATATAGATTAGTTCGTGAAAAATGCGTGCGTACGATTTTATTCAAGAGTTGTGATGTATTATAACATGAACGAGCGAGAGTATACGAGTGACTGTTATAATACGCCACAACGAGTGAATAACAATAGTACGAAGTATTTACCATGATGTTATTTGTTTACTAATGCAGAAGTACTGAGAGTCTGAGACTTAAAACTAACTTTCTTGAGAAATACTGTAAGTAAACAATTTTGGCGGGAAAACTTCCCGCCATGGAGATTTATTTTTGGACTTTCCTTCGCCGCTATGAACTTTCCCAATTTTCTCCGACACTTCATATTGTCGTTTGAAACTATGCATGTTATACTTCGCCTGGTTCTATCTAATTCAAATGCCACATTTTCTATCCGATTTCTGGTTTATTTTCGCTGTATTAAAAAGGGTTTCACGACAGCGCCTACGCAGCGAACACAATTAACAGCTGCAAAGTTGTCGAATATACTCACGTAAGAAAATCCCACAGGCGTCACCTTGCTTCCGTAACGTATATTCGGTAAAGATTCTGAGGGCGTTAGTACTCGTGTTTCGTGGGAAGATGGCGAAGTGGTTCGTTCCTACAGAAATCAAGAGACGGTTATTTTCTCACGAGTTCATAAGACCAGCGCGCATGTTCTCCATTATATCCATAAGCACGAGTTGCGTTGGTTATAGTACTATAAATAGCTAGAAATCTAATGATAAAAACTGTAACATAAATAGTTAAGGTACTTGTGGAAAATCGATATAATCAGAAACCGCGTTGGAGGGCGGGCTGAAAATATCTCGGTACATAGAGCAGCGCCTTTGATCTCTGGACACCTTGAAAAGCTCACGGGGCGCAAACGGGCGATAACGCCGCATCGCACAATGAGAGAATTGATAGTTTTTACGATAGTCCAAAGCACTCTTTAGCGACAGTTTTTGCGACCAACATTTTGCAATGTATTCTTGTGTCCAGGCAGGTTGCATCAATGCAAGAAAACAACAAACGAAATGCCAAATAAATACCAGGTCATCAATACTTTATTCACACAGTGTTGCAGAAAACGTTTCTTGCCAAAAAGAAAAAAAACATTGCACGCAATCTCTCTCCACGTGTGCCGTCGCCTTTAGCGAGACGTTCTGAGCAACCGCACATTGAGTAGTTCTTTTGGACGATTTAAAACCGTGGTAATTACACTGTAAGTCTAGGCCAGGCCAAACGCGTTTACACTGCACAAGGGCAAGCCAAAGACTGCCCTAGGTCAATAGTTGAATTAAGCCCATATGTTTAGGTCGAGGCAAGTCCGACGCGTGTTTACACTACCAAAGTGTAGGCGTAGGCCAGGCCGGTCAAAGGCTTGTATAATGTAAACAAGGCTTTAGAGTCAAAGGGAGATTCGCTATCCATGACGTCCGAGGGAGTGCGATATGTTCAGCTGTCTCGAAGAATACACGCTGAGCATAACGTGCAGCACATGCTCTCAATTATATATAAATATACATAACAAAAACACATAACAACACAAAACTATAGTGAGTACAATACTTTGCGAAATACTAAAGTTTGGCGAACATAAACGTTCTCCAAGCGTTGTTTGAGACGATCCATGTTAAGACTCTTCCAAGGCCTTCCAACAGTTTCGATCACCGACAGACCCGAGCTCACTTCTTCGTAACACACCTTTCTTCGCCAACGCCTGCTTTACATCACAGGGGAACAATTCTCTAGCCAAAACAAGGGTGAAGAAAAATAAGCCGCTACTAAGTCCGAATAAGACGCGATAAGAACTCGTGCAATCAGTAAAACCGATCTTCCGCAGGATGTAGTCTTTCTTCGACGAGCAAGACAGTGTAAACCCACGACTTATAAACAACACTTAATACATGCAAAATATATGCTTATATATACATGACACTGCACTATTGCGCTAAGTATAGTTTGTGGTTTTTTTAGCCGTTCCAACGACAGCTTTATTATGTGTTTATCCGCGCGATATTACTACATGATATTATACTATAGATAGGGCATTCTCGAATGATAAAGCATCGAATACTCAGTGGCGTAGTCAAGACGATCGCCCCCCGCTGCAACGGTCTGACCGCCCCCGAAAAACGTTCAAAACTGTTGACAAACATGAAGAGGCGCGGGGGTTCTATGCTCATTATATATTCTAGATATATCTGCAGTACGTGCGATGTATGCTAACATTAATTCAGAAAATGACGTGTGGAGAGTTACTTAAACCGCCTGCTTGACGCATATGATCCGCTTTCTTATATTTGCTTGGACGTCAATTTCAAAAGGGACCTTGAGAGATATCATTGAAAGAAATTACGAATTATTAACGTCCACGTTGTTTTTGCTTATTAACCCTTTATACCCCAAGAGTGATCAGCATCTACCTTCTCCTAATAATATCAATGGTTTACCAAGTATAGAGGTAATGAGAATATATAGCAAAGTGAAAAGGTGGTAAACTGCCAAGATTTTTAGTAACGAAATACTAACGTTTCGAGCGGAGCCCTTCATCAGAGCAAGACGTCTGATGAAGAGCTCCGCTCGAAACGTTAGTATTTCGTTACTAAAAATCTTGGCAGTTTACCACCTTTTCACTTTGCTATATATCCAAAACACTGTCTACGCAACACTCTACTTTTTTACTAATGAGAATATAGCCTCCTCCGCAGGCAACTCTGAGCCATTCTTTTGCTTCCCTGCAATCCCAACCAAAACATTGCTCGCACAGCCATGGAAGCCATTTGACTCGGAAAAAAGAAGCCACAGAGTTGCCTGCGGAGGAGGCTAATGAGAATAAAGGAAATGATAGAAATGAGAATGTAAGAAATGCTTGATTTTTGAATAAGAAGAATTTGTGTGTTGATACTGCAGGTAGGTAAAGAGTTAAGGTGGCTTTCTAATCCGCTCTTTCATAGAATTGTTCATCCAAAACAAACGGATCTACGACGGTATAACCTAGCCTCCTCCGCAGGCAACTCTGGCTGTACGAGCAATGTTTTCGTTGGGATTGCAGGGAAGTATAGGGATTGTGAAGGGATCGATTGACGAAGAGGGGACAGCAGCATTCCCCTCCTTTGGCGCATTTCTCGGCCAAAACAGCGTTGGAAGCTATTTGACTCGGGAAAAAGAAGCCACAGAGTTGCCTGCGGAGGAGGCTAGGTATAACCTCAACGACAACGACATTCAAAACAAAATCGTTCTTTATGCGAAACAAAGAGAATGAATAATCCTTACTCCCAAGAGTAATCTTAACACTGTCCTCGTTCTGTTTATAACGCCACTCTGAGGGGCTGTTTACAATGTGAATTCAAACCCGTTTACATAGGAATTCTATCCCAGGATCGAAAATCGCGCGAAATATTAAATTTCAAGATGGCGATCAATAACATTATAGCGGGTATGTTTCTTTCAGCGATTTCTGCGCTTTTACACTTCAACACATGCCCTAAATTGATAACTTGGCGAAGAATAAACATAAAGAAAGGGGGAAAAGCATTACTAGCAACGATAATCGATGCGGTCGCAAGTAAACAAGCATTTAATTCACCTTTAATTTATAACGTCGTCGACAAAGAGCTATTTATATTGAACAATATGACGTCGGCGCAATTCCTGTCTCTAGCTGCAAATTGTCGTCTATAAATGTTTTTAATAAAGTCTTCT
This sequence comes from Chrysogorgia sp. JL179-B06, assembly GCA_035772405.1. NCBI lineage: Eukaryota > Metazoa > Cnidaria > Anthozoa > Scleralcyonacea > Chrysogorgiidae > Chrysogorgia > Chrysogorgia sp. JL179-B06. Next base: position 2,006,683 of record JAYKKM010000403.1, on the reverse strand, counting down.
AGGTCGTATTTTTCATTCCGGAATAAAATCTCGCACCGCCTTTACACGACACCGGAATGAAATTTCAATGAAACTCAATCCGGAATGAACTCAATCCGGATTGAGGTACATCTCATTCCGGATTCATGTAAACACCTAAAGGGATTTTAACAGAACCTAACTCGCGAAGAGATGAAAACTGTTCCTTAAGATGGACTTTAACACGGAGATATCGTGTTTCCAATAAATCCAGAAAACTAATTTGCATAAAATCTGCCGCTTATCATAAACGCAATTTCTCTAGATATACAAACGCTACAAGTGTGAAACGTTTCAATAATCAAGACCACCACTACAGCTATAGGCAATGAACCAAAATAAAGCTCAGATCTGCATTACAAAACCTTTTATGGGGAAAAATGCCATTTCTCATGATTTAGAATATCGAGCAGGTTCGATATTTACGGCTACCCAGACAAGAGTAACTGCACAACGACACCGTGGTCGCTCTACACACGACGTCTACTTCTCGAGACAACGTAAACAGTTCCGTTGGTTTAAGTTTAACATTGATTTACTAATTGCAAATGCTTGAAAGACGCTTCTGAGCTCGAATATACCACATTCACAGTTCATTTGAACTCTAATTATCCTTGGACCGCTACTGTATCGCTCGTTTTTGCGACGTGAAATGATTGAAGATATAGTCGCTTCGATAACCGTTATAAGAGGTTTAATTTTCTAGACTAAGAGCATCCGATTTACCCGGCGGTAGATCTCGTAAATCCCAAGCCTGTATAATTAGTCCAGTCAATCTATGGTTTAACATCAAACAAATTGCAACAGAAATGATTTTAGCTTTTTCATTACCTTGATACATTCGGAAATAACCTACCAAAAGTCCCTGGAAATCAACCTAATTTAGGCCCGTTTCAAACCTCGAACTTCTCATGTGCCGAATCTAATGCAAATGAACTTGAACAAAGTGTTTTGCTCATTTACATTAGGTTCATGAAAAGTTCGACAAAAGCACTATTCTTTTAAAAAAGTGAAATTTCAAGTTCACGTTTAGCAAATATGAAGTTCATTTAAGAGGATAAAACAATTTTCTAAGCCCATTTTGAGTTATTCGCTCAAGAAAAGTGGAAAATGCCACAAAACGCTGTTTTTTAGCAGGTTTAACCATGGTCTGGAAACGCGGCAAACTTCAAAGGGGCTAGCAATCGAACTGTGATTCATGTTGAGGGGGACCTGAAGGTGCACACATCCTTTGTCTTACGTTTATTAATATTTATATACAGCACGGTTGAGTTATTAAACCCAAACGCTGCCATTGGCTGCTTGCTTCATTATACAGAAAATACAATGTGTTCAGCAAGTGTGAAAGTGTTCACATTTGCATAAACGTGAACAAAAAACATAATATAATTCTAGTGACTATGGTTTAACCTTACATAACTAACCTCGGTTGTGATCACGGCTGGGCATATCCTGCAGGTAAGCAAGGGTTCCGAGCTGATATGATGGATAAATAAAATATGTGTACATGCTGCCAAGACAGTTGGTATAGATAGAGATAATCAGGCGATGATGTTTCACTTTCTGACGAAGGGCATTCGCTCGTTACACCTCCTACATATTATTTTCGTCGATTTGTATTTTCACACTACGTACGCAGACACACTAAAGGCTGGTTCTCATATAATGGCCCGATCCCCCGAATCGTTTCACAAAGTGCGCAGACGATAGAGACGATTATATTACATATATAATTATATTGCATATATAATCGACAATTATATTGCATATATAATTAATTGCATATATAATCGTGCGACTGCGTACTTTTTGAAACAACCCAGACTATCAGGATTATTATATATGAGAACACAACCCAGTCTGCACATAGTTAATGTCGACGTGTACAGTGGCGGTAAATACCTAAAATGAACAGGTTTTGTGATTGACTATATACATGGAACAAAAGTAGTTAGGGTTAGTCATTAGTTTCTTTGTGGTTGATTCTATTGTTTCAATCAACCAATCACAAAACTTGTTCGTATATGACATTGGTAAAATAAATCACAATTTCAATTTTTGACTTTCTGTTTAACAAACAGGCTTACGAAGGTAATCCAAGTAAACAAAACTACTTTTGTACAAAACAACAGCACTAATTTTGACCAAAAACAATCCTTTCATCCGCCATCTTGTTGTAATACTTTGCCTAATTAACTGGGAAGTTGATGACGTCACACCCGAGGTGTGGGTAGCCGAGTTTCCGCAGAATGCTTTTTAAAATGGTATGGTTCAATTGAAAATGGAAGACATTTACAAAAATCAAGTTTCAAACTTATACAGACATAAGGATGGCTAGATAAATATTTCGCTTTACCCCGGTTGTGACGTCACACGCATATCGAAAATACATCCAAGATAGCGGACAATGATTCAGGTTAGCAACTTTGACAGTTCAATTAATACGCTTTACGAGCATTTTTACAACCTCAAACTACTATATTCCGGTTATTTAAGTTACGTACTTTGATCGAAAAGGTACTTATTTTTAATTGGCAATGTCCTTTAAAGGACATGTGCGTAAGTCATTGTTATTCAACGAAGGAAAACCATGGGTCAAACGAAATAAATCCAGCACCAGGCTTTGACGTGACCATGGGCAGTTATGACGGCGCGGAGGTATGTGAGCTGATTGGGCTATTCATTTTGAATACCCTCGGGATTAATTAGAAAAAACAGAACATTAGTTTATACAAAGACGATGGGCTCGTACTATGTAAGAGCTCGTCCGCCAGACTGGTCAAAAGGGCAAGAAAAGGAGCACGAAGCAAACCAAAAAAATACCCACTTCCTTGACCTTAACTTTAATCTTAGGAAAGGTAACTCCAGCCGTACAGAATCCGAATGACAAGCCACTATACATTAACAAGCAATCCAACCACCCACCATCAATCATTAAATAACTATCAGCATCGATCAACAGAACAATATCTATCTCAACTTTCATTCGACGAAGTATCTTTCCAGTCCGCCGCTCCAACCTATACAAAGACGCATTGAAACACAGCGGTTTCGATTCCAACCTGAATTATCTTCCAGACGACCCTCCAAAGCCAGCATCTAGCCAAAGTCAAAGAAAACGTTATTTTGGTCTATTTTTCCGGCATATGTTCTCTAAATAGAATCTCCGCAAAGACATCATAAAAGAAGAGTTGAAGCGGATCTTATTTCAGTTGCCTGATGATTGCCTAGTGCATGAAACTCTGAGTAGTGACAAACATATATTTTAAGGAAATATTTATAATATCATCCAAGAGCATAACCTGCATCCATGTTTGTGGATCCTTCTGCTGGGAGCATCATCGTTTTGGTCTATATATATATATATATATATATATATATATATATATATATATATATATATATATATATATATATATATATATATATATATATATATATATATATATATATATATATATATATATATATATATATATATATATATATATATTGGTACGCGGGAAATTAGCACCCTCGCCCCCAAGTCAAGTGCACTTAAAAATAACGACTTTTAAACATTAGAAAGCACACCCACCCACTTGCACTGCCCAAGGTCATTCTCACCCACACACTTCAGCCGGACTAATCAAATGGGTTTATATAATGTTTAATAAAGGAGCAGCAGTGTTTATCAAGTTAAATCTTTTAATTACAATTAACGTCATTATTTTACGTCACTTAAAGTGGCACTACGATGAAAATTCACCCCCGTTTTTTAGATTTTTTTAGCATAGAATAGAATTTCAGGGTCGAAAGTGATCATCGATGTAAAAAAACAACTAAAAAATGGTATTTTGTAGTAAGTATTTTGAGCTCTGAGATCACTACCATTTAGGCCAGCATTACCAAGAACGTATTCCAAGTGAGCGCGCATATTGTTTGTGACGTCAGATTCTCAATTCTACGCCTGAATTTCAGTCGAGGTTACTTGTTTTCTTCGAGAAGTAGATGAAATGTCCAGTCTTTCAGACGAAGAATTTAGAAAAAAACGACCTTGATCACTATGGATTTACTTGAAGAATTAGTCATGCAGTGGAGTCTTCGCGTTGAGAATTTTACGTCACTTCGTTACGCTGGTCAGAAACATTATCGATTAATGGCGGACGTAACAACTGTTTGTTTGTGTCAACCTTTCATCATCTGTTTGAACCGAGTAATATTTAGCAGCTCTGCTTTATGAATACGTAAAAATATTGATAGGTAAAAATTTGATCATAGTACCACTTTAAGATAGGAACTATATTTACCGTCATACCGATCTATTCCATTCTCACAATAGAAATGCATGTCGGTTCGCGCGAACAAATCGCCCATCAGGCTATAGACAATAGTCGTGCGGACAAGCGCGAACGACTTTTCTATTGTACAGCTGAATTAATTGAATGGTTTTCTACTTGGTTGCACACGATGGCTCATAAAACAATAGGATAAAGTGCTTCGCTTAATGGCTCCAGCTTTAAACACCGAGCGATCGCATAAAAGGGAGAACACCCCCTGTTCTCCGTTCCAAACGTCAGTATTTCGTTCCTAAAATCTCGGCAGTTCACCACCTTTTCGCTTTGCAATATAAACATTTTTTTATCATTTGGCAAGACATCATCAGTAATAAATATTCTTCACAGGAAGCCCTGGGGCTGGGTTAGAGAATCAGCGATCAAAATTAAAGTTACGAGTTTAATTCCCGTCAGGGTTACCAGGACCTGATTGCATGGCTCGATAATTTCAGCCAGCCCAGAGTTGCAAAAATTGTTCACCTTTCTCCGGATAGAATTTCAAATTTCCACAACCTTCCTCAAAATATCATGAATTTTGGCTTTAGCGTGATCTTCACTACAGCCATACTGCTACAGTACTATACCGACTGCTGCTGACTGCTACTGTTTTTCAATACGTTGTTTATTACGCGTTGTTTTCACTTGACGCCTTCCTCACTAGTATACCTTACTACCCATGGGTAGTACCCAGTCGGACTGAAAAACTGTATAAACTTAAGGTACCAATGGGGTTATCCGGTATCACCTGCTAAAAAGCTCGTATCATATATGCAGTTGGCCAAAATTAGATTTCATAACCATGATGGATGTATGATCAATTAGCTTTAAATTGATATGTACGCGGTGGTGTAGTGGGGGAGCTCAGGGGGGGGGGGGGGGGCTGAGTCCCTTCTCCCTCTAACTTGGGGGGCTCAGCCTAGCCTGCGTAGCCGGTGATTTTTAGGGGTTCAGTTGGGGTTTGGGCGCCCCGCCCTGCAGCTCGCTTGTAGGCTCAGCACCCCTTGATATGTTTTACATAGAAGAGAAAATCATATCACTACAGATTACAACATCTTAATCAATCATGTCTGGCAGTCCTGTGAAATATTTCTACAGTCTTTTATATCAGGATTGATTTCAGTAATTCGTTTTCTGCATGATTGTCATCAATTTTCGTTCGTCATCAAAATTCGACTGTCATCAATTTTCCATTGTCAGCCGTGACACAAGGCATCAATACTATTTTGATGTACTTTTTACATTCTTGCTCCATATGTCTTTAGTATAGGGGGGGGGGGGGGGGCTATATTCAGGACGATGTGCCGGAGAGCCCCCCTTGTTAACATTCTAGGACTATACCAACTGTTTTATTTACCAAACAAAATTCCATTCCTCGACTGGTCCGATATAACTTTTTTTTGTGAAATCCGTCATGCGAGCACAACCTCTCCAAAGTATATTTAGTATTAAGTATCTACTTGCTTTGTCAAAATGTAACATTTTTTGCATTTTTTGATTGTTGGTAAAAATAGCAAATTACTTTCCTATTTTTACATCTCATTGTTATTTGTTATTGTTTCTCGCACCTGATTGGCTTATTTTTGTCTTACGCGATTATTTATTCTAAAGTGAAATAATAACTGAGTGAGACTTTTATACGTTTCACTCTGTGACGAAGGGCCTTCGCTCGAAACGTTAGACTACTTACACGCTATTTCGGCAGTACACCAACCTTTTTAGATATTTGATTTGTAACAACAACAGTTAGTTTGGCAACAACTTTCTCCAATTACTGTTGTCCCAACAGATAACAACAACATAAACTAAACAATACATATATAGTCATTATGGTATATACAGACACAATGTTATAAAAGCAACATGAAAATAATAATTTTCCAAGTGCGAGGACTTGGGATCATATTGTACGACGGTCTCCAAGAGTATAATTGGTAAAAGGTTTCAAAGATCGTTTGGTATGCTTGTCATGTATGCACAAGTGAAGTGAAATTCTTGCTTCTGACTATAGAACTCAGTAGAATTGAGTCTTCCACGGGTGAACGACTGGACGTACATATAGACATGACATGAGTCAAAGGTATAGAGCTAATTCAGCGAAATGTTTCTATGGTCACTTTAATTTCCTCACATTCATGTAATTGGGACGTTTTGGCATAGTTTCAACTGGCTAAGTGCCCAGTAACGAGCAATACAACAGTGACAAAGCTCAACTATATGGAAAGTGGTGTATAAGCAGTCGGTTTACAAGACATTTAGATTTTTAAAACTCCAACTGAAATATATTGCACTATAGAATATCATGCGAGCGAATTTCTACTACACTTTCTAACCAATGAACAACACTGATTCCGTTTAAATTACTAACTCCAAGCTGCAAATTACACTTTCGACTTTCGTCGTTCATCAAAAGATGTTATGCGAGTCTATGAAAGTTTTTAAATGTTTAATATGCATTTAGAACATATTATTATGTCACTGAAATATGGTTGCCGAATTGTTGCAATATTCGATAAGAAATATATTCATTCGATAAAATATATATTCATTCAATAATATATGTGTATATTCATTCAATAAAAATATTCATTCGATAAAATATATATATATCTATAAATATATATAAATATATATATATAAATATATATATATAAATATATATATATAAATATATATATATAAATATATAAATATATATATAAATATATATATATATATATATAAATATATATAAATATATATATATATATATAAATATATATATAAATATATATAAATATATATATATAAATATATATATATATAAATATATATAATATATATATATATATATATATATATATATATATATATATATATATATATATATTCATTCGATAAAATATTATATTCATTCGATAAAATATATATTCATTCGCTAATATATATATATTCATTCGATAAAAACATTAATTCGATAAAAAATATATTCGTAAAATATATATATATATTCATTCGATAAAATATATATTTTCGATAATGTCACGTGGCCCATTGCCGCGTAATTTTTACCGCGATTTCCGTGTCTTGCATTTTGCAATTTGCAGTACAGTCGTCGCAATTTATTTGCCTCGGTTTTCCCTTTGCCTTTGAAGCGTTGGAACTTGAAAGAGAGGCAGCGCTGCCGAGAGGGCGGGGTAGCCGGGGCAACTGCCCCAGGGCTTGGGCCAAATAAGGGGTACGATACGATAACCATCATACAAATCCTACATATAGAATGAAGCTTCTAGGACATTTAGGGGAGCTTCTCCTGGGCCTATCTTGGCTCTCGAGGCCCTGAAGAGAGGTATGTTTTTGAAGTCTGTTATACATGCATAACCCTATATATTCAAATTAACCCTGCAGGTGTATTAGTTATTAGTAAAATGCTATCGACTTATGTCGGTTATTGCTGTGTTTGATAGTCCAAATAATTTATTTTACTTGATAATATTCTTATAGGCACGTCCAGTGCTGTTGCTATACCTATCCATCAAGTTGTGAATCGTGATCGTGACATTATCCGCTCAAACAGCAGTAATTTTAGAACCATAAATCTGAACTGAACCATAAATCCATAATAAAACTACTATATTATTTCTTGATGGTTCTATTTCTTGATGTACATAGTTACTTTTTAGTAACTGCCACTGCCGCCATGTTGAATAAATTTAACAACGGTGACAATACCTCTCTTCCAAGTTCCAACGCTTCAAAGACAAAGGGGAAACTGAAGCAAATAAATGGCGACGACTGCACTGCAAAATCGAGGGAAAAATTACGCGGCAAGTGGCCACGTGACATCATCGAATGAATATATATATATATTTTTTATCGAATAAATATTTTTATCGAATGAATATATTTTATCGAATGAATATATATTTTATCGAATGAATATATATTTTATCGAATGAATATATATTTTATCGAATGAATATATATATATTATCGAATGAATATATATATATATTATCTAATGAATATATTTTAATCGAATGAATATATTTTATCGAATGAATATATGTTTTATCGAATGAATATATATTTTATCGAATGAATATTTTTATCGAATGAATATTTTTATCGAATGAATATTTTTATCGAATGAATATATATATATATTTTATCGAATGAATATATTTTTTATCGAATAAAAAACCATACTGAAATAGGCTATAAAAGAACAAACATTTCAGCCAAAAAGTGATCACTCCACGCGCGGCTAAATACCACGTGACTTGTTGGTGTGACGTCAAGGTATTTGCAAGTAGTGTAAAGATGGCAGAAATTAGTGAGAAAGCTACAAAACATGGTGGAAGATATTGCGTTGCTGGCGCTCCTAACAACACTAGTTGCCGAATAACTTGATATTTTTAAAAAATACGCTCTCTTTCGTTCTCTGTTTATCAAACATCTTAAATCGGTTTTTAATAAATTGGTCCATTTTGGAAATGGCTAAAAGGGATGACTCAAATGACCTTGAAAATAAATCCTTCACAATAGCGTGAATAGAAATCCTGCATAATAGACTAAGACCACGTTATTGTCCAGACTAAGAACATGCTATTGTGAAGGGTTTCTTTGTGTAGTGTTTCTATCACTCAATGACGTCAAAAATTAATGGAAGCGATCGCATTCGTCCGCAATCAGAACAGAAATGGCGGCCTTCATCAATTTATACACACACACACACACACACACACACACACACACACACACATATATATATATATATATATATACATATATACATATATATATATATATATATATATATATATATTATATATATATATATATATATATATATATATATATATATATATATATATATATATATATATATATATATATATATATATATATATATATATATATATATATATATATATATATATATTATATATATATATATATATATATATATATATATATATATATATATATAGATATATATATATAGATATATACATATATACATATATACATATATACATATATACATATTATACATATATACATACATATATACATAGTCTTAAAATGTATGTATTCCAACACTCGAAATTTTCCTTCACCATAAATCCTTTCAACATGTAGTTTGATCGAGTGAAATGCCAAATATTACCTATAATATACATACATATATACATATATACATATATTATACATATATTATACATATATTATACATATATATTATACATATAGATTATACATATATATATATATATATATATATATATATATATATATATATATATATATATATATATATATATATATATATATATATATATATATATATATATATATATATATATATATATATATATATACATATATACATATATACATATATACATATATACATATATACATATATACATATATACATATATACATATACATACATATATACATAGTCTTAAAATGTATGTATTCCAACACTCGAAATTTTCCTTCACCAGAAATCCTTTCAACATGTAGTTTGATCGAGTGAAATGCCAAATATTACCTATAATATACATACATATATACATATATACATATATTATACATATATTATACATATATTATACATATATTATACATATAGATTATACATATATATATATATATATATATACATACACATATATATATATATATATATATATATATATATATATATATTATATATATATATATATATATATATATATATATATATATATATATATATATATATATATATATATATATATATATATATATATATATATATATATATATATATATATATATATATATATATATATATATATTATATATATATATATATATATATATATATATATATACATACATATATACATATCTGGTCCCGGTTTGGTCTTAAAATGTATGTATTCCAACACTCGAAATTTTCCTTCACCATAAATCCTTTCAACATGTAGTTTGATCGAGTGAAATGCCAAATATTACCTATAATATACCCAGAATCTTATCCCGGCATTACCACCACCATATATACAGAACTCGTGACTAGGCTCTCGGCAACGGCTTCCGTAGCTCAGTGGTCAGAGCACTGCACTAGCATCGCAGAGTCGCGGGTTCAATTCCCAGCCGGAAGGCCTTAAAGTTGCATTTTTCGCAACTGGTCCCGGTTTGGTCTTAAAATGTATGTATTCCAACACTCGAAATTTTCCTTCACCATAAATCCTTATACATATATACATATATACATATATACATATATACATATATACATATATACATATACATACATATATTATACATATATTATACATATATTATACATATAGATTATACATATATATAGATTATATATATATATATATATATATATATATATATATATATATATATATATATATATATATATATATATATATATATATATATATATATATATATACATATATATATATATATATATATATATTATATATATTATATATATATATATATATATATATATATATATATATATATATATATATTATATATATATATATATATATATATATATATATATATATATATATATATATATATATATATATATATATATATATATATATATATATATATATATATATATATATATATATATATATATTAACGTCAACTCCAAGCGTTTTCACGTTTCCATGCAGTAGGACGTCAATTGGTGGAGTGCTGAAACATGTCCCTTAATATCGACTTAAATTAAACTTCAAAGCTACTTGGAAGTCACGAATCAAATATATTAACACAATAATAATATACGTGGTCGACTGTCAAGTATATCCGAGGTTTCTTTTAAACCATTTTTCTTTTAAATTTAGCTTCATGTTATTCCCCGCCATCGTCCACTTGCAGGTATATTAACATTTTGCCTCATCTCAAACTTCAGTATACGTTCGCTAAACACGTGTACTTTGATTGATAAAGCCGTGTTTAGCCTGGTTAAAAAGTATAGAATAGTATATGGTATCAAGTATATGCATAAACATACATTCAATGTTCTCAATGTGACAACATCAGCAACCTTACAAATTTCGCCTTAATTCAAACCTTAGCCGTATAGGTTCACATCGCCAAACATATGTCCTTTGATTGATAACGCCGAGGACCTTAGTGTTTAGCTTGGTCAAAAAGTAGAACAGTAATATATATATATATGCACGTCAATACTATACAGTACATATATACAGTATATACAAGGTTCATATCGCCAAACTCGTGTCCTTTGATTGATATAACGCCGTATTAACCTGGTTAAAAAGTAGTACTGTGTACATGTCGACATAAATAAATACATGCATCGGAGTTAATAATAGCTCGAGGGCAAATGAAACTGTAGAACTTGACGACTTGCCGAGTGATGAATGCAACAACATCACGTATCTTTTTAAGAAGCAATACCACAATTTTAAACAGCTGGCTGTGTATGTCAGGACGAAGAGGCATGAGAAAACGGGAGGTTATCTTTAGCGCAAAACTGTCTTGCGATTAAGCGCAAACGTAATCATCGCTCGCGCAGTTATCAATGTTGCATAAGCTAAAGATTAAAGATTGATAACTATCCTCACTCATGCATTAACCCTTTATGGCTCTTCATTTATCAACATACACATTCTCCTTATTGCCCTCCACACATTTCCTATAGTACTAGTTGGGAGACATGTCAGTTTATCTTATTATTGCTTGGTTAACCATTGATATCATTAGGAGAAGTTAAATGCTCATCATTCCTAGGGTTAAAGGAGGTTATAACTTGCGATGCTGATGTCTGGTGAAACTACGCGACTAAGTTTGGACATTTCCAGGGGATAAACCATTAAACATTTCTTTATATGCATTCTTGCAATGAAGGGATTCGAATTTTGAATCGTTACCATGTACACCAACAAAACTATATGCTAAAGGCTAAAAGGTTGGTGTACTCATGCAGACATACCTTCGCTTGTTAGTCGTCTTGCGCACGCTCCTTCGTCACAGACAGCCCGGTATATAGAGTTTTCGATTTGTATTTCTACACTTTTATAAAACTATATGCCGATGAATATACATTATGTGGCACAAAGCACATTACTCTTTCTACATGCTACAATGGTCACGGTTACTCGGAGCAAGCTAAAAGACTCCCCTTCGAACATGACAAACAGTTCCAATATCGCGTCACTCAATAAGATAAGAGCTATATATATAATGTCTATCCGACATTGTTGAGAGACGGTTGTCTAAATGACTAAATTGTGTTCGTTGACTTTGCATGTGCGTCAGGTGTAATTATCGTTGGAAATATTATTGTGGTTTGAAACAGAAGCAATTGCTATCTTCGGAGGGGGGGGGGGGGGGACATCACAGATCACTGCGATGAGTTATATACATTAAGTACCGCGGACGTAAATTTAAATGACGAAGAGCTGCTGCTCGGATAGACTACGGAGAGCAGCAAACGGATAAATCAAATGTACAAAGAATATAATGAGGCGCTTTATAGATATATAAGAACAACCGATATGCGATATACTACCCCAAATACTAACCCCAAAAACTAACCCTTTTACTAACCTTAATACTTCAATACTAACCAACCCTCAAACACTAACCCTAAAACTGACTATAGGTTTCGAGCGTTTCCATGTCAGTTGTGCTATGCATGAAATCGGAACATGCTGACAAAACCTGAAGTCGCGAAATAGAGTGCTGCACGTTTAAAAAAGAACGTTATACTTATGTCTCGCCGAAGGAAAAATTAAGCCAGCCAGGGTATACCTCTGTTAACTATGGCCAGGCAGGTATATAATCCTTTGTCACAACAAGACGGCACGAGCGTCATGTCTCACCGTGACCAACGTTAACTGCGTTTGCGCTGAAGAAGAATTTTAAACGCCGACGCGTGCCTGGTAAAACCAAAGCTGCAATTTTTCGAGCGACGGTCGAGCGAACCAGCGGCCCACGTATTTCGTTGCCCAAAAATGAATAAACAAACCACAAAATATGATCGGGAAAGCGCGTTGGATCAGCGATTGATACTCTGCTGATAAGCGCATTTGCAAGCACTAAGTCGTATTAGAATCCACAAGACTGGGAAATATTAGCGTACGCGTGCAGACGAATCGAAATAAGATACCACGGAGAAGAAAAGCGAGGAGGAGGATGTTAGATGAATGGCCGCAATATGATGGCAATATCACGCGGTGGTAATGATTAACGAATGTACAACGGCGAGATACATATTAGGCGTAATTATCGCTGGGCAACGTCACGATCACACCAGATTTCGAAGAACACAAACCACAGCGAACTTACCTCTCTACCGGGGGAGTCCCCGCCACGGGCGAAATGTGTCGGCGAGCTGGGCAAGGAGTTCTCCGAAGACTCCATGTTGTTGTTATTCTCGGCTAAAACAATCAAGAATGAGAAGTTGTTTAGATGTCAGTCGAAAGATTCGACACGAACTGACCAGATCGAACGACGTGTTCTCAGCGAAACGCGCGGGCTCGGGACGAAAATTGCGAACCGGCATGTTGGGTAATCTGTTTAGGAATAAACGCAGCGTCGAGTTCATGCGAAGTATCGAAACGACAGCAACCAGGTGGTTTACCATAATGTTATCAGGATATGTTAATAAGCATAAAGGACGGATAAACATACCCGAATAAACACGAAAAATAACTTTGTATATACCCACAAATCAGAGTACGTTGACGAGGATAGATTGTCGTTTGGCATAGCCCGGCGTATGTTCCCGACGATGTAAAACGATAATAGAAGTGCATCAGCTTATGCTTCGGCGGCTCGATTCGACGTCAGAAGAGTCGAATTAACGTTAAATTGAGAAGCAGCGAAGACAAGGGGGCAGTATCACAAAGGCTTTTGTAAGTACGAAGTCAAAAAGAAAGTTAAGTCGAGAACGGCGATGTCATCACATTGTTCGTATATACGAACCAAGTCGTGATGATGAAGTTCTTTGGGGAATTTGGCGAGACCGCTTTCAAAGCAAAGGCCACGCAGCACACGAAACAAGGAAGAGAGTAGAACCACAGGCGAAACCAACTGACCTGAACGGTTCTCGACAAGCTTTCGTAGCAGCTGATCCCGTAGTGTCGGCGAGGTAGACGACGTACGATTCGTGTTCTCGTTGAAACGCATACCGTGTTCCCTTGACATGGGCTCTCGAGCGCGATGAGCGAGCAGTATCGCGCCGCTCTCTTCAACAAAGTTCTTTCAAGTCGTCTCGACTGCGAATACGGTTTGTAAACAACACTAACTCAACCCACAAGAACGATTGGAACACTAACCACTTCCGGAAGGGCGTCCCCATGCGGTGAAAATATCTTCCCATCCACCACGGAGAATATATACAAGAGAAACGAGGGCCTTCCCACTATATGATCTGAAGGAGACGGTGCATGGCAGGTTGGGTAACTCAACAAAATCCCCCAGGCCTTTAGTGCGTGGTGTTGAATTAAAGAACATTAATCAGCTTGGTAAACTGAAACACGAGCCAACACAATGGGTCAAAGAAGCTGCATGAATATTATAACTACGGGAAATCTTGTCACAAGGGTTCCTTTCAAGTTATCGCGAATGGCAAGTAAAAAAACCCGAATGATGTCAGTGTCTACGACAAAGTTTCTTTGAGAGCACCATACAGAATTTCATTGGATTCTTTCTGAAGTGTTGCTCGAGCAACTGCAAGGTCATTTCCGTTCACAATTACCCCCACTTGTCACAAAAGACCTGAAACTTTCATGGCAGACGATTAACATTTGAGTTTTGAAAACGACAAAAATCATCCGTCTGGTCGTTCGCCTGTGCCAACACTTACCCCTTCGTTCGACAAGATCAGTTTTAGCGACCTGGGAACAGCGAACGTTCGTTGGGATGAAAAAATGACAGGAAGTTTTCCCCTGAGTCGACAATACTAATATTAGTAATGTCTGAAATTACGAATGCGTGGGTAGTAATAGTATACGTAGGTATGGCGCGGCCCAGTGGTGCGATCAGACCTTCTTGACTAAATAGAAGGGCTCGTCACTCTGCAGCATACATTTTCCGCGTAGTAATCAACTTTCCGCTAACCTTTAAACATAAAGATCGGAGTATTTCGTAAGACGACGTCGGACGACGAAGTGACAACATCGTCATAAAAACACTCGGCTTGTTACGAAACAAGGAAAGAGGAACGCGTGGGCGGTGATCAGATAATATAAAACATAAAAGCATGAGGAACAAAGAATTGGAACGACAGCTTGAAGCGGCGAAAAGTCGAATAAACCGCAACACTTTTATCACTTAATATCGTATAAACGTGTTGTGATGCGTAGGCAGTGTTGAATTACAATACTCTAAAAGGTTGGTAGTGTACTGTAGTCTTATAGAACGCCTTCAGCGAAGGCCTCTTAGTTACAGTGAAACACGTTTCAATCTCAGATGCAGGGCCTTCGCTCCAGAAACATTAGACATCAACACTCAGTTTTAATATCAGTTGTTCTTCTACAATTGGCTGCTCAGTCAGATGATCAGTTAGGCAGACTTGGAGCAAGTCTAACCACGGGCTCTTGCGGGTTTGTTTCGAGAGGTTTGGTTTCAAAGACGGGTTTGTTTCGAGGTTTTGAAAAGGCGAGCGAGCGAAAGCCTCGAAACAAATTAAACCCGTCTCGAAACAAACCCGTCTTTAAACAAACCCGAAACAATCTAGAGGTAGATTTGGAGCAAGTAATGATCAGTTACAACCAAGTGGAATATACACGGAACACTGACGGAAGGACATTCGCCGATTTGGTTGGAGAAATATTGAGATCCCACATTGTGAGGTCAACCGAAATATCTGTAATTTTGAATATTGGAATTTTGTATAGTTGAGCTATTGAGTTAACTATTAACTCTGAGTAAACGGAGAGGGGGGTTATAGGGGAGTTATGTGGGGGAGTTATGTATATAGGGGGAGTTATGTATATAGGGGGAGTAATAGGGGGAGTTATGTGGGGGAGTAATGTATATAGGGGGATTTATAGGGGGAGTTATGTGGGGGGATAATAGGGGGGATAATAGGGGGAGTTATATGGGCGCGTTCACTCTAAAAAAGGTATGTTAACAAACACACCAAGGAGTGTTAAATAACACACCTTTTCTCAAAACACACCTAAAGATGTGTTGTTTTTTGGACAATTTCAAAACACAACTTAAGGTGTGTTTTCCCTGAAAACCTTTTACAGTTTTTTGGACAGAAAAGGTGACACACCTTTTTACAGTGAGGGGGGTTATTGGGAGAGTAATAGTAATAGTAGTAATAATAATAATAATAATAATAATAATAATGGAAACTTTATTTAAATCTTTTGTTATATATACAATTATAAATATCGCTCAATGAGGTAATTTACAATTGACTACTTGAACCACTATAAACTATCAATTAAAGATTATACAAATGAAAATATGAATATATACGTCTATTTTAAAAGTTCATTAATTCACGATTTGTCCATTCTTTGTTTCTACAGCAGAAAATATAATATGTTGTTCTAATGGCGATAGATGTTATTTTTTTAATGCAGTAGTTTTGGTATTTCTTATCAAGACCTACATCACTTAACATATTTAGAAAAGTAGAGCATTCCTTTGAGAAAATACCAAGAGAACTAATCGAGAGATTTACAAATTTTCCATTTTTATATTGTTCTTTTTGTTGTCTAATAACGTCTATGTATTTGGCTTTTTTGCGTTCAACGTTGTTTTCGAGGTTTGATTCAAATCCGACAGTAAGTTCAAGGATATAGAGGTAGTCATCAGAAATAGATAAAAGCAAATCTGGACGATGCGTCTCACCAGTTATTATTGATGGACTTTTGTATCCGGGAAGATCAACGAAGAGATTAGAGTTGATGACAGGTTGTAGTGTTTTTGCGAGAAAGTTGAGGACAGAGTCGTGTCTCCATGTAAACCGTGGAAGGTACGATTGACATCCTGCAACCACATGTAAGAGCGTTTCAGGGTTTAAACAAAAGGAACAATCCGAGGTTGATGATATACCCCATCTGGTAAGGTTTTTGCGTGTAGAGAGTTATTAATGTAACGAATGGTAAAGTTATAAATGTTTTTTGGTAAGTTAGATTGAGATTTGGACCAGATGCTATTAAGTTGTGACAATGAGTATTTTATAACATTAGAGAAGGAGCCTTGGATAACCAGGTGGTTTTGCAGTTTGTTTTCTTGTCCAGAGTTGAAATCTTTAAGTACTTCCTTTGTAGAGGTGTAAACATCGTACTGAATATTAGTGTTGTTACATGTTGACTTCCATAGATCTTTTATTGAATCATTAGGAGATGTTTTTAAGGCTTTACGAAGAACTGTTTGACACTGGTTAATAATAATAATAATAATAATAATAATAATAAATTATTATTATATATAATATTATAATATTAAATATTATATTTTTAATTATAATTTAATATTAATATTAAATAAATTAAATATTAAATATTAATATTATAATTTAATATATTATTATATTATTATTACCAGGTTATGAAATAAAGCAACTGAACATCATAATAGATAGGAGGGCACTAGAAGGAAGTCAGTAATGGTATAAGAAGCCTATTAGGAAAAGAACGAACAAAGGAAGTCCTGAAGATGCAAAAAGCGATCTTGACCAGTATAGTCTTAACATTACAAGAACATTTAAGATCATGTGCTAGAAACTATCTTTTTGTGATCTGAACATTTTTCGATTTTAAACATTGACTTATAGATCTCTAGTTCTGAATTTAGAATGAAAGAGTCCTTTTTTATCTATAAATTTTGTTTATATTCATAAGTTTTAAGGATTTAGGATGTTAGTAGTATAATAACCCAGAAGTTGGCAACGGTTGTCCGCCTAATTTCAGGAAAATAGGTTTCAATGTACTTATACTGCCAAATAATAATAATAATAATAATAATAATGGAAAATTTATTGAAATTCTTTATATATATACAATTATAAATCTCACTAATTGAGGTAATTTATAATTGACTACTTGAACCTATTTATTATTTACAAACTATATAGAAAAAAAAAGAAAAAAAGAGAAGAAAAAAAAGTTAATTTAAAATGTATCTTTAAATGTTCAGTAATTCCGCATTTGTCCAGTCCTTATTTCTACAACACAATATATAGTATGTTGTTCTAATGGCGATAGACATAATTCTCCTAATACAATAATTGTTGTGTTTGTTATCAAAACCTAGATCGCTCAACATATCTAAAAAGGTATGACATTCTTTTGCGAAAACACCTAAGGAGCTTATTGACAAATTTACAAATTTGACGGATTTAAAATGTTCCTTTTGCTGTGTGATGAGATCTTTGTATCTTGCTCTTTTGCGATCAACATTTGTTTGCAGATTAGATTCATAACCGACAGAGAGTTCAACGATATAGAGACAATCAGTGGAAATGGATAGAAGCAGATCTGGGCGGAACGTGTCACCAGTTATGATTGAAGGGCTCTTATATCCAGGAAGATCAACGAAGAGATTAGAGTTGTTGACAGGTTGTAGGAATAATAATAATAATAATAAAAAAATAATAATAATAATAATAGACAGAGTGTCATGATTGGATGTTGAAAGTGTACCGATGGATAGGTGTTCCAGATGTTTGCAGATTGAGGAATTGATGAAGAAATGAAGAACAAGACTGGAAGTGTGGACAAAAGGAGAAAAGAAACTCAATCTCGACAGACGTTCTGTAGGGAAATAGCCTCTATATATTTCTATCTGAGTGAAGTACCAATTGGGATTCTCATGAATTAAACAAGAGGGTACATGATGGGAATGCCAGACAATCGGACAGTCAAACGAACACACATATTATTTATTGATGACCTGAAGGTGTACCAAGAGAACCATGATAGGTTGAAAGCCGTTAATGAGGTGATTGTGCGAGCTAGCCTGCATGATATGAGAGCCTGTTCTGGTATACAAAAGTGTGCTGAGATTGTGCTTGAGCTTGGTAAGATGGTGAAGGATTAGATGTGTTAGATGAGAGAATGTGGGCATTGAATCCAGATGAGAATGAGGTATACACACAGATAAAATAGATAAGGGTAAAGTGTTGGGAAGAGTAAAGAGGGAGATGGTGAAGAGGATGGAAAGTCTTATCCATCTAGAATTGTATGACAAGAGCTTGGTTGCAGGATATGCAATGAATATATGCAGATTTAGTAAGGATGATTTAGTGGAGGTTGATATGGTTGTGAAAAGGAAACAGTCAGGGAGGAGAAAATGCATAGCGACAGGCTGATGATAAAAGATTGTACCTTCGCCGTAGTAAATGTGGAAGAGGAATAAAGATTATGAGTACAAAAGTACAAGTATAGCATGCTACATGGCAATGTCAGGGAACAGTGGATAGAAGTGGCATGGAGAACACGGGAACGAATATTGTTCAGTACAGAGATAAGCAGAGGATGCAATGTGAGAGGCTTTGGACAAAAAACTGAAAATGTTGTTGAAATCAAGAACTGAAGAAATGCGTGTCGAGGAGTATCAAGAAAAGAGATTACAAAGTGGGATTTACCGTGGGCAGGATGAAAGATGCAACCAGTGGTTGGAGTGTAACTTAGACTCAAGAAAGACAGCGGCGGTGATAGAGGTACAAGAGCAAATGATGGAGACTAGAGTCAGGAAAGCATTGAGAGGAGTAGATGTCGAGTCAGAGAATTGCAGGTTGTGCTCGTCAAGGAGAGAAACAGTACATCATTGGTTATCTGGTTGTACAGTACTCGCTGGCAGTGAATACTTGCGGAGACAATAGGGAGCTTAAGCAAGCGACGTTTTTGACAACACGGACGTCAACCGAAAATTAGCGTACCTTATTTCGGCGGTGTTTTTAATCATAACGCCCGTGCAGGCAAGTCGTAGACTTCAAAAACCTCAATTATTGCCTAAAATATTGATTATTGCCATAAATTGACACAAACACCGTTTTTAATCCAGTCTACTCGCGGTCAACTGACGTCCGTGTTGTCAAAAACGTCGCTTGCTTAAGCTCCCTAATAATAATGACGCGTTTTAGAAGCATTATACAATAATCTCAATGCTCTTATAACAATATTCTTAAAGTTACTTAAGTTCAGGTCGATTAATTTTCATGTTACTTTTAAAACAAGACGCCCGCTAGGCGTTTACTCGGGCTACTTGCGGTGAATCGACGTGTCCTGTGAAACACACAAAAGAATAGACACACATCAATGTTCTCTTGCAGATTCCGCGATTTGTAACCCTAGGTAAGGTACAGCTAAGTAAAATACTGTGTAAAATACCTGACAAGCTGTGATATTTGACTCTCAGCCAGTACTGACATTTACGACACGCTGAGCGTTAATACTCGTGGTGAAGCTTCCATCTTAACTTACTTCAGATTTTGATTTTATTGCAGATTTTCTTGCTTATAGAACGACGCCTGGAATATAGTTAATATCAGCAAAAACTTATTCGTTCGGAAACCAGAGCAATTACATTAGAGCGCGCGGTTTAATTGAATAATATTATAGTTTTATATATGTATGTACTGCGCTTTTGATCATTCTATGTTAAAAAGCGCATTATAAATTAATAAATTATTATTATTATTATAATTATTATTATATATTAGTATTAATTCTAAATTTCTAGAGACAGACCTACTTTCCTTTTCTCATCAGCCTTTTATCCTCCATCTGCCTTTTCTTATTCGTATTTTACCCTTATACCCGACGCAATTGGCTTTATATTTCCCTTCGAAATCTCGGGAGAAATGTGAGACAAAATCTCACCCCGGGTGACATGCGTTTTGCTCGCAATATTGATTGCAATCAAATTTTGTTTTATATGATTAAGATATTACTTCCAGGAAAATTCCTTACGAATCTTTTGAGTGAATACTCGAGCAATAGCGACCAAAGAAAATGGCGTATTGAGATGAGCCATTGAGATGAGCCAATGAGATGAGCACAGCGCCTGGTTTCGCAAAGCCTATTGGGATGATGCAATAATTGCAATTTGTCGACCCGAAAAATAAAATACAGGAATGCCACCGAAACATAGACTCGGCTACCACCACAGATGGTAACCCGAGTAACTAATTACAATTCATTATAAAATGAAAACTAATACATGTAAGTACGTTGGCAGAGAGTGGTTGAACACGGGAGGACAATATTCAAGAACAGGTATACACCTCTTTCATAATGCACCCAAATTAAATATTCTATATACATAAAGACTCTTATAGACACTTCAAAACTAAGAATCTGTTTTAAAATATTGTTCCAGAAAACCCTTTCCACTTACTCTTCCTAGCCTGATTTATGCGACAATTTATAAGGGGCCTGAGACGAGTAGTGGCGCAAATACCTTTGCAAACGCGATTGTTTACAGCCCGACCACAGGAATTTTGCTATTGAAAATTAGATTAGGCTCTTATCTTAATTATGATCTCAATCTTTAAGATGTTCAAGTGAAAACCTAGCCAAGTTAGCCATGCTGATTATAGCTTAACAAAGTTCTTATCACGCGGCTACTATACCAGATACCCAAAATGATATTTCAAAGCAAAACTGGCTTAGTTTGGTCGTAGGAAGAGTTAATTCAAATGATCTTTTTGGATCAAGGAAAGATTTTCGTGACACAACTCAGCCCGGTTAGCTTAGCCTGTGTACAGCCTGAATATACACCTGTAATTCAGTCTGAAAACTCGCACGATAGCTTGTCGACCCCCGCTGAGCTACTCAGATCTGAGTAGTAGATTTTGAGTGGTTTAATACTCATGATTCACAATTGTTTATTTGATTGGATTATTTGATCTCACAAGAATTCACAGAGAACCAATTGTAACTGGAATAAGTCAAGGGTTGTTATTTGAACAATCAAAATCTACTACTCAGATCTGAGTAGCTCAGCGGGGGGTCGACAAGCTATCGTGCGAGTTTTCACAGACTGAATTACAGGTGTACATTCAGGCTGTACACAGGCTAGGTTCGCTGGGCTAGTCCGGTATTTATGTCACGAACCTATTATGCAAATATTTCCGGTCGCGCGAATTTTGCCGCCGGATAAAATACATCATGTTTGATACTATGCCTATGGTTTGATGTTTGATTGAGGTTTTGGGATGTAAAATTATACGATATTAAGTTTTAACAATAAAGATCATATTTTTTAATCCTAATTGTCAGCGAAAATATAAAATAAACTTATTCTTTTCATAGCCACTTTAAGAAGAAAGACGAAGAGAAGTCATAAAGACAGAAATGAAGGTTGAGATGGATTTGGGGCGTCACTTTGAATGACAGACTGAAAAGAAATCAGAAGCAGACTACCATGAGAGTGGTTAAGAGGAGTTTTTAAAGAATGAATCAGACTCAAGATAGTAGAGTTATTGTTGTTGATTATCTCCTGTGCTTCGAATGTTTTTCTCTGCATGGGTTCTCCTGCACCCCACCCCCCCCCCCCCTGTAAAACCAACTTAAAGTTGCATTTTTCGGAACTGGTCCCGATTTGGTCTTAAAATGTATATATTCATGTATATATTCCGTGGTCAGACGACTTCCTGGAGCGTCTTAAATATGCCTTCGGCTCGTCCACGTTTGATCTACGTCCTTCACAATTCAACCACCGGCGACAAGTAATGGTCAATACGAGTATAGATTCCTAGCACTGCCACGTATTCCCTAATCGGTGAAAAATGCTTATAAACTATACTATAGTCTTTAGTTATTCGCCCAACATTGAAACGTTAAAGTTTCCCTCCAAAACTGTTGCTTTGACGTCATGTGCAAGGGGTGCATATGACATATAGGGGAGCTTTACCAAACACGACGGGTAAACTGGGAGCTCGACCTCGAGGACGGTGTCCTTCAAACTAAAAAATTCGGAAACGAAAAAATCTGTTCACCGTCTTCGTTCTGTTTACAACGGCTGTCTGAGCGTTTTTACGTCTTCAGGACGGCGTAAACTCGCAAAGTGCCAAAGACCGTGAGATTGACTTCAAGTGACAGACACTTCAATCCTCGTTTCAGTAATATTGAAGGGTTTTGGTGGTGAAAAACATGCTTCGGATATCAATTAACAGTGGCATGTTTTAGGGGCCGATTATATGAGAGTTTTCAGCCCGTTTTTAACTTTAGCCGGGCTGAAAAGTCAGCCCGGCGTCGTGGTCAAAGTCATGTAAAAACAAATTTGCGATTACATGATATAGTTTCAGCCCGGCAAACCGGGCTTAAATTTCAGCCCGGTTTTACCAACCGGGCTAGGATTTTCAGCTCAACAAAACGGGCTGAAAAATTCCATATAATCGCAAATCATAATTTTAAACCGGGCTGAAATTATTGGAGCATAAATATCTTCTTTTTCTACCACTCTTTGTTGTTCTCTTTGAAGATAGGTATGCTGCCAAAATCAAGTTCCTTTTGGCTTCCAACAGCGTGTACGCAATAACTATGCCATTCAGTTGAAAAAGAAGAGCAAGAAGCACACTGAACTGCGAAAATACGAAAAGAGCCATTTTCTTCATGTTGCGTGGCGCCATTTTGAAAAGATTTCCCGCGAAAAATATGCAAAAATTACCATATAATCGATGCAAATTTCAGCCCGGTTAAAGTTACAAACGGGCTGAAAACTCTCATATAATCGGCCCCTTAGATGCTAAAAATTATTGACGTTTTAAGCCTAGTTTTCACTAACGACATATAAGCATAACGACATACGCGAGCGCAGTTAGCACTTCATACAAAGGGATTAACCTACCATGAAGTGATAACTGCGCGTGCGTATATGTCGTTATGTAAGCTTACAAACTTATCAGACCATATTCTTTTGTTCTTCGTCGGTTTTTAACTTTTCCGTAATGACCTTCATTCTAAAAGCAGGCGATAGTATTTGATTTCTCCGGAGAAATGCGGGGTTGAAAGTTATTACGGCAAAATAAAAACCGGGCACCAGGTTATTACGGAAAAGTAAAAACCGCTTACCCCAAAAATAATAACCTCCGACCAATTTATCTTGAAAATTATAGCATAACAAATATTTATTGTATTTGGAACAAAACCATGCATCCATGCATACACAAACGTAATAATAGAATGCATTTCCAATTCCCTAATTGCTCTCTTTTTAAAACAAGTTATTTGAAGTATGATAATTACAAAACCTCCGAAGAACAAAAGAATATGGTCTGCTCAGCATATAAACAAGTTAAAGTACTCGGGTATCGGTTTCTATTCAATTGTAAAGACCTCGGGCCTGCGGCCCTCGGTCTTCACAGTTGAATAAAAACCTCTCCCTCGTACTTTAACCTATATTTATTACACGATTGAGTCGGTTTTCTTTGATGTACCGCGGGCTTTATCTAGCATAAAGACCATGAATACTAATTAGATAAGAAATGAAGGAAAAACTAAGGGAAATCTTTGTCCAAGCTGGATAAAATGGACAAAATTTTGTTGGAAAACCTCCTCACTCGTGAAATAAGTCAGATAAAGCCCTCGAACGTCGGGCTTTATGCAACGTCCTCGGGTCTTTATATAGCATAAAGCCCTCCTTCTCGGGCTTTATCTCTTACATAACGTGCTTATGTCGTTATGTATAAGCATAACGTGTAAGTGCTTATGTCGCCAGTGAAAACTATAGGCTTTAACTGTCGCCGTTCTAGTTTGCTAAAGGTCAATAGTTTGACGGCGGTCAGTATATACGTTTGTAGGCCGTCTAACACCAATGTTATGCAAATACACCAATGTTATACTATCCAAACTATATCTGTATACTTTCCTTTAGTAGTCTAATGACGTCATTTAACTAATATTGGCGCCTAAACGTTATCTAAATGATCGTATCTACCAAGGTGCATATAATTCTTGTTACATTATCATAATTATCATCTTGTCATTAGTTACCTTAAAAGCTTTTTATTGTCTTTAGGCAGTGTGACCTTAGGCAGGCACACGTTTGTTGATTTAGTTGAATTGAATTAAGCATGATTTTAAAGTGCACCTAACCCCAAAATGTTTTTTAGCGATATCAAATCTTGGTATGATTTCTACGATTTCATGAAAAAAATTTTCAATTTAGGCAAATCGTTCGATTTTATGGCCTTTTGAATTTAGCTTTTGTTGGCCCGGCGCCGTCATATTTTTCCGAGATCATCACTCTTTAATATCGGATAATTTGGCTTTGTTTGGGCAGGAGAAATGTAAAACCTTCGCTAGTGATCTTCAGGCCTGAACTTAGGCACGATTTATTCATGCAATTGACAGATACACAACTGTTAACCATCTTTTCACAATCAGCAAACGAACACAGTATATCAATGTAGATAAACCGACAATTTATAGTGAATTTGGATGTAGGCCGAAAGTTTATCTAGACCACGAGTACCTTGCGTGACGCCACAAAATTTACTCGTTCCAGACTCCTCGTAGCCACAGAAGTGGTCCATCAAAAAGCGCCTTTTTACCATCTTTAAACTGCCATAAAAATCGGAGGATTTTAAGAAATTCATTTTTGTTTTTGCAGAAATACTAGAAATCATATCAAGATTTGTTATCGCTAAAAAAACATTTGGGGGTTAGGTGCACTTTAAGCGAAGAAGCTTAGAGTTATTTACATTAGTTATTTAGTTTTATTCGTAACGATCCTTCAAACTTCAAAGTCGAATTACTTCTTAAATACTGTATAAAATTGTAAAATTATACAACGATTTTGTAGCTTATAATATCTGCCATCTTACTATGTTAATATGCTGAAGAACTCCACTAATATACTATACGAAAAACCTTTTCAAACGACTTGTCTTGGTCAGCACATTCCAAAGTAATGCCTTTATTTGGTAGAGCAAGGGGACTCAAATATATATTATTGGTCGATCTCCTATCAACACTGTCAATCACTTTTACTCACCAAGAAAGCGTAAAAGGAGACGAGAAAAGAGCAGAGAAAGTATTGTCGGCAGAACGCACGGAAGGAACACTGAAGCAGCAAGCAGAGAACGACGAGCAAGAACTTCTTGCTAGAACTTTATTGAACCTTATTGAACATTGTTTGAACATTACTCGTTGGTCATTATCATTATCGTTATCGTTTATTGAAGAACATGTATTTACTTGATCCATATATTAATTGATTTTTTAAGTTGCCAAATTGAATCAGTTGTCGAAGATTTTCCCGTAATTTTGGATCACAAACTACGGCTCCTTGAAACAACATAGCACAGGTGATCTCTCCAAGATGACCACCGCGAAATGTTTTGGTTTCATTTTTCGCACCACATCAAACAATGGGTAGCTCGATCCAGTCTCTTATGCTGATCAATGGTACGCCTCGGGCAGGAGAATAGTTGAATTTCACGGCGGCCATCCAAAATTTCGGGAAAACCTTCGACAACTGACTCAATTTGTATCAACTGATTCATTTTCGAATAATTGCAGGTGACAATTATTATACATCATCTAATATTGTCAGAACAAAACTTAAATGGGACACATTGAAAACGAGAAGAGACATCCATATGTCTACATCCATATGTCTACTTTAATGAAATCAGTGATGAGTGGTGGATAAAGTGCTAACAATCTAGCGGAATTATTTTCAATTTCAAACGGCAGAACTTGTTATAACCTAAGCCGCAATAATCGCGTTCTTTCACTTGAAAAACCCAATAAAAATGCTTTAAAATTACTTTGCCTTTGGACAAAAAACTTGTAAAATAAATTGTTGACGATTTTAACATATTAAATAGATTATTTTATTATAAATGTTATTACTAGATATTTTATTGTTGTAATTTTAGTATTCTTTTATAACACTCGGCCCTTTGAAAAGCAACCTTTTTATTACTGACATTTATATATGTTTTTAACTAAATTGTAAAGGTTACCGTGTCTAAATATGTTTAAATAAATAATAAATTTTTAAATAATAAATGCTTAATTACATACTATTACATAACTATAGTTGAGAAGTTACCGTGTTTAAATATCTGGAAATACCGGTAATAAATAAATACACTATAAAATGACCCTTGCACATTTTCCTCCAAATGGCGAGAAACAAAGATACAGTATATAATCTAAGAACAATGCATTTAAATGACATTCTTCTTTTTGGAAATACAAAGTACTGTAAAACGAAAAGGACTGAGAAATTTTTTACTTTTAAGTAAGTAATTAAACATTTTATGTAGTTTTGACTGTGAAGATAATATAGCATGTATGTATATGCTCGATAATTCAGTTCCTGTACTGCCAAGAGAGTTTTATTAAACGGTATATTATGAATCTTTGATTATTCAATAGACAGAAAAAAGATCCTGCATAACAATAATACTGACTGATAACAAATAATTGCATATTTTCATAATGTTTATAACTAACACACCGTGGCGCCATTTTCAATATTGTTTTGTAGTCTCTGATACTGAATATTAAAGTGCCTATCTCACGTTTGGTGATTTTACATATTCCTAATATTTGATTCTTCCTGAGCAAAATCATAATATATATTGTCAGCCGAAAATTTCATCTTCATGGAATTTTTCGCTGTCAAAGTTACCTGATGTGATGTCAGAAGAGGCATTCCAAACCAGTTTCTTTTGTTACTTCGCGAAAAACATGCCTCTTGTGACATCACATCCGATAACTTTAAGAGCAAATAAGTCCATGAAGATGAAATTTTATGCTAGATATATTATGATTTTTTTTTATACAAGATATATTATGATTTTGCACAGGAAGACCCAAATATTACGAATATGTAAAATCCCTAAACTTTCCAAGGGGATGGTTTCCCCCTCAATGCTTGGACCCTGGATATGCCAGTGAAAACAAGATATGACCACGCACAATTTTTCATTAAGATGAAACATTAACTCTTTCCTGTCCGGCTGAAAAACATGCAAAATTGAACTACCTCTTTGTTCTATTGATATCTCGGGAAATATCCATAACTGTTGCGAAACCTATACCTTTTCTGAAAGCCCAACAAACCGGCCGTTACCAATGCTTTTGAATTTTCCGAACAAGACACATTATGTTAATGTCAATTAGCATTAATTATCATAAATAAGGTTGAAAAACTTCCATTTTTCTAGAAAATACCATCTTGCACGCCTGCGTAGCATCATGATAATTCAAAATGCCACCAATCGCAGAGTTGTTTATGAAATCAAATCAAATTTGGCGTGTGAGTGGATCTCATGTCCCTGGCGCTTGTCGAATTTCAATTTTTAATTTTGAGTTATCGTGTGCCGTGTTTTTCGATTGACGACTTCGGGGGACTTCTATGACCCCTTTTGACTGGGCCGGACAGGAAAGAGTTAAGATGAAACATTGTTCGGAAGTCACGACCTCGGGTGATTATAAGAGACTGGGTACGAGACAGGAAGACATGATAGCGAAAAAACAGCGACAATACATTTTAATTAAGTGCTCTTTATGGTGCAATCAGGCAACTTGGATTTACTTAAAGCTTTGATCGCAACGAACCATTTAGACAGTGGATATAGTTACGTCTGATGGGTGAAGCGACGGTTTGTTCTTTTATCTTATCTACGTGGGAATTTATTTATTTATATAACTTCGCCATAAGATAAAATACAAAAATAAATGAGACGAGACATCACAGATCCCTAGAGATATATAATTAGCGATGTGCCAACTTTAGGTTGCAACGCTGATCGTTATCAAAAGACACAATTGCCACGCACATTCTGGAACACGCAGTTCCTAACTTCCCGCTGTTTATGGAAGTAGTAACGAAGTCAAATATCAAAATTGTGTACGCAAATTAAATTTGGAAAATCCACACTAGGATGTACACTGAATACCGTATTTTAAAGAATGGGTTTTAACCGTCGTGCATTGCGCGTTTGCGTGGCAGCAAGCGGGTTAGTACTTGGATGGGTGACCATCTTGGCATACCTGTGTTGATTACACGGCTTCAGAGTCATGTGAGTAGCGTTGTTTCTCTCTTGTGCTTCAAGGGTATTTCTCAGAGTTCTCTGGTAGTTACCTGGAGCGCCTTTAATATACCTTCTTCTCGGCCATGTTTGATCTGCGTCCTAATAATGTAATGCGCGTTTGATCATATTAATATGGAAACTGCGCAATATAAGAATGAAATATTATTATAACGAAGGGTTTGGACGTGCTTCGTTGCCAACTTGACGTCGTAAATACTCTACAAATTCGCTATGAGTCCAACCTCGTACCCAGGGCATTTTGCCTCCACGGTGGAAGGTCGGCGAAAATGGCCCTGGGATCGGCTGGTCACATGACACCCAGAATTTCTGGGTGTTTAGATATGATAATTTTTGTGGTCATTGTTCCATTGCATTTGTCTGCTTTGTTAAACTGAATTATTGAGAAATATTCAATGCTCTTCAGAGTTGTTCATGTCAGCATTAATCATTCAATCCATTAATCATGTCAGCATTCAATCCACCAGACATCCATGGTTATCTCTTACAAAAGGTATGAAGCAGCATATATCCAATTTTGCGAAAGCTATAACTTCTAATTTGCTGTAAAATTTGAAGACAGCATTCAGATTTAGATGAATAAATTATACTCGGCTGAATTAATTGAGTTTTATGACAAGCCAATCGCATTATAGAATGGACCAGCCGATCCCAGGGCCATTTTCGCCGACCTTGGTTGGCTATGAGTCTTCTCAGAAAAAAAAGAGGCTTTTCTATTTATCCACAATCCAAATACGTCGACTCGGAACCTAATTTTTTTTGTTTCAACATCGTCTCTTGGTGTTCCGCGTTACGCGCCAGTCGAGGCTGGCATAATTCGAAACCGAACTCAGAATACAGAGATAATTACTTTCTCTAAGGTATGTCTTCTTTCAATTAAAAGACAAAATGAATAATTTATATCAAGGGTTGACAAGATATTTATGGCTGACTTCACTAAAGAAATTTCGTGCTTCAAATAATGGCCAACTGAGCGCGCAATGCATGACGGCTAACACTCACTAGTTTAGTTTAGTTTAGTTTATTAGATTTATCACTCTTTGGTGAACGGAATACCCCAACAGGCTAGAAGCCCAATTGATAGCGGTTCCGAGGGCCTACGATTTAAGGTCGTTATCCGAGAAGACCCGAAAGTCTTACCATTTGCTGATATTATTGCAAAGGCAGCACTTTCTCCTCGATTACTTTTAAGACCCTGAGTGGAGGTCCGACCCAGGATTTGAACCTGTGTCTCCCAGCTCATAGACATGTGTGGTAACCACTAGACCACAACAGCTGGTCAACTATTTAAGGAATATTCAATATTCAATATTTTAACGATTACCCAATATTTCTGATTGTAACACGTCGAACGTTTAAGCAGTTATAAGCATGTGGAAGCAGTTATAAGCATGTGGAAGCAGTTATAAGCATGTGGAAGCAGTAGCAAGCATTTTCAAGCAGTAGCAGCATTTGCAAGCAGTTACAAGCATTTGTAAGCAGTTACAAGCATTTGCAAGCAGTAACAAGCAGTAGCAAGCATTTGCAAGCAGTAGCAAGCATTTAGAAGCAGTTGCAAGTATTTGGAAGCACGTGCGATTTTTCGTATTAAATTCCATTGCCTTCCGGAGACAAAAAAGTTCACGTGTCATATCCTGCGACGCATATCGAACAGTACTTGGGCCCTTGATGTTTTTATATTGTACATCAAAGATATGGGGAAACGTATTCTTCCAAGATCCGACTGTTTGCAGATGATACATTGATATACACAACCATTGAAACAACCACTGACTGAACTGCTGAACAACTCCAATTTGACCTTCAAAATTGGTCTGAAAAAATGGCAAATGACATTCAACCCAACTAAATATTACATGTTGAGGATAGTCAGAAAGCGTAAGCCGGCACTTTATGATTATATTCACCACAATGTTTCGGTTTTAAAGAGATATATTTAATTTTTTGCAAGAACTGCAAATTGCAGTATGTGGGATCCACGAATAACCAGTTTAAAGTTAGATTTGCAATCATAAATCGGCGATGGTAATTTCCGGTAAAAATACGGTAGATATGGTAGAAATATATTAAATTTATCTGGACTGGTTAGAAGTTTTCTTGCTCTTTGTCTCTTTCAATTCAAATGTATTAATATCACAAGAGCATAACCTGTATCTATGTTCTACTAGGAGTGTATAAAATATTCGCGGCCGATGTTTATGGGCAGTTACAACGGCTCGCCATTGTAACTGCTCTTATTACATGATTGAGTCGGTTTTCTTTGATGTACCGCGGGATGTATATACTGTAGCATACATCCCTATGAATACTAATTAGATAAGAAACGAAGAAAAAAATAGGATAATCTTTGTCCAAGGTGGAAAAATGGACAAAACTTCGTTAGAAAACCTCCTTAATCATGTAATAAGTCAGATAAACACCTCGAACGTCGGGATGTATGCAATATACAGCCCTCGGACGCTGCGCGTCCTCGGGGTTGTATATAGCATACATCCCTCGTTCTCGGTGTTTATCTATTACATGAACATCGACCGCTCATGTTTTAACTACTACTTATTTGATATTGTATTTTAACCGTGGAACCTTGAAGAAAGCTGGCCTTTTGTTCAAAAAAAAAATATATATATATATATATATATATACAACAATTAAGACTACATGTTAAATATTAAACAAATAGATTGCCACTACTAAAGCGAACTTAAAACTTTAACTGGTCGGACATTCACCATCCGGAAAGCATTGAGATGCAAGTCTATGAATGTGGTTTACTTGGCTAAATGTGTAGTTTGCGGGTTACAGGGTGTTGGATCAACCTCCAATTTTAAGACGCGTCTCGCCAACTTAGTATAAATCTCATATTAAACATAAAGTGAACTTGCAGCGTAGCAACACATTTTATAGACATACATAACGCTTGCCATAAGAATCTGAAGTTCACTTTGATCGACCAAGAACATAACAATTTAAGGTTGTGTGAGAACTTTTGGATAGGTATATTATTAAAAAATTTAAAAGGATTGAATTCGAGTCATATGACTTTGTACAACAATGATTGTTTTTAACTGTCAATTAACTTCTGTTTTAATTCATTAGTATTCTTAGTATTTTAATTACCATATTATAATATACTATATATTAGAATAATTATTAGGTTATTTTATTGTTGACTGTGACAAGGCTGTGACAAGGCTGTGACATGCAGCCGAAAATTTGTCAATAAAGTTTTAAGTTCGCTTTAGTAGTGGCAATTTATTTGTTTAATATATATATATATATATATATATAAATAACATGGTCGACGCAATAGAAAAACTGTATCGAAACACGGAAAAAAATTTTCTTTCATAAAATAACATTTTGAAAATAAGTGAAACGTAGGAATAAGGTTCATGTATAAAACCATGAAAATGTACATTCTTCTACGCAAAAATCATTCTCAGCTATCAATGCGATTGAATTGTGAGCCAGCGAAACCAATTCGTTTGACAAGAAATAGTATATACATCAATGTTGTCTGACTTAAAAGAAAATAATTTAACATAATTTTTAGGGTTATTATTATGTCTATTACCTGGGAGACCCGGTTGATGATAATATACAGTTATTGGATGCGGTTAAGCATGATCTTGTGTTATCAACGCCGAGGTTTTATTATACAATTATAGGAAAAGCTAAGAAAAGCTTGTAAAAATTATAAATTCGGGTAATTAACAATTACGTCACTTTTGCAGCTTTATTCTGGAAAATTTGAAGTGGGTCCATAAAGGTGGAGTTATCTTTGTCACTCTAT
This sequence comes from Chrysogorgia sp. JL179-B06, assembly GCA_035772405.1. Taxonomy (NCBI): domain Eukaryota; kingdom Metazoa; phylum Cnidaria; class Anthozoa; order Scleralcyonacea; family Chrysogorgiidae; genus Chrysogorgia; species Chrysogorgia sp. JL179-B06. The sequence continues at coordinate 1,973,535 of JAYKKM010000403.1, read as the reverse complement.
ACTTGAGCACTTGAGGAAGAGAAATAAGGAACATCGAGAATAGTTTTAGCAGCTTTATTCTAGAGAATTTGAAGTGTGTCCATAAAGGTGGAGTTATCTTTGTCACTCTATACTTGAGGAAGAGAAATAAGGAACATCGAGAACAGTTTTAGCAGCTTTATTCTGGAGAATTTGAAGTGTGTCCATAAAGGTGGAGTTATCTTTGTCACTCTATACGTGAGCACTTGAGGAAGAGAAATAAGGAACATCGATAATATAGTTTTAGCAGCTTTATTCTGGAGAATTTGAAGTGGGTCCATAAAGGTGGAGTTATCTTTGTCACTCCATACTTGAGGAAGAGAAATAAGGAACATCGAGAATATAGTTTTAGCAGCTTTATTCTGGAGAATTTGAAGTGGGTCCATAAAGGTGGAGTTATCTTTGTCACTCCATACTTGAGGAAGAGAAATAAGGAACATCGAGAATATAGTTTTAGCAGCTTTATTCTGGAGAATTTGAAGTGGATCCATAGAGGTGGAGTTATCTTTGTCACTCCATACTTGAGGAAGAGAAATAAGGAACATCGAGAATATAGTTTTAGCAGCTTTATTCTGGAGAATTTGAAGTGGGTCCATAGAGGTGGTTATCTTTGTCACTCCATACTTGAGGAAGAGAAACAAGGAACATCGAGAATATAGTTTTAGCAGCTTTATTCTGGAGAATTTGAAGTGGGTCCATAGAGGTGGAGTTATCTTTGTCACTCCATACTTGAGGAAGAGAAATAAGGAACATCGAGAATATAGTTTTACCAGCTTTATTCTGGAGAATTTGAAGTGGGTCCATAGAGGTGGAGTTATCTTTGTCACTCCATACTTGAGGAAGAGAAATAAGGAACATCGAGAATATAGTTTTAGCAGCTTTATTCTGGAGAATTTGAAGTGGGTCCATAGAGGTGGAGTTATCTTTGTCACTCCATACTTGAGGAAGAGAAATAAGGAACATCGAGAATATAGTTTTAGCAGCTTTATTCTGGAGAATTTGAAGTGGGTCCATAGAGGTGGAGTTATCGTTGTCACTCCAGGGTTTTTTTAAGAAAAATTTAGAACTGCACATTTTGTCATACAGTCACATGTCATAGCATAAAATTTAACTCGCGCAAATGGCACAAATTTTTTCTTATTAATAAACTTTCATTAACTCATTCTCGTCCGTACAAATACGAACGATGCTGATTTTAGTATTTCAGTTTGTCTAGTAATGCCAGGCGATTTAATCCTCCATGGGAATGTCCTCAAATGCGTTCTGACGAGAACTAGAAAGGGTCAATTTCTATTATAATAATTGGAGAATATTTGCATGGTTATAAAAAAGTAGAAAGCTCTTAACGATGGTTGTTGGAATGATACAGTATTAATTCAATTAATTATTTATTATATTCAGTTATTAGAATAAGGTTCAATTCAATTGGGGCTACGAAGTAAAAGTGCACCTGACATCAACATTTGTTATTGTCTTATTTGGAAGAACTTTTAAAATGATAAAGTAACTTATTTTGAAGATTTTCGTTTCTTCGCTTTCTTTTTGAGATATATCAGTTTGTATGATATGCAAATGTCCGGAATTTACGTCACACATGCATAATGAGTTATCAGAGAATGTTATATATCTTTGCGTTCATCAAATAAAAACACTAAAGTGTGAATAACACGTGTGCGTGTTTCTCCCACAACACCAATCCTCTCAATTTTAAAGGATTTCGTTCGAGAATGAAAGAGATACACACATTTCTCCAATAAGTCATTATGCATGTGTGACGTAAATTCCGGACATTTGCATAGCAAACAAACTGATATATCTCAAAAAGAAAGCGAAGAAACGAAAATCTTCAAAATAAGTTACTTTATCATTTTAAAAGTTCTTCCAAATAAGACAATAAAAAATTTTGATGTCAGGTGCACTTTAAAGTATAAATAGAAAGCTGTTACATAGACAGAAATCGCAGATATTCATAAGACATAACACGCTTGTGCGAAATTCGGCCTGAAAAGGCCAATAAATCTCCTAATGTTTATCTTCGTGAATAAGGTGGTTGTTTACTTTATAACGTTGAAGGTATGCCGCAATGGTTTCAGAATGATCAATGATACAATATAAATGTGTCATTTTATGGCTTGCATTGAAAAAATTAAACAGCGAAGAAAAAAAAGATTTTAGTAATTGTTTAGTAAAGAAAGTTGTCAACAACAACGATATTGTTAAGTTTGTTATAAGAAAATAAATATTTTGCTTCTGCTTTTGTTATTGAAGCTATATGTATTCCATTACCTTCGATTACTTTAGTTTTCAACTGCACATAATTTTTTTGAGAGCAAATTGATTTAGAACTGCACATTTTGTGTAGAACTGCACGTTAAAAAAAACCCTGTGTCACTCCATACTTGAGGAAGAGAAATAAGGAACATCGAGAATATAGTTTTAGCAGCTTTATTCTGGAGAATTTGAAGTGGGTCCATGCATAAAGGTGGAGTTATCTTTGTCACTCCATACTTGAGGAAGAGAAATAAGGAACATCGAGAATAGTTTTAGCAGCTTTATTTTGGAAAATTTGAAGTGGGTCCATAAAGGTGGAGTTATCTTTGTCACTCCATACTTGAGGAAGAGAAATAAGGAACATCGAGAATATAGTTTTTGTGGCTTTATTCTGGAGAATTTGAAGTGGGTCCATAAAGGACGAGGAGTTATTTTTGTCACTCCATATAATGTCTGCGTAATCGAACAGTGGGAGAACAAGAGCATTGTATAAAGTAAGGCGCTATTTAGTTGGGCTTTAACTATTCTTAAAAACCAATACCACTCAGGGTCTTAAAATACTTGAGAAAATGCTGCCTTTGCAACACCAGAAAATGGTGAGACTTTCGGGTCTTCTTACTCTTCTCAAAAAACGACCTTAAATCATAGGAACTCGGAATCCCTATCAGTTGGGTTTTCCGTTCACCTGAAAGTGATAAACTGAATAATCGAGACGCGAGCGTTTAAAACAGGAGCCTCTAGCTCCGGGATATATAGGGAAACAACGATTTTGTCGTGGTAATAAATTTGAACAAAGCTTTAAAATACGTCGAAACCATGGTGAAATGGTAAATATAGTTCTTACACAAGAACTGCTTGAAAACACTATACTAATATAATTATTATACACGATAATATGTATATATAAACATATTTACCAAAATCTATCAATGGTGTATAATGTTGGAGCAAAGGATGAGAAAGAGAAATGAGTTCTTGGAAGAACTGTTTAAATATTTGAGAAATAAATAGGCTTAAAATAAAAGAGCACGATGCATTTCGGCAGACAACTTATCAGGTAGCTTGTATTTATAATCAACAAAAAGTCCAGTTACGTCAGACGCAAAGGCAAACAGTTCTTCTAAGAACTCATTTCTCTTTCTCATCCTTTGCTCCAACATTACGCCATTGATATATTTTGGTAAATGTGTTTATATATTATACATATTATCATGTATAATTATTAATAGTGTTTTCAAACAGTTCTTGTAAGAACTATATTTACCATTTCACCATGGTTTCGACGTATTTTAAAGCTTTGTTCAAAGATAGGGAAACCTTATCCTAACTAAATATATGATATTCATAACTCGATGAATCATCAAGTGCAACTAATTTGTCCATGCATCGATTTTCACAGTTTGAATCGATGCTTGTTATTCGGAGAATAGTATTTTATCAGAACTAAAAGATTCGTAGAATCTAATATAGTACTACATCCGGGAACCAAGTGGCGTACAGTATTTCTCTCATGTCACGTTCGTGAGTGGCATATCAATAAGTCACACCAGGTTTCCCGACTTTTGTTAAAGTTTCAGGTCAACGAGCTGTGGTTATAAACCCATGCAGTTTATCAAATCACATCTATACGTTTAATTTCATTCTCAACTTAATAAATTGAACATAACACGGTTCCAAAAAGATATAAATTTCATGATCTCGTCATGTTAAGATCAATATCCCTCTTATATATTGTTCTTGCCACTCAAACATCAAATCCATATCTTCTGGCTCTTTCTTTGTCTACCGGACACAGAATATTGCTTCGTGGGAATGTTTGGTTTAGAAGTAGGTTAGTATTTCTTTATTTCAGGGTTAGGACTAGAGTTTTATTTGGGTTATGGTTAGGGTTTTTGTTCTTGTAAAGCTTTTGAATCCCGAGAAAACAACCTTGATGAGACTATCAGTGTCCATTGTCCCTCCGGTACACAAATACAGGCATCTGTCTATCTTCTCGCCATCAAGCCATGCACCGCGCGTTCAATGCATTGTACAGTTGCTGTAACGTTGTGCGGAATCAGTTACAAGACTCGGGTGTTACAGCAATTAGTATAGGGAATAATAACACCGTTCACGAGTGCGTAGCAGGAGTGGTATTATGAATATTTCGCCAAACACAAGTGCGATTTTTTATTAATTCTTTGAGAACAAGTGTTATTTCCTATTAATAACATTTCAAACATATTATGAAATTTTACTGCGGAAGAGAAAAGGCTGTTGTTTGTATAAGTATTACAACGCAACGAACCGAATGTGTGGTATTTAGGAAAAATACCACGCGTGTGGTATACTTTACCTAAGTATTCCTGCAGGTAGATAAGATTTAAGTTTAATGCTGATGTCATCAGGATTATTCTTACAACTTGTTTTTTCTGAGATGGTTAATAACGCGTTTCTAGTTGATCACACAAATCATTACGAGACAAGTTGCATCGCGAAGTTGATACACCGCGCGTAACGCAACGAAAATTTAACTGGACACCACCCGCCACTCAATGTGGGTTTGCAACCCTGCTGGAGAGTTGGTTATTACAGGCAATGTCACACGATGTAATCTCCTTATCTCCAAAAGAAAGAGATTGTATTATTTTTTTAATCCTGAGCCGGCGAAATACTTGGGATTTCCTGCGATTTGATTGACTGTTTGTGATATTTGACCACGGTCACGGAATCCTAAATCCTAGATACCAAACAATTTTTTATATTGATATTGCGTTAATTGACGCAATTAAGCTGTAAATAATGACTTTATTTTCTAAAACCTAACAACCTAAATTGTTTGACATTTCTTATCGAAATAATGCAACAGCTTACCCAACTAAACCCGCATACATATACACCAAATTACGACGCCAAAGAACGCAGGAAAAATCCGAGGGGTGATGGAAAATGCAACCTTCTGATTGCTGTCCAGCGTTTTTAACATTAAAGTGAAACTGCGATGAACAATTGTGTTGCGATTTTTTCCAGAAACTCAAAGTAAAACATCACACAAGTACACTGAAGTAAAATAATAAATTTAAGACTGCAAACGTCGAGCTTCTGTTCACAAATTGCGACAATTCATTAATGGCGGCCATGAAAACGGTCAAATTTGAGAAAATGAGATCAACATTTGACAGCCTTAAATTTATTATTTCACTCCAATATTTTAAGTAAACGTAGTTATTTGGTGCTGTACTTTGATTCTATGAAAAAATCAATTTTTCATCAACCCAATTTTCACATTATTTTCATCAACCCCATTTGTTTTCATCAGAAAATCAACGGATTTAGCGAGTGTGGAAATTATCTAAAACCCAACCGAGACCAGTTGCGAAAAAGCAACTCCTCCGCGAATCTAGTGCGGTGCTCTGACAACTGAGCCACGTAGGACGTTGCTGAGAGCGAGTCGTGAGTTCTAGTATACATATGGTCGATGGTAATACAGGTGAACATTTACAGGGTAGCATTTCATGGTACCTATAAATGTTCATTTCAAGGGACATTTCATGGTACCTATATATCAACCATATATATACTCACTCACGACTCGCTCTCAACAACGGCCTACGAGGCTCAGTTGTCAGAGCGCCGCACTAGATTCGCGGAGGCGTTAGTTCAATTCTCACCAAAGGCCTTGGAGTTGCATTTTTCGTTTTCGCCTTGTTTCAGTAGACTGTAGTGATCAAATAACAATGTGAAATGCAGATACCTGTAGTCGCACTCTTAGTTACGCGGACTCCATTTCGGTCTCGACGTCTTGGCACCACAACACTTCCCATATAACTTCGGTGTTCTGACACTTTGGCGCGCAACTTGGACTTGGCTTTCAGATTAGGCTCAGAAGCTGTACGTGAAAGGGAAAAAAGAGGGTGTATAAAATTCCCAGTATTACAAGAGCGGCCAGCCACTGTCATGGATTTTGAGAACACGCGTAGTTCGAAGCTTGACCCTCTCGCCGCCCGCTACAGATATTGCTCTACCGGGGTGGGTTTGTTGATTTCAGTTATTAATATTGAGTTAATAATAATAATATGCTTTATTAGACCATATTCAGTATAAAAATACAATGGTGATGACAGTTAAAAATAGATAGTAAGTTAATATATAAATGCTACAATATTATACTACAAAAATAAAAAAGTCCCTAATCACTAATGGCCCTTGGAATAAATGACTTATTGTGCCTCTCTGTCCTGGGTAAGTCTGTGAGTTCGCTCAGACCTGAGATTATACTCAGAGGCTGTATTGAAAACAGGCAAGAACCTATTACACGAGTGAGTCTTATCTTCAATAATACGATTTAATTCGCGTTTCATTACCTTTTCGCGCGTGACACTAAGTGTTTCTTAATTATCACTGGGGACCCCAATGATAGCTAAACTCCTACGCTACACACGTTCTAACTATTGCACTAGATAGCCCGGTATACCACCCCATATTGGTGATGCATACTGTAAAACTGGTCTAATTCTAGAGCGATACATGTTATTCCAACCTCAATCGGTAAATTTGCCTTCCTGCATTCGCGTAAAAAATAGACTTTTATTAGCTTTAACTGTAATTTCTTCCACATCATGCACGATAATCACTTCAGATTGTTTTGACAACGAACGACCAATAGTTTAAAGTTATCTACTCTATCAATTTGCTTATTTTCTATGGTTAAACTATTAGGTGGGATACTCTCCCTGGATGAGTCTGAGATCCACATATCCTTAGTTTTACTACTGTACAGTTCAAGGCCATTTTGTTTCTAGATGACCATTCCTCTATACTGTCGAGAACTGTTTGCATTTGGCTTATACATACGACAGGAATAGCTTCGTACAGAGTACAGTCATCAGCGTATTTACATACACCGATACTGTCTTTGATTTCCTGTGGAATGGCATCCTCAAGATCTTCAATAAGTGCGTTGAACAAGGATGGTGGGATTACTGCCCCTTGCGGCACTCCAGCACGGCATAATACAACCTTAGAGATGACACCAGGAAGTCTCACCTGTTAAACCCTGTCACCAAGGAAACTGCGAATCCACTCCCAAAAGCCCAGGCATATATTTTTTGTGGCTGGCTAATTTAGCAAGTAACGTTCCATGATCAACACGGTCGAATGCCTTGCTGAAATCCAGAAATAGGGCATAAATTCCCTTTCGACCAGCTCGGGTGTTGTCAGTCGAGTCGAACCAGCACTGGGTGATATCAGCGAGAGCGGAGACGGTGGACCGATTCTCGGTAAACACATGCTGGTTTCTACGTACGCCGAGGTTATAGCAGAGGTGATATGCAAAGTTATCACTCGCTGTGTAATGAAGTTGCAAGTTTTATCGCAGTTAGGTTAGTGTTGAGAATAAAGAGAACAATAATTAAAGGTATATTCTATTTATTTCATGAGAACTGGTCCTTCGAGGCGGATACCTTTTTAAATCTTGGAAAATCAAAAAATAATCGGACGTTGTGCATATAAGAAAAAATGCTGGCAAACGCGTGCGAGTTTTGATGGATCACTGAACCATCAAAACAAGATAAGTCAACTAAACATCTCTCGAGATGAAAAGTTGTCGACATTCAAGGCGTTTAGAGGATTCGATTCTACAAGACGTAAAATACATTGAGAGAGAAGTAGAGGACTCTTGACGAGCACGAAATCCATGACAGCCACCACCACAAGGCTAAAATAAAGAATACCTGTTTTACGAAGAGGAAAATTGGAGTCGTCGTTAGATCCACGATTTCTGGTGAGTGGAGTGATGCCATCTTTTTCGTCGTTGCCATGAGAACCAAGGTTCCTGGAACGAAACAAACGGTAAAATGAAATTTAAACTAGATTATTTCACGGTTATTCAATATTGTGATCGTTAATCATAGATGTTATTGAAACATGTTATCTCAAACTAATTCATAATTCATAAAAACAAAACAAAGGAATTCAGTACCGAGACGAACAATAACCAAACACCTCAAAGTGTTTTTCAACTCATTTCTCGGTGTTGACATATCTTACTTGTATAATATTCCCGTGGTATTAGAATTCGCGCAGACCAAAGGGGCGCGAAATTAAAGGGACACTCCACCCCAAAAACAAGTGTTGCTTAAATAAAAGTTCTTTGTTGCCTTATATGAGAATGCAGGGTATAAGTTTTCTTCTAACCTCTTTAGTTTTAGAGAAATTTGGTTTTGTTAAATTTAAGGCCGCCATTATATTCTGATTGCGGGCGAATGTGGTCGCTCGCATTAATTTTTGATGTCATTGATTTTTGATGTCATTGAAACAATTTCAAAAGAAATCCTTCACAATAGCGTGAATAGAAATCCTGCACAATAGCGTGAATAGAAATCCTGCACAATAGACGAAGACCACGTTATTGTCATGCTCTTGTGAAGGGTTTCTTTGTGTAGTGTTTCTATCACTCAATGACGTCAATGGCGACCTTCAATTTACCAAAAATACGACTAACAAAGCCAAATTTCTCTAAAACTAAAACGTTTAGAAAAAAACTAATAGCCATTATCATGTAAGGCGACAAAGAACTTTCATTTAAGCAACATGTGTTTTTGGAGTGGAGTGTCCCTTTAAAACTGAGCGAGAAATAATCTGAAGCTTATAAACTTTATTTTGTAATTTTGAATACAATCTGTTTGCAAAGTACTTCTTAGTTTGCAAAGTACTTCTTAGTTAGTACAACAACATGGCCGCCATACCCTCTTTGTCATTTGAATCTCTGGTGATGGATTGGAAACGCTCTATTTACAGCCTCTCTGTCACAGAGACTGGGTCCAAATTTAGCTCGAAAGGGTACTGATGACGTCAAGGTGTTTGATAAACAGAAAGCTTCAGAGAACTTCAGAGAGCGTATTTTTCAAAAATGTCAATCTTCCAGTGTTTTGTAGCTTTCTCACTAATTTCTACCATCATTACACTACTTGCAAACACCTTGAAGTCACACCAACAAGTCACGTGGTATTTAGCCGCGCGTGGAGTGACCACTTTTTGGCTGAAATGTATGTTCTTTTGTATTCTATTTCAATGGCATAATAACGTTTTAAAGAATTTTTCTGTTCAACATGTTCTAAATGCAAAATCCTTTTTGTTTCATAGGTACTTTAAAGCAAAATAATAAATTTAACCTGCAAACTTTAAGCTTCTTTTCACAAATGGTGACAGTCCATTAATGGCGGCCATGCAAAACGCTCAAATTTGAGAAAACAAGCTCTGAATTTCGCCGAGCCTTAGTTATTTGAGGATGTACTTTGATTCTATGAAAAAAAATCGCTACTGAATTTTCATCGCAGTCGGCTACAATTTTTGTGGGAGCCGCCATCTTGGATTTGATGACGTAACACGGTTGCGCATATTGTTCCAAGATAAATAATTTTTGTGGGTAAAGTGCAATTGTGTTCAGTGTAAACAATTATCATAAATCAGGCTGAAAAACTTTCATTTTTTAGAAAAGGCCATCTTGCATCATGACAATTCAAAATGCTACCAATCGCAGAGTTTTTTATCAAATCAAATCAAACTTGGCGGTGTGAGTGGATCTCATGTGCCTGTAGCCTGCGTGAAGACGCTTCCTGTGTACTTCCCATTCGGTATAGTGCACAGGATGCGTCTGCGCGCAGGCTAATGTACCTGGGACTTGTCAAGTTTCGATTTTTAATCTTGCGTTACCGTGTGACGTGTTTTTTTATTCACGACTTCATCAGTCTTTTACGACCGATTTTGACTAGGACAGACAGGAAAGATTTAAGGTGTAAACAACCAGCTCTCCAAAACACTAACCATCGCTTCAACATTTTAGGGTCCGGTACGCCAGCAACGGCCGCCTCCCGCTGTTGTTTGTTCAACACGAACTCCTGAAGTCTTTGTTTCACTTGGTTTGACGTGACTAAAAAAACAACCAGGATTTGGGTTAGTTCACTTAACGTACGTTTTATACACAACAATTGAGCCGATTTCTTATCTTTGTGCACGTTATCTAGTGGATTTACCCATAACAGTGGGACATTCATGATTATATAACATGCACCATGAGACGAAATCTTCCAATTTAAAGGACATTGGCAACAAAAAAGTACTTTTTAAATTATATCGAAGTATATAACTTAGTTAGTCGCAATATAGTAGTTTGAAGCTATGAAAATACTCGTAACACATTTTAAAAGTTGAATAAACCAAGTAAAAACGCCGCCATTTTGAATATGACCGTGACGTCATGTGCTGGGAAGTGTTGTATTTCGTGCTACTTATCGTGGGGCCATGTATTGCCTAGTTTATGTTGTAATAGTGATTACTAAAATAACGTTGAGAAGAAGATTAATTTATTTGCATTTTTGCCAACTATGACTGCTTTACCCAACCAATTCATCTTTATTCAGAAAAGCTCTGGTTTGTAATTGGTTCTTTAAAATAACCCTATAATACTAACCCTAATACTAACCAACCCCTAACCAACCCTAACCTTAATGCTAACCCTAATGATAACCCTAACCCCTAACCCTAACCCTAATACTACTAACCCTAATACTAACCTTAACTAACCCTAACATAAATCTTATTTTACAATTAGATTAACGAGAGCAAAGCGGGCGAACCCGAGTTGACCATCTGCTTTTAGTAGAAACTGACCATGGTCCATTACAAATGCTGCATTCTGATTGGCTACTCAACCGTTGTCTATTCGTGATAGACCATGATGGCGAAACGCACAATGGAAGAAAACTGTCGTTTTGGGGAGGTTTCACATGAGTTTTTGGATAATTTCTACTAAAACAATTAGATTATTCGCTCTCAATTTCTGAGGCGATAGTTAACTTGGGGCGTTGACTATCTGCTCTTAGTAGAAACTGACCATGGTCTATTACAAATGCTGCATTCTGATTGGCTACTCAACCGTTGTCTATTCGTGATAGACAACGTTTGGGAAACGCGCTCAAAACAATGGCAGAAAACTCTCGTTTTGGGGAGGTTTCAAATGAGTTTTTGGATAATTTTTTGGAGAATGCATGATTTGTAATAGTCCACTAATTTGTTTCTACTAAAACAATTAGACAACTCGTCCTCGTTGTCTATGAGCGAATAGTCAACTCAGGCTTCGCCTTCGTTGACTATTTGCTCATAGACAACTCGGACTCGTTGTCTAATTGTTAAATAGACAAGTCGGGCTCGTTTAATTAGATAGTGAGTAGCGTAGCCAATCGGATTGCAGGACTAGTACGTTTTTACTAGTATAATATAGACGTCTTCTATTGATATGAACTATGCTGTAATCTAATTGGTTCTTATCCCGCAAGCTATCAGCTCGTATCCTATTAGTAATGAAAAACAAAATGGCGGAATGTTTTGTTAAAGTAAACGAGCACGAAATCAGGTATTTGCTTGATAAAACAACATGAAAAAATAGCTAAAAATACCACGAGTGTCTATATTATAAAACAATACCATTCGCTCTCGTCATAGACCATACCCTTTAGTTATTATCATTCACTTACAGGAAAGAGCTTTATCTCAGAGGACTGGGAATACAAGTTAAAATATTATACTTCTGAATTCTAATCAAACATCTTTGAATAACGGCACATCTGAACAATCTGTATAACTTTTCTTATTTCAAACCAATGACACTTTTGAATGGTTACCAAGCAACGGAAACAACAAAGAACAAGACTGATGTTACAGACGTACTGTAAGACATCTTCTGTAGTAAAATATTTTCTTTTTTATGTGCGTTTCTCTTCTGGGATATTATAGAGTTTGTCAAGTTAGTACGTCTACACCGACAAACTAAAATAACTTATATAGAATTCCATGGACTGCAAATGCTATTCTTCCTTCTAAACTCCTCCTCCTGTCTTATAGCTGCTGCAGTGGTAGTTATTGTTGAATTTATAAATAATGGACATAACCTCTGAATTCAAACCGCAAACCGAGGATTGCGGAAAAACGTACATATAACAATCTAATAGTGTTTTCTTAAGGTAAGAGTAAGAGATAATACTACTGTTCGGCCTAAAAATATACATTTTCCACGTGTATCCTCTGAACGCCGCTATTTTCGAGTTTGCGGTGATTCAACGGCTCGAATTTCATGAACAGCGGGGAGTACTTTTCGCATCAAAAATGAAGCATTGATTGAGTTAGAAGGCGCGGGAAGCGTAGTTTCGTAATAAAATTATTGCAAAGCAAATTATTCTTAGGATAGCCACAATACCTAGATCACGAGACGTGGATTAACTTATTATGTTTATCCATAGTTAATATGGTTTATCTACTACTCTTGATGTTTGTATTTATTATGTTTGTAATCATTTGTTGGGAAATAATATTTATAATGAAAAATGAAGCAGATGGAAAATAGAAACACCATTTTGCATTATACATGTGTTGTTTTCGTTTCAAAGTTGATAACTCGGGGGCTAATATCTCGTCTTACCGATCAACCGTAATATTCAAGAGCCGTGTGAACGGTTAGCACTGGTTTACCCTGGAGGAGGAGGAGGAAGGGAAAAAGGTTATTTTGCACTACTTAGTTCATTGTACAGTCGCCACTAGTTTCCATCTATCGAAACAAAATCTTCCAAAAACGCAGTAGCTATTCTTTCCCTAATCAGATTACTTACCTTAAAGGGATACTCCGGCCAAAATACAAATGCAGTTCATATGAAAGATCTTACTGACTTTAGTTTATTTCCAAAGTTTCAGCATTCCTATCAATTTAGTTAAGAAGATATGGCTAGTTGAAGTTGAAAATGTGAGGAGTTTGACGCCATATTGGTTTTGCGAATATGACGTCATTGAGTGATTCTTTATCGGCAGTGGAGTTGTTTTGATGGCAATTTTTGTTGTTTTGATGGCAATTTTAGTTGTTTTGATGGCTATCACATAGTGATAGCTGTTGTGAATACTGTTTGGACGAAAATTAGTCGAAATAAACTATTTAGTTCCTCATTGCAGGAAAGTAGAGGAGCTTCTTAGGCAAAATACAAGCTAGCATCACTCAGTGACGTCATATTTGAGAAACAAAATGGCGTCGAAATTGGACAAACTCTCCAACTTCAACTAGTCATATCTTCTTAACTAAATTGATAGGAATGCTGAAACTTTGGAAATCAACTAAAGTCAGTAAGATCTTTCATATGAACTACATTTGTATTTTGGCCGGAGTGTCCCTTTAAACCTAAGAAAATTATCACCCTTACCCTAAAAAGCAACAATGACGTTTCAAAATGGCCACAGATGATCATTCTATCTCATTTAATTTGAAAAAGAGTTTGGTGACCGCAATTTTTTTCATTGAGACTTTCCTGTAAGTTTGGGTAATCACTAGGTAGCTGTAAGTAACTGTAGACAATAGGGCCATTTATACGAGGGGAAATAAGACGCGTCTAAGGTAAGACGCGTCTTAGACGCGTCTTATTTAAGACGCGAACTGGCCGTATAAATGACACAACAATTCTGTTCGCGTCTTATTTTAAATAAGACGCGTCTTATTTTAAATAAGACGCGTCTTATTTAAAAACAGAGGTTTGAGCTGTTCTTAGTAAATAAGACGCGGAGGCTATCGTATAAACGGCACTCGCGTCTTAGCTAAGAAACGAACGCAATGTGTGCATGCGCAACCGCACAGAGATATTTGTATCTTTTTTTTTGAAGTCGTTTTTTTCCATCTCGAAAATGACATCTTCAAATGAAAAGACGACTCCAAAGAGAAATACTTGGAGTACCTGCGAAGAAAAGGAGTACCTGCGAAGAAAAGGAATTCCTGCTACTCTGCAATACATACAGTATTGCAGAACAATTGGACAATTGTGTAACGTCCGCCGGTGTAAGTTTGTTTCATTTAGATTAATTTTGCTCTTTTATGTTTTTATACATGAAGAAAATATAACTTTCACTTTAATATAACTTTCACTTTCACGAAAAAACCCTCCTAACTGAACGAGGAAGTTTACAATTACGAAGAAGTTTACAATTCCGAACGAAGAAGTTTACAATTGTCAATTATATAAAGAAAGGTCTGGTGGAACTGGGATTTGAAGATCGCGAGGTTGACAAAATACGGTCAAAGTACCGTAAGCTAAAGATGAAATACAAGTAAGTTATACAAGTTAGTGTTTGAAACGAGTTTCACATAAGAACTTGGATAAAAATTTATGGGAAAAAAAACAGAAGAAACAATTCTTTTTTATATTGGATTGTACGTCGAGATAACTCAATGAACCAGTGAAACAAAAACTATATGCAAATAACAAACTAATGGCAGCAACGCAACGCATAAGACGCGAACCCTGCATACACGTTGTTCGCGTCTTAGGTTAGACGCACTCGTATAAATGGTACAGTTCGCGTCTTATTTAATCCGCGGCTTATCTTAGCCGCCGCTTATTTTCTTCCGTATAAACGGCCCTAATAATCCTATTTTATGTATATAGAATTATTACTAACTTTAGTAATAATTTTATACTTATCATTTATAGACCCGGAGCGAGGGGAATTCGCCGAGGGGTAATATTCTTGAATGCTGTCTTGAAACGTCTAGAAACGTCTTGTTGTTCCTCCATTGTTTACAGGCTCGTCTTGGTTTACGCGCGAGTACTGGGTACGAGCGGGGTATTCGAACTCGAATTCCCCGCTGATTACGTCATCAGCGGGGAATTCGAGGTTAAAGCGGGGAATTCGAGTTTAAATTGACTGGTCAAGTGGTACAAATCTAGCTCTTTGATTGGACAATTTATAGTTGAGGTATAATATTACTAAGTATCATTCAGTAGATCATTCAATCTGGAAGAATACTTATTTCATTCAACCTGTCAGAATACTTATTGATACATGCATGGACGATCATCAAGCTCAAATCCTCAGTTTCCCGGACAGGGGTTGAGCCTGTAACCTTCTGATTGCCGGTGAGACGCTCTAACCATTGAGCTATATATCAGTAATGCTTGGATCTGATTTATAGTAACTGCTGCAGTACATATATCAATCGAACCAGTTCCCATCTGAGTCTCGATAGCTCATTCCGCATTCGGAATCAAATTTGCTAAAACATTCTCAACATATTCGTGTATATACATCATTGAGGATTAGTAACTTACACTCTTTTTCGTGTGATCTTGTTTCGGAGTGTCCGTTCGATTGTTCCGCTCCGCCGTCGTCGTCACCTTCGTCGGGATCAACAGGCTCTGTCTGTTAAACAAAACGCAAGTCGTCGAGTGATAACAGAGAGTTACTGTATACTACCAAAATAGTTAATTAAAGGGGAACTGCAGTCAAAAAATAAATTTATTTTAAATAAAAAACTTTCAAGTATACTGCTTAGAAATGTTAATAATTTTACGGTAGCTGCTCTTGTATTCGAGAAATAACGTTTTCATTCTCGAATTTTATGTTTCTGGACGGCTCAAAGTTGATGTACATGGCGACGGTTTTCTTTTCAATTTTGACGTCATTGAGTGCTTGTCTTTTGTTCCTTGCAAAAGAATCGATACCAAACGACGAAAAGCATTGTACTTCAGACTTTCAACTCAAATAGCCCTTTAAGCGGTTGCTATTAATAGCTCAAAATGCAGACAAACAAACCAAATTTGACTCACAAATGATTGCAATTGAGCTATTTTATTTTGTGATGGCCGCAATAATTATGGGTAAATGCGGACAAACATGGCTACTGACGTCATCTCGACAAAGTGCTATTGAGTAGTTTGGGTTCGAAAGTAATAAAAATGTTGAATTTTTGTAATACCAATAGTATGATAGTCGCATGAACATAATGTAGTCGCATGGGAATATGCAGTCTTATTATTATATGGCACAAGTTACTTCCGGTTAAATCGCGCGCTCTGATTGGCTGACACGCTCTGACAGCCGGTCGTTACTTTCCCGTGGTGGACCGGTCCGGATTGCGGGTTTTGACGATAAACATTTTATAACAATAACCAACAAATTTTTTTAGAAAAGCCGAAAACTAAGTCATGAATAAACCACTATCCAAGGCTGAACAAAGTGTAAATACAGAAAAAAAATGCCATATAATAAACCTCTTATTAACCTCGTCCGCTTGGTCATTACAGGAAAATATCAGACCTTGGTCTTGACAGTACGATAATCAGGCTCGCAATGACATGTGGGATAGTAAGGTTGTCGTATTAATACTCTGTTTATTAATTATAATAAGTAACTGGCATAACAGTTTTAATAATTTTAATAGTAATTTTAGGTTGTAATGTGCATTACATTATTAAATAATTTTCTTTATCATTACTATTACTGTATTTCCATAATCGTACGATAATTGTTCGATCGTAAAATCTTGTATCGTGCGATAATCGTATGATCGTTATTCGTTACAAATATATGGAAACCAATTCCAACAAAGATATTCAGACAAGTAAACTTGCAATAGTTTAAACTGGAGGGCACTCCAGTTATTATCCTTGCGGATAATCAGGCTGCTACTTCGTGTACCGGACACATATATTATATTATTAAAATGTTGAGTTTAAAAGTAGGGTTAGTATTCCTTTATTTCAGGGTTAGAACTAGAGTTTTTATTTGGGTTATGGTTAGGATTTTTGTTCTTGTAAAGCTTCTGAATCTCGAGAAAATAACCTTGATGTGTCTATGACGAAGAAGATGCCGATAATCATAGGGTAAACCTCGAGGTTATGGAGTTCGTTTATAATCACACTGTGATCCACCAAGTCAAAACCGATCTAAAAATCAGCCAAAAAATTACCTTTGACTAATGCGGCGAGAATGAGGAAGACAAGATACAAACCAAGGCATGTGTAGTTATCAGGTAAAGTAAACTGTTTAGCATCGAGCTTATTTATCACTTGAGGTAGTAGCGTGTTGATCGTAAATCATTCCATGACTTTTGAAATATGTGATGTAAGTGAGATTGGTCTTAAATTATTCTCGATGGACGATGGAGGGAGCATCTTAAGAATGGATTGCACGATTATATGGAGTTTTAGCTGGTTGGGTGAAACCTCTTGCATTAGAGATGTATTATAAATATTGGCGATAACAAGAGCGAATTCAAAAGCGAACTCTTCAATAATTTTATTTGGTAACATGTCAGGGAAGGAGATTTTATATTAGTTTTAGTTTGTCGAAGAGCTTGGAATACAGTACAGAGCGCCGCACTAGATTCGCGGAGGCGTTAGTTCAATTCTCACCGAAGGCCTTGGAGTTGCAGTTTTTGCAACTGGTCTCGGTTGGTCTTAGAACATTTCCACACTCGCAAAAAATCCTTCCCATTGATTTCCTTTATTGTGTGAAAGGGTCATTGTAAGGTTAGCTGGGAAAACTGTGCTTGACAACAAGGGAGAAAGCTATGTCGGTGTTTACAAAGATCTTTGAAAGTCTGTCAGTCAAAGAGAACTAGCGAGAACTAATATTAATGAGAAAAGAGAAAGGTACTTCAATTTGTTGCAAGTTATCACTGGATGACAGCGGACGAAAATGGGATGTTAGTCCAACAAAGAAATTGTTAATGGTTTCAACGAGGTGTTGGCAGGAGGGCTTTTCTTCTGATAATAACTGGTAATACCAGTTGACAAATCACCTATGAATTTAACCTCTCCACTACCGGGATGCATTACCTTCTTTCAACTTCTTAACAGAGAGAGAGATAGAGAGAGAGATAGAGAGTATATGTATCGTATCTTCTGCGCATGCTCAGAGTATTATTTTTGGCAGTTATTTCCAGCTGATGTAACGATGTCACAGCCACTCAAAATTGAGAAAGTAAATTGAATAATAAATATTTAACAATTATACCGGCCACGAGCTCAAGTCGTATATGAGCACATAGCCAACGAAGCGCGAAACGCCGAGTTGGCTATTAACTCATATCCGACGAGAGGGAATGGCATAATTGTTTTATTATATAGCCAAACACTTAGTCAGTTCAGGGTTTCTTTATAAACCCCGTCGATTTCAATTTGTTTTCGGCCTATAAAAAACATGCTGCCATCTTGTTTTTTCTCTACTGCTAGGATACGAGGTGATAGCCTAGTAGTAGAGGAGCCAATTAAATTGGGAGATAGCTCATATCCTACTAGTATAGCTATATAACAATCTGTTATTGTAATACAGTATACACTTCTTACACAAATGAAAACTTGTTTTCGATCGAAAGTCTTAGAACTTTTAATTGAACGTAGTTATAGTGATATTTACTGTTTATAAACAATGGCTTCACTTTCTTTTTGTTATTCAAATGTGGCAACCATTAAAACAACAGAACTCTATGTTTCAACAACAGGCAATGGATCTTGGCACACGAGTAGCACGTAAGGTAACGTCGAGGCAAATATCGCTATACCGATTAAGATTTTAGCTACAGGTAGTCAGAGTCTTTTTGAAATATTAGTCAAAATAAATATTTTTGAAATTAATCAACCAGACAATGACACTGTATAGTACATGTACCTTGACTTGAAATGGCCTTTCTTCCTTGTCATCACCAGTTCTAATAGATGTCTGAGAATCATCCAGCTCACTTTCTTGTTTCAGAACATGTTGGTCCAGCGAGGAATTTTCAATCACTCTCTTGCAATACTCTGCCTGCTGCTGAGGAATAGATAAGATTTAGAGTGCGATATGAGATGTATTTGAAATCTAAAATCTATACAGATGAAGGAAAAATTATAGTAAATTACCTAACCGGAGTTGCAAAAAATACAACTTCAAGGCCTGCCGGCTGAGAAATGAACCACGACTCTGGATCTCTAGACGAGCGCTCTAACCTACTGAGCTACAAAAGCCGTTGCCATGAGCCTAACCATGAGTTCAGTATAAATTAATATTAGGCATTTACATTAGTACGTGCATGAATTGGATGAATGTAAACTATGGTAAATTACAAGTGTGGAATCACATAAGTACATTGTATATGATTTACTATAGCTTGTCCTTCATCTCATTTACCGGATGTAAATACCAAATATTAATTAAAATGTACACACCCTGCATCACCTGCATTTGAAATCAACAGCAAGAAAGTAATCAATATAGTTTTCCATTTATTCTGTTTTTATTTTTGCCTTCTGCAACACGAAACTGTGTTTCTTTTGAATCCTTCAAATTTAATCTATACCAACATTATACTTCAAAGCGAGACTGTATCTTTAATGTTGATAGAACAAGAACTTGGAAATCATGCCGCCAGTGGCGTAGCCAGAAATTTTGCGGTGCCCGGGCAGAAAGTAATCCTTCGGCTATTTTTGATAAGATTTTTTGCAAAAATAGGGCACCAAGCCACATCTGTATATAAAAAGCTAATAAAACACATTATAACTCAGAAGTACTGTCTGAAACTGAACTCATTACTCGGGTAGCCGAGTCTAGGTTTCGGTGGCTTTCCTGTATTTTTCCTGTCGACAAATTGTAATTATTGCATCATCCCGATAGGCTTTGCTAAACCACGCGGTGTGCTCATTTTCATGCGCCATTCGTTCAAACTATCCACAGAAATATAGTAAATTTGTGATAAGATTCATAAGGAATGTTGCTGGCACTGAAGTATCTTTATCATAAACACGCTCACGATGTTTACAAATTACAATCACACACGCCGATCGCGGTAGACCTGCAAGCGATTTCGGAACGCCGGATTGGTCCGCGATCTCGATAACCATACGCGGATGCGTACTCGATCAAATCTGTGTTTACATGTTTTATTGAATCGATCAAACTTATATTTAAATGTGTTACATCCCTTGAATCTGCCGAATTCAGCACTATAGCCGTATAGGTTTTTTCTACTGAAAGTATTAAGATCGTTTAATCATTCGGCTATTACGGGCTTGAGGTAAATGGTTTGAACCTAGGAGTATGAAGATGACCGCCGCTGAGGCCGTCGAAACGTCAGTCACCAACAATAGTCTTTCTCAAGACTACAACAACCTGGACAATCAACTTCACACATCTAATCGCTTCTATATAGGGTCGTTCGATTTGTGTACCCTTACAGGGTTCTTCCTGACTACATTGCTTTATAATGATTGCTTTCGTTTTGTACTTTTTAACAAACACTTATACACGCTGTTCCGCAGATTTTCTAGATGTGCAAAGGCTACGCCAATTAAAGACAGCATCTTGTTACGTATAGTTTAGCCTTCTTCAGATAACATTTATCACTAACGTTTATCAGACTCACGGCAAACTGAGTTTGGAGACAAAATTGGATAAGCTAGCAAAACACCCTGCTTAATTAGTCTGTTTTAGCCTTAAGCCTGGTTCTCACTTGTTGTAAGAATCGTAAAAATCGGGGACAGTTCCATCCCCGATTGTCGGTGATTCTTACGACAGTGGCTGTCGTGAACGTGGCGTTCACACTCGTCGTAAAAATCCCAGACGATCGGGGACAGGAAAAATCCCCGATTCTTACGACAAGTGAGAACCAGGCTTTAATAGCCTCATTGTTTACTTGCAGCCGGAAGGCCTTGATGTTTCATTTTTCGCAACTGGTCCCAGTTTGGTCTTAAAAGGTAAATATTCTTACACTCGATATTTTCATAATTCCTTAGAACATACAGTTTAATCGAGTGAAATGCCACATATTACTTAAAAAATTGTAAGACCGGATTAGAAAGGGGTAAAGACATATAGCTTCTAGAACAACAGATTTGATTGTCGTTTTCCGACCTTTTTATCCAATCAGACACAAGAACCTAGTAAACACACCCACTAGTTAGGATCTTGTTATATGATGGATAGTAACCAACAGCCAATTAAAATTAGAGACGTTATTTTGTATACTATTATTTACGAATATGGCATGGCATGGCATGACATGGCATGGCATGGCATGGCATGGCATAGTATAGTATGGTATAGTATTTAACTTCGCCTTGGTTATGTGGTTTATGTAAAGTATGAAATTTACATTAAAAAAGATCTTATATTTATTACAAGGTTTGTAAACCGCAACAGCAATCGCCAATTACTGCAGTTCCATTACAACAATAATACGACAAAAATAGTACAACGATAATAAATACGAAAAAGCGGTCCAACATTATGCATGGAATTTCCACTCTCCACCTCTGCCCCGCGATCCACCCCTCCCGATCGCTCCCCTCAGTCACATGAGCCATCAGCCGGAACGGATTTAGTCGACGAGAGCTCATGAGACAAAGGAAAGTGACCGAAGAGATCAGATCACAAGTTAAAAGTAGAGAGCGGAAATCCAACTCTGGAAGGAATCTAAAAACAACAAGTAGGAGTAACATTCAGACTACGGACAGAGTTACATTTAGTAGAAATTGTTTTCCAGATACGTGGGTCTTCGGAGTCGTATGTAGAGAGAACAGCAGAGTAGTAATATTCTTTAAGTTTGGTTTTGAAGGTTGAAAAAGTAGTAATGGTTCGGGGTATTTCTTCAGGCAGCGCGTTCCATTGTCAGGTAGATGGTACGTCTGGTGGTGATGGCGTTGACGCTTTTTGTAATTCTTCTCATGTGCCCCAGGATGCTGTTGGCTTTTGCTGATTGTGAGTGAACCTGCTTTTTCCACGTCAGGTCAAAGTAGATCCGTACTCCAAGGTCTCGTTCCTGCGAGTTCGGTGTTGTCCATAGAGTATGGTATCATGACGCAATTCTTTTCCTTGATATTGTCTGAACCTTGCACTTTGTCTGTTAAATGTAATAACATATATAAATGCTGTAGAAGTTATACACTTTCTTCAGTGCCTCAACTCATCACTGGGATATTTTGTTGAATGAACTTCGTGGGGCGAAGTTACCAGTTGTGAAACGTCTTTGTGAGTGTGACACTCGCTGCTCGGCTCATTCAGGAGCAACTTCTGCTCTGAAACAAAGCTACGAGAACATTCATGCAGCTCTTCATTTCAGAAGACACGAATGGAGAAGCAACAACACATGAACTAGAAGCAACAGGCCTTGTAAAGAAGATGGACCTGTTGGAGAACTGCGTCCTGTTGGAGCTCTGGTCAACTGTTCTTGAACGGTTCCATAAGACGTTCATGAAATTGTAAAGCACCAATCTGGATCTCAATGAAGCTGTCATTCTCTTGGAATCTTTGATGAACTATGTGACATCTCTCAGAGATTCTTTTGATGATTTCGAGAAAAAGGGAATGTTGCGATCAAAATCGAATTCCTACAAATCAGAGAGGGGTCGGAAACGTATAAGCGAAGTGTTAGATTGAAGTTGAATGATGGTGCAGCTGAAGAGAAAGGTTCAAGGTTTAAGTCTTCTTGCCTATTCTGGACAGGCTACATGCTGAGATCAACAAGCGTCTACAAGCCTATACCAATTTGTCGAATAAGTTTGGATTTCTTCATAACGTCCAGCAGCTTGATGCGAAACAGCTGAGAGATGAAGCAGACAATTTAGTACAGCAGGAATATTTCAAGGGCAAATTTGAAATTTCCAACGCGCGATGGAAATGATTCAGATGACGCCATCAGCATTGAGCTTCAGATGTACCGTATTCTGACAGGAATAGGAATGCGTGAAGTCTTTCCAAATGTGGAAATTGCTCTGCAGATTTATTTGACTTTGATGGTGAACAATTGTTCGGGTGAACAATTGTCCGCATTGAAACGCGTAAAAATGGATTTATGTAATAAAAATAATTAATACCAGGCAAAGTGTGTTTGTGTTGGTTCAGTACCTTACTTCCGGGATGGGCACTTCCGGTACCTCTACCTTGTAGCTCGGCTGACCTTGCCTTGGGTTTAGTTGACTACAAGCCTTCGTACGTGTGCTTCTATCGTTGATGCCTCGTTTGACTCGAAATAGTCCTTCCACTTTGTCGAACGGAGATCTGCAACTGTTCTTGGTGCTGGATTCTTCGTCTGCCTCAATGTTATCGCCCAACGGCGATGATCTCGTCGATCAATCTTTGCCGCCGAGTTCGACGTTAATTGCCTCGTCTATTTCGGTTACACTTTCGTTCTCTGGTTCGTCAATGTTTTCGCCCGCCTCGTTGCCCGCTGTGGTTCCTTCTTCGGCGATATCACCGGTGTACGTTTCGCCAAGGCCACCTTTGGTTTCTTCGTGGTCGGGGGTTTCGTCTTCGTCGTCGCTGGCCTTACAGCCTTCCTCGGCGGCCTTCCTCCCATCGGTCCCTGCTGTTTCTTGGCCGCCATCGCCTGCTGCTTCCTCCGCCTTACCTCTACTAAGTTGGATGCCGGGTCCATCGCCTCAAGTCTTCGTTTCGGGAGTTTCGCCTGTTGCTTCGCCGCCATCTTGTTTACCTGGCCCAGTCCCCTCCGTGTGGTCGCATATGCAAACTCAGCTCCAGGCCCAAGCTCAGGCGCAGGTCCAGGCTCAGGCCCAGGCCCTCGCTCAGGCCCTCGCTCAGGCTCAGGCCCACGCTCAGGCCCAGGCGCAGGCTCATGCTCAGGCGCAGGCTCTGGCGCAGGCTCTGGCACAGGCTCTGGCCCCGCCTGTTGGGGCTTCATCACTGTTGCCGCCTCCCTCCTTGGTATCGCCGCTATCGTCGCTGGCCTCGTCTGGGTTGCTGCTGCCGTCAATGGATGTAACAGGTATGAGCCAGTTGCCCTTGCTAGGTGCTCCGCCGCTGAATCAAGCGTTTGTGGTGGGGCCGGGTTTCCACCCCGTCCCGTATAAGACGGTGGTATCGATTACTTCGGGGCAATTTGTGGAGCTGGCTTCCTTACTTGCGAAGCCAGAGGAACCCCCCAGCGGTCCCACAATTTCTGTAGATGGGTGTGTAGTACTGTCCCCGGCTCATCGTCCTCATCGGCGCATTACTGACATAGTCCCCTGGATGCAGGCCTTTTCAATTTATGCCTCCGTGCTGGTGGCAACCTTTCCGGGGCGCGCGAGGGACTTATTTACGTATCAGTTGCTGATCTTGCGCACGTTCTCGCAGTTTAGAGGCGTCGCCTGGCTCAATTACGACGATGCTTTTCGTCGCGACGCTGCGGCTCGTCACATCACCGACTGGTCGACCATGCATCTGGAGCTGTATAATTATCATACGGCAGCTTCGTCTCGGGTCCAGGCTCCATCCGTTATGGTCGCGCGCCCCGAAAGCTCGGGCACAGCTGCGTCTCCCGTTATCTGCCGTTCTTGGAACACTGGTCGCTGCATCAGTTCGCGTTCGTTCTGCCGCTACCGCCACATGTGTGACACTCCTCGCTGCCGCGGATCCCATCGTCGCCTTAACTGCCCCTCGCGTGGTGCTGCTGCTCCGCCTTCCTAGCGTGCTGTTGTAACGTTTGCTGAGCCTCTTGTGTTCGGACATTGGGGGGTTTTTCACTTTTGTTGTGTTCTTCATGCTGTTGCGTGTTTTGTTGTTGTGTTTTGCTTACTTGTTACAATTTAAAGTTGTTTTAGCTTGCTCTGCTATTGTGTTGTGTTTTCTTCCGGGCGACGGGGCTCCTTGGCTACTCCCGGGGGGGGGGGGGGGGGGGGGGGGGGGGGGGGGGGGTGCTGGCGCGAGCTCGTTGCCGCCCACTTAGCTTGCTACCACCCCTTTTTTCTCTTGCAGCTCCGCCGGCTCCGGCCTCGCTCTCCCGGCCCATTTCTGCGATCTCACCTCTGGTCTTGGCGGAATTCACCCGGGAATTGGCGGTTGGTTTCCCTGGGGCCAAGCGGGATTATGTCCTCGCCGGCATCCAGCAGGGTTTCCATGTAGGTTTCTCGCCTGACCGCGTCCGTTTACGGTCCCGCTCCTCCAACATGCGCTGCGCGTCTGAGCATCCGGAGGTGGTTGACACGTACCTCGCTGCCGAGATAGCCGCCCACCGTCTCGCTGGCCCGTTCACCGCTCCCCCGTGGCCCTGCCTTCAGGTTAGTCCGTTTGGAGTTATCCCCAAGAACCACCAGCCGGGCAAATTGCGCCTCATCCTGGACCTGTCCTCCCCGCTGGGTAGTAGCGTCAACGACGGCATTCCGAAAGACTCCTTTTCCTTGCACTACGTGACCGTGGATGATGCCATTCAGGCTCTGGTCGCGTTGGGTCCGGGCGCCTTGTTGGCCAAATTCGACGTCTTGGCGGCTTATCGCAACATCCCTATACACCCTACGGATCGTTTTTTGCTCGGCATGAAGTGGCGGGATGGTTTTTATGTTGACCTGGTTCTCCCCTTCGGTTTGCGGTCCGCTCCCTTCATTTTTGATTCGGTGGCTTCGGCAGTTGAATGGATCCTCCGTCATAATTATTCGATCTCTCCTCTATTCCATTACCTTGATGACTTCCTCACCCTTGGCCCTGCCATGTCGCCCATCTGCCAAGCTCACGTGGATACGGCGTTCGCAGTGTTTCGCCGTCTTGGTTTGCCCTTACATCTCGCCAAGTGCGAGGGTCCGTCGACGTCGCTGGTCTTCCTCGGGATCGAGCTGGACTCAATTAGCCAATGTGCTCGCTTACCACAGGAAAAGGTCTCCCGTATCCTCCAGCTCCTCTACCGCTGGGCGCGTAAGTCCACTTGTACTCGTCGGGAGCTCGAGTCCTTGATTGGTCACCTCCACCATGCCTGCCGCGTTGTTCTTCCGGGTCGCACGTTCTTACGTCGTATGATTGACCTATTATGCTGCTTCCGCAACCCGTCTCATCCCATCCGGTTGAATCGAGAGTTTCGCCGCGACCTCCATTGGTGGCTGTCCTTTTTTCAAGAATGGAACGGCATGTCCTTCTTTTTGCCCCCCACGGTGGTTCGCTTCCTGACTTGGTGGTTTCATCCGACGCATCCGGTGCCCTCGGCTTCGGCGCCGTGTGGCAACAGCAATGGTTTTGCCAGTCCTGGTCTTTCCTTCCTCGCCCAGCCTCCATTGCTTTCATGGAATTGGTGCCCATTGTGGTGGCGGCCCATATTTGGGGACCATCCTGGTCTCGCCTGCGTGTGCAGTTTGTCTCCGATAATATGGCGGTGGTCGCCATTCTCCGTTCTGGTACATCCCGGGCGCCTGATCTTATGCATCTCCTTCGCAGCCTCACCCGCCTAGCTTGTCTTCACCATTTTACTTTTTCGGCGTGTCATTCTCCTGGTCGTGACAACCGTGCCGCTGACGCATTATCTCGCTTTCGTTTGCAGGAGTTCCGGCGCTTGGTTCCGTCCGCCAATCTCAGCCCTCAGCCGATTCCGTCTGCCCTCTTGGTCAACCTAGTACCGCCCTCTTGATTTCACGGTGCTATGGCCTCCTCGCTCAGGGACTGGCCCCTTCCACTCAGCGGGTGTATTCCTCGGGGCAACGTTCGTTTTTCCGTTTTTGTAAGTCCTATCACCTCCATTCGTTTCCCGTTTCGGAATGGATCCTCATGTTGTTCGCTACCCACCTCTTCGATACAAGAGGACTCGCGCCCTCGTCCATCACCACGTACCTTGCGTCCGTCCGGTCTCTCCACATCGACCTTGGGTTCCCGGATCCACTCCGGGGGGCTGATCGCTTGGCTCGCCTTCTTCGTGGCATTCGTCGGTCCCACTCATCGCTGGAAGCTCGTCGTTTGCCGGTCACTAACCGCGTGCTCCAGATTCTGCACAGCGCGTTATCGTCGCCTTCATTCGATCACGTGATGTTCTGGGCGGCCTGCTGCACCGCGTTTTTCGGTTTCCTTCGGGTCAATGAGTTCACGTGTTCCGGTCCCTTCGTGGCTTCCCGACATTTGTCGCTGTCCGATCTCGTCTTCGACCCGGCAGGTCATTATCGACTCGTTATCAAGACCTCCAAGACGGACCCATTTAGCCGTGGTTGTATTATATATCTGGGTCAATCGGGACAGTCTATTTGCGCGGTGGCTGCTCTACGACGATACGTATCCCTCCGGGGCTCATCTCCTGGCCCGTTATTCATCTGCCGGGATGGTGCACCGCTGTCGCCCTCCTTGGTCAATCGCTGGCTCCGTTCCATCCTTACCTCCGCCGGCGTGTCTGGGAACTATTCGAGCCACAGTTTCCGCATTGGTGCGGCCACCTCTGCTGCATTGGCCGGGATTCCCGATCACCTGATCAAAACCCTCGGTCGCTGGTCTAGTGACGCTTACTTACGGTACATCCGCACGCCTCCTCATGTTTTGCTGTCCTCCGCCCAGTGCTTAGTCTGATCCTGGTCGTGGGGCTAGTAACGCCATTGGGCAGGGTTCGCGCCTCGAATCCCTTCTCCAGCTTTGCTGGAGGGTGGCGTTGGAGAGGGTAATTCTCGGCAACTGTGCAACTAGTTAGTTGGCGAGTTTAGGCTTGTCTGGTGGCTGCTCTACCAACAAGACCCAGCGAAAACCCCTACCTCGTACCCAGGCACCGCAAAGCCCCTGGGGGCGGGGTTACGCAAACCCCTCTCCGACAGAGCTACACCCTCCAATATATATTAGTTAATTTACTAGAGATTCGCCTTGGCATGTACTGTCGTTGCTAGGGTCGTTATGTGTAACACCCCTTGCTAGAATTTGCATGAGTGTTAAATGGATTTATGTAATAAAAATAATTAATACCAGGCAAAGTGTGTTTGTGTTGGTTCAGTACCTTACTTCCGGGATGGGCACTTCCGGTACCTCTACCTTGTAGCTCGGCTGACCTTGCCTTGGGTTTAGTTGACCACAAGCCTTCGTACGTGTGCTTCCCTCCCATACTTGATGTATCCCTTCCCCTGTCTCTGACTCCCTTCCCTGTCTCTGACTCCCTTCCCTGTCTCTGTTTCCCTTCCCCTGTCTCTGTTTCTCTCGCGACTCCTTCGAGTTTTGGCGGTGGTCAGGATATGCAGTGCATCCTCCACCAGTGCTGTTCTGCGGGCCGTCATGCGGGCGACCTTGAGCGCTATTGCTGGCTGGCTAGCCACTATGCTTGTGCGGGTCCGTACTGTGCAACGTCGCCGTACAGTCGTTGGGGGGCTGTATTTGTTCCCTGCTGTTGCTCAGTCGTGTGGGGGGTCCTCTGGGTCCGTACTGGGCAACGTCGCCATACAGTCGTTGGGGGACTCTATTTGTGCTCCCTGCTGTTGCCCAGTCGTGTGTGGGGGGGGGGGGGGGTCATCCGGGCCCGTACTGGGCAACGTCGCCATACAGTCGTTGGGGGACTCTATTTGTGCTCCCTGCTGTTGCTCGGTCGTGTGGGGGGTCATCCGGGTCCGTACTGGGCAACGTCGCCATACAGTCGTTGGGGGTCTGTATTTGTGCTCCCTGCTGTTGCTCAGTCGTGTGGGGGGTCATCCGGCTTGCACTGTGCTTCACTGCTTATCGTACGGTTGCTCTGCGTCTGCATGGTGCTCCCCGGTTGCTGCACAGTCCGCTGCTGTCGCTATTGCAAAAGGGCTGTAATTGCGCTCGCCGCCACCGTGCAGTTGGTGATGAGCTGCTTGCTTGCTTGCATTCCGCTCCGGCTTGTCCGCTCGGCGGTATTGCGCTCCGCATACCGGCCACTGGCTGTCAGTCTGCTATATCGCGGCTCGTGCTCGGGTGCAGCGTGTCGCTCACGTTTACTTCGCCCTGCCTGCTCGCTGGGTACTTGTCCCAGTAACAACATACGTAGGTTGTGTAGGTGTGTTCCTCGCTACTCCAGGGTTGCTGTATGTCTCGTTTGTTTTTGTTTTGTTTTTCGCCTGTTAACTTGTGTGTTTCGCGCCAGTACATCTGGTCTGTTCCCCGGCTACTCCGGGTGATAACGTACGTAGGGTGTGTATGCGTGTCCCTGGCTACTCCAGGATTGCTGTATGTTTGGTGTTGTGTCGTTCCAGCGCGTCTAACTGATGTTTCAGCTTAGTCGGCCGCTGTCCGTGTTAACTGTGCCCCTCAGCATTGCTGAGGCTTGTCCATTTTGCTCTCATTGGCTTGTCTTGGTGGCCTACGTGGTCGCGGGCCACCGCCTTGCTGTCTTTTTCATTACAGTTCTTGTGCTCTGCGCGTGCCTTCGGGTGTTTGTCCCGCGCCTGGTGGCTTGCATCGTTTGTGGTCGTCAGGTGGCGAACATCGGCCCCGCGGTCCTCCACCTCGTTCTTTCATCACTCCTTGTCTCGCGACTGGCGTCGCTCCAGGTCGGTATGTTAGTTTGGGGGGTTGGTCCTCCTTGATGGTAAGTGACATTTCCACTTTATGTGTGACAGTAGTTATTGTAGGAGAGGGTAATTCTCGGCAACTGTGCAACTAGTTAGTTGGCGAGTTTAGGCTTGTCTGGTGGCTGCTCTACCAACAAGACCCAGCGAAAACCCCTACCTCGTACCCAGGCACCGCAAAGCCCCTGGGGGCGGGGTTACGCAAACCCCTCTCCGACAGAGCTACACCAGTACACCCTCCAATATATATTAGTTAATTTACTAGAGATTCGCCTTGGCATGTACTGTCGTTGCTAGGGTCGTTATGTGTAACACCCCTTGCTAGAATTTGCATGAGTGTTAAAATGTACTTAGGTCCACTATGAATGACCAGAAACTGAACAATCTGTCTATTATGAGGCAGATTTTTCACGGAAAATCGATATCCAGGATATTATCAAAGAATTTGCCTCTCGAAAATGCCATAAATCATTTTTGTGATGTGAATAAGAAAAATACATCTTGCAAATGTACTGTAATATACATGCATGTCGTGCTTGTTATATGAATATCAGGGCCGTACTATATCGTACACTTTCTCAGAATGCAGGAAATGGCGTTTCCGATACTCTAAATCCCAAACATTATCCAGGGGAACATGCCCCCGGAAGCGACCCCGGAAAGCCAGTGAATTTTGTTCAGCCTACAGGCCCCGAAACTCGTGGTAATCCGCCACTGACTGTTGACACCACAGAGTCACCGCCAAATGGCCTCAAGCAAACGGGGAGGTGGAGCGCCAGAACCTTTCATCATTGAAAAGAATCCAAATCGCACATGCCGAGAAGAACTGAATTGCGAGACAAAGATAGTGAACAGAAGAGCAAGGGTAAAGGATATGCGGACGCCAAGAGGAACGCGCGCTACTCAAAAGTAGTTCCAGGCGACCAAGTACTTGTGCAACAAGAGAGGCAGAACAAATTCTCCTCCAGTTAGACGATCGAAAAGACAAAAAGAAACCCAGTTACCTGGAGGACTATACGTAAAACTAAGAACTTTATTTGCTTGAGATACTTTTGAACGCCAACTTGCTCGTTGTGTTTTATGGGCATTATATTATTGTTGATTGTTATACCACCTTTTATTGTTGAAAAGGTCTGAAAAGGGGAGGGGTGTAGTATCCGATTTAGTTGACGAGTTTCGGACTTAGTCCCCCGGGGTACGGTGGGTGGTTGTTATTAAGATGGCTTCGAGTCGGATTTTTGAATAAAGTTCAATCCTTTATTAATATTAACCATCTCGAACTACAACACTTGTATAAACTGTTATGAAGGAATTCAAACAACATTGCAGTTCTAGAAATACAACCAACCAGAAGTATTCTCATACAAAACGTCTATTACAATTATAATATCAAACAATAATAATAAAATATCAAAGCACATATATAGTATATAATATCACATATTACAGTATACTGAACCTGGGTTAGCGATACATGGACACTGAGATCGAACCTGTTACAACAAGTTCTGATTGCTGGTGAGAACTCTGTCTGGGAGTTAGAAACATTTTCTGAAGATTTGAGTTTGACAATCGTCCAAGTGTTCAGTAGGTGTATACCAAATCACATATTGGTTTGGTGGTATTGTCTTTTTCAATCATAACCAGAATTTTTGGTATATCAAGAAACACAGCAATAAATACAAAAAAACAGTTTCAGACACAGATGTGCAACAGGTGTTTATATTTTGTGTTGAAATTTAAAATGTATTGACAAAGAGCACAACACTTTTAACAGGCTGCAACAGGAGTAACAGCCCCTGTAGCTCAGTGATCAGTAAAAATGTTAGTGTTTTTCCATTTTTTACAGTTTTTTTATAAAGAAATTAATTATCATAATGTAAACCAGGGTCCGAATTAGCGCTCCAAAACAGCTTCGCATTTTTCTTTAGTGTCACAATGTAGCGTAACATCTCCCAACGTTGCGTAGCGTCTTACAACGTTGCGTAACGTTTTACAACGTAGCGTAACGTCTTACAACGTAACATAACGTCTTTCCAGGTAGCGTAACGTCTTACAACTTTACGTAGCGTCGTACAACGTTGCGTAGCGTCTTACAACTTTACGTAGCGTCGTACAACGTTGCGTAACGTCTTACAACGTTGCGTCTTACAACTTAGCATAACGCCTTAAAACGTAGCGTAACGTCTTACAACGTAGCGTAACGTCTTACAACGTAGCGTAAGTTGTAACGTCTTACAACGTAGCGTAAGTTGTAACGTCTTACAGTTACTGGCTCACTTCTTTTGCACAACAACAACGTAGCGTAACGTCTTACAACGTAGCGTAACGTCTTACAACGTAGCGTAACGTCTTACAACGTAGCGTAACGTCTTACAACGTAGCGTAACGTCTGTAGTGTAACATCATTAGGTCCTATAATTGACGTTTACATCACTTGCGTCCACGATGAACTTGGTTACTTAAAATCAGCTTCGCAATTCTCAGAAAAATCACTTCGCAGATTTTCGAAATTTTCAAAATCGCTTCGCGATTTGCGAAGCGCTAATTCGGACCTTGTAAACTACAGTACACCAAAGTATCTGTATAAGCTTTCCTGTTTTTTTTTTACTTAAGTTACTGTAAGATTCTCTCAGTTTGAAAACCTCCCTCATGTTTCCTTCCCCCGTCATGCAAAACTTTGATTATAATCCAGTATCCAGTTACTGAAGATTTGAGTTTGACAATCGCCCATTAGTATTCAGTATACCGAATCACATGACTAGGCTCTTGGCAATGGCCTCTGTACAGCTCAGTGGTCAGAGCACTGAACTAGCATTGCAGGGTAGCAGGTTCAATTCCAGCTGCAAGGCCTAACTGATGTTAAGCGCATTTGATCATATACACATTATTATTATGTTGCATTTTTCACAACTGGCCCTGGTTTGGTCTTAAAATGTATATATTTCAACACTCGAAATTTTCTTCACCACAAATCCTTAGAATATACAGTTTAATTGAGTGCTGACGCCAAAATATTACTTGTAATTAAAATATCATACCTGGGTTAGTTGCCATGCCGGTTGTAAAACTGATGGAGGGTGATAGCCATGCTTACACAGTTCCTCTAACTGTATTGAAGAAGTTGGTATTACATAATGGACATTTGTACCTGGGAGGCCAGAACTTAAAAACCCAATGTCTAGTTAAAAAAGAGATAAAACAAAATTATTACATGTACATGAAGTCATGGTGTGCTGTGATATGTATTTTTACATTGACAATGCACACTGATTACAGCACCACAATGAAATTAAAGATTATACTGCAGTAGGTAGAAGGTTGATTGGTTGCTTTGCTTGGTGGTCCAAATTATGTCCATGCATTTACTGTATTAAATAACTTTTTTGTAGAGATGAGCCAATTAATCAGTTAAGCCGTATCGGCCATTTTTTAATAATCGGTAATAGACCTATTATTAATGCATAATCGGCCATTTGCCGATTATGTACAATTTGGTATATTTCTTATAGAAATACTTGAAAATCTGCATCGACTTCTTGATAATGGACACAAAAACCATCGTATACAGTAGTGATCCGTAGATGGTCCAAGACGCCATTTTCCCACATCTGACCTGGAAACAAGTTATTTTCACGCACAAATCATGCAACTGTCGCATGATTTGTGCACAAAATTTAAAAATCAAACTGTCAGGAACAAGTCTTTTTAGTCTATAAATAAGTACAACACTGTTGAATTAAATAACATATTCTTGCATAAATTTGGAAATTATGGAGCCATGCGGCAATTAGGTTGGTTATTTTTTTTGGAACTAATCGGCTTTAAGATCGGCCACCGATTAATCGAATCGGCTAATCGGTAATTTGTGGTGATCGGCTCATCTCTACTTTTTTGTTTAGTTTTCAAAGTAAAGATGGACAGATTTCATGTCACTTGCAGTTTACTTCAGACCAGGGGCTCTGGAAGCTTTTCAAAGTTGTGGGTGTCCTGCATCTCATAGAATGCCATAAACAGGGCCACGCCCATCAGAGAATATAATAGATAACTATATATATACATAGCATACAAGATAACATCACAACAACTTCAAGAACTTTTATTATTGAAAATATACTGAACAATTTGTGAAGAAGAGTTACAGATAGTTGCATACAAATGATTTACAAATTGCAACAATATCTAGTGCATTAAAGGGACACTTGAAATAAACTATTTAGTTCATCATGCAGGAAAGTAGAGGAGCTTCTTAGGCATAATACGAGATCACGTCACTCAGTGACGTCACATTTGAGAAACAAAATGGCGTCGAAATTGGACAAACTCTCCAACTTCAACTAGCCACATCTTCTTAACTAAATTGATAGGAATGCTGAAACTTTGGACATAATCTAAAGTCAGTAAGATCTTTCATATGAACTACATTTGTATTTGGGCCAGAGTGTCCCTTTAAGTACAGTGTAACTCCTTATGCGAATGACAAATAGCCAGTGCATTCAAACTTACTGAAGTTGCGTTTAGCTTCAGTGGAGGTGGGTGAACATACGTATAACACCTTGCAGAGGGCCTTCACATTCATACACAAGATGTACAATAGATCAATTTATTTAAAATTTGCTAAAATATTGTGGGTGTCCTTCTTATGTAGGACACCCGCAGTCCAGAAGGTGCGGTTGTCCGGACACCCGCTGCTTCCAGAGCCCAGGCGCTTCAGACTGTTCATACAGTACTTTGTTGTTTCTTTATAAGGTTTTCAATTTCTTGCTAAATTACCATGCTATTTAAAATGGATGCTCTCAAAAATATTGAACCCCTATCATAACGAAATATTTAATATATATATACCCCCCCCCCCTCAGACAAAACGCTGTATATTATATATAACGTAAACGATTGTTTCCCTAGCTTGCAGTTTGTTACACTATTTTTATATTTTATACAACAATTAAGTATTCCTAGTGTTTACTAATATAATATCACCGTATTAATTTGGGTATTTTTGGTAATTATGACTATTAAAATGTTGAATACATGTTTGTTGAATATTTTTGTGAAATTGGTTATTAAAATACTCACAATTTTAGATTAGTTTCCATTACATTCGAGATTTAAGTTGTGTGCAACAAAGTAAGTATTACCAACTATTAAAATACATTTGCTAAAATCTCTAATATCAAGGGAGCATAAAAATTAATATCTTTATGCTCCCTTGATATTAGAGATTTTAGCAAATGTATTTTAATAAATGTATCTTAATAGAGAGGAATCCATAGTATAATGTGGGTCTAATCCTTGTTCCTCTTAAGTTATTTTACTAAGTTACTGTTGTTTTTATATTAAACTTTATACATTTCATGTCAAACTGTCATAGTTGTCACAAATTGTCATATCCCCCCTACAAGGTTGAAAAATCCAAGGGACCCCCATTAAAAAAAATTCAACATTGTATAGCCCCCCTCATATTATCCTACCCCTATGCTATAAATAATGAACGGTCCCTTACTGTAGAAAAAATGTATAAACTACAGTATCTTAATTATTATTCAATCATGTCCGTGGTAAAGACAAATGATAGATTACAGTATAAAACTCCATTACTCATTAAAAATATCATTACTCATTAAAAATGTTAGTGTTTTTTTCATTTTTTTCTGTTTTTTTACAAAAAAATTAATTATCAAAATGTAAACTACAGTACACCAAAGTATCTGTAAGCTTTCCTGTTTTTTTTTACTTATTTCTAAGATTCTTTCATTTTGAAAACCTCCCTCATGTTTTCTTCCCCCTTCATGCAAAACTTTGACTATAATCCAGTTACAATTTGATATCTGGTGACTATACTTCTGTACTAGTGAATATCAGACCCTTGTACAAACCACAGTAACACCAACAGTTGTATGTACATGTACATGTACAAACTAAGTTGGTCTGAGAATAAACAAAGGACAATTCTTCTTACTGATTCTTCTGAAAAGTGTTCCTATTATGTTGCTATCTTAAAAATGGTAATTAATTAAGGATCACCAAAATCAGGGATAATACTATCCCTCATCATCTGTAATTCTTACTGTACATGTGTAAACTAGGCTTTACTGTCAACCTACATGGAGTTGTGACCTATAGTTTGGAAACCCCTGCTATATACAGGTAGTACTGTACAAGGTTTATCTATATGTGGGTCAGTATCCTTCCACACAGTGAGCAAGCTTCTTTATAATATAAATTAGCTAGAATGCATGCATGGCCAGCAGTGTGTTAACCACGTATTAAAGGGACACTCCGGCCCAAATACAAATGCAGTTCATACGAAAGATCTTACTGACTTTAGTTTATTTCCAAAGTTTCAGCATTCCTATCAATTTAGTTGAGAAGATATTGCTAGTTGAAGTTGAAAATTTGTGGATTTTGACGCCATATTGGTTTTGAAAATATGACGTCATTGAGTGATTCTTTATCGTCAGTGGAGTTGTTTTGATGGCGATCACATAGTGATAGTTATTGTGAATGGTCTTTGGACGAAAATTAGTCGAAATAAACTATTTAGTTCATCATGCAGGAAAGTAGAGGAGCTTCTTAGGCATAATACGAGATCACGTCACTCAGTGACGTCATATTTGAGAAACAAAATGGCGTCGAAATTGGACAAACTCTCCAACTTCAACTAGCCACATCTTCTTAACTAAATTGATAGGAATGCTGAAACTTTGCAAATAAACTAAAGTCAGTAAGATCTTTCATATGAACTGCATTTGTATTTGGGCCGGAGTGTCCCTTTAAAACAAAAAAGGTAGTTAATTAATAGAGGATATGAAACACTGACATTTTGTGCAAAGACCCTTCATCAGAGTGACATATTATGATGAAGGGCAATTTACTCTGATGAAAAGCCTTTGCTGGAAACATCAGTGTTTTATTTAATGTTTTGGTATTGACTGCCTTTCTTGTTTTGATAGATAGTTGCTTCTTGCTTGATAAGTAAAAGTATTATATTCAGTCTGAAAGTGTCCTATGATCCTAGAGAGGGCTTCAGTCTTACCTAATTTATCTCTGCTTCCTGTCTGACTGCTCATGTTGGACTTGGGTGGCGAAGTTGCAGTTGGGGAAGCTGAAATGAAATTACTGTATGTCAGTATATTATTCTTCTACATGGTATATATACAATATGCATTACAGTATATACATGAGCACATTCCAATCTTCTGCATGGTTTTGCAAGAAATTTGTTTGAATTTTGAATGTCACCAATGCTTTTGCTTACCGTCGATACAAAGAATATACAGATACTGTAATGTTGCATTTCATTAATTTAATTCAAACACATTACAGCTTTACAGGTAGATTATTTTTAGATTGATTACTATATCTTATACATGCTTGATCCTTACACCATTGTTCAGATCACAATTCTTATTGTTAAATCTGCTAACAAGAATTAAATGTACATATGTCATGCCACCATGTCAGATTGGTCAAGCTTGACTTAATTATCAAAAAATAGACAGTGTTCAAATTCAGACATTAAATAGATTTTATAATGCCAACAAGGAATACAGGTACTGTACATAGAATAACAACACTGTAAGTCTATAAAAGTAATTGGTGCTGCATAGGCAGTATAGAAATACAAAGGAGGTCCGTATTCGATTTGTACTATAAGTCTATGTTATCTAATGAATATGAAGTGAATATAGTGCTCTCATTGTAAGGCGTGCGATCGCACGTGCCGGCACATGCCATAAATCCTCAAGGTGCCTTGATCAACCACAACAAACAGTGAAAGTGTCGCATTTAGAAGTCGAAGACTTGTCTTCAGACAGTTCCGAAAGTAACATCAGCGAATCATCTTCCGAGAGCGAGAACCTGTGACAGACTAACAGTATATATATAATGTTATTAGTTTACTTTCCTGTTGAAGTCCTTTTGTTATACTACAGAACATGTATTGTTGTTATTATTATCAGTAATTTATTTGATCTACATGTATTTGTTTTCTGAAAAAAGTTTAAATTAAAACATCTCGAGATCGTTTCCTAAAGAGGTACAGTACTAATTAGTTATTCAAAAATGTGTCGCACGCCATCTCATGCACAGAATATTTTAGGCGTGCAATTCTCTGCACGCCTGCATTTTGCTCATTGAGAGCACTGATATGGTTGCTATTATACTGTACAGTACTAGCTCACGCTGCATACATGTACATGTCCCTTATTTGCCACAGAGTAAAAATATAAAATCCAAAAGGAGAAGCTCCTTGCAGAATCAATAAAATTTGAAATGGAATGACATTATAAAGTTTTGAGAGATTTGAGGGTGTCGCCACATACCATAGGCCAATTGCTGTAAAATTAGAATATGGAAATGCAATAGCTGAGAGCTATGGTCCAGTATTATAGACAAAGAATAAAGTAAGTCAAGTGGTTTCAATGCATCTAAAACCCTTGAGCAGCTGTAGTCACACATTATGATTTATAGTACATGTCATCATCATACTGTAGAAATTAAGGCAAATCAAATATTCTAAAAGTTTGGTGTACTGCCGAAATAGTGTGTAGGAAGTCTAATGTTTTGAGCAAAGGCCCGAGCTGACAAAGGGCCTTTGCTCAAACTTTTGGCAGTACACCAACTTTTAGATTCAATGTGTATTTCTACACACCATGCAGCACAACACTTTTATATTTTACTGTAGAAAGAGTCTCTATTCAAAGATTAGCATGCAGTATACTACCGTATGCTATAAGAAAAAACTAATTCCCAAAGAATGTTATCCTAATTCCTAAAATCTCCAAGATTCAACTTGATTACAAGACAAGATTGTAGTTGTAATATTTCATCTTTACCGCAAAGTCATCTTCAACAACTTCTTGTTATTAACTTGATGGCTTTTCAGGATATTACAATAATTTACATGTTTAAACAGTATTATTCATGTTTTATCTTGAAGTTGTTGGCAGGTTGTGGCTTCTGTATACTACCGTATAATATACACGATGGAATAAGTAAAATTCAATATAACTACATACAGTACTGTATAGTCTGTAATCAGATGCAGTGACAGTGGAATACATTTAAAAATCTAAAACAAGATAATTATCTACAGACTAGACTAGACTATAATAGTGCTACTCCACAAAGCATCAAGCTTAGGCCTATGATTTTATCTGGGCTTCAACAAACCCTAGGTATTACACAAGACCCTCAGAAATGCTCACAATACTTTGCAAACTGAAGTGTTACTTGCATATAAACAAATTATTTTTGTTTAGATCAAAAGTATGTGGGTAACATATTAACATCAAAGCCAAAATGCCAACTAAACTCAATAACTGTAAGGTAGTATAGTTATTCCACGCCCATGCTTTATTGACATATTTGTTACTTGTCAAGTCAATAGCAAGCCGCGAGTTTTTTCATATCACAGAGTGTACTAAAGAGTTAAGATAATTCAAGGAAGTTGGCTCAATACTGAGCAACCGGATACCACCACGCCAAGCCAAGCAAATATGCCAAGCGATTCAGTGATTTAAATTCTTGAATTACTGTGGTTCAAGAAGAGCTTTTAATTCCGCGGCAAATTGTATTTTTAGTTAGGCTTATAGAGACAAAACCTGGCAAATATTACCGTCCCAAAATAGCGGGTATAAGCCATTAATTGTGCACATTCATTGGCACCTCATTGTCAAATTTCTTGTGGTGTTGTTACAATGCAAATGGAGTAATCACACCTCACAATTTTAAACGTATACAGCTGCCGAGTGAAAAGCTGTATTTCGAAAACCCTTGACTTTCACGTCTCTTTATTAATATATTATGCAGGAAAGCAATACTAATAGAGAAATAGCAGAAATTTGGGCAAGACTATTAGCGAGTGTGTTTGTTTGAAATGTGTTCAGAATATGTCGTGAATATGCGAACTTGCGAAGGAAGCCTCTAATGAAATGTTCGTTCAATAACATAACATAATAGAATTGGTTTCTTGCAACAAATAAATCGCTGAACTTGCAATTGGCATAAATCTCGTACTTTTCTAGAACATGTCAAACAACCGGAGCTTTCCCTTTTGTTTATTGCCGACAAAAGAAACAATTTTCAATTTGCACGGACTGTCAGATGCGGATAATACCGGTAAAACATGCAGCTTTCCCTTCAATAATATTCAGAGGAACCACTGATTAGCGTAAGCATTCCTTTCCCGAGCAACACGTAGAAAATGTAGAGATAAGACTGTAAATGTATAGTCTATAATCATATCAATACGAGTTCAATAATGTATAAACTATTCAACAATCCAAGCCACAATCGACTTCGCTTACCCTTTGATTCACTTGAAGAGTCCATTGTGGTCGGTTCCTTGTGATCTCGTTGTAATCGAACTACGTTAAAAGCACCGTTATCAATATGGTTCCAAGTCTTCTGTTACGCTTCCATACCAAAGCCAGTCACTTCGTGTAACAGGAGCATTTAAACAAAAGTAGATAGAATCTTAAACATGTGGGAAGTCAAACCAAGAAACTGCAAGCCAGCACGTTTGTCTCGGGCAGAAGTGCATACGTTATTTAATCATCCGAACAATACTGATCGCTTCTCGCCACGAACGTCGTCTAGGATTCCTGTGAGACAACTGTACCTACCATAAACTTTCGACTCCTTTCGACTATAATATAACTCACTGTGTTCTATTTTTAGATGTGTCGGCTTCGCATAACCCAGAAACGCGGCACCGCTGAATTTCTGCCAAACATTACATCTGTCTACGTGAGGTTCCTCGATTGCTTTACTGTTTTTCTCGATACAAGCAGCGAGTAACGTTCAATGGCCAATGAACCGAATATTTTATATTATATAATAAAGCCCGAAGGTTGTTGATGTTTACACCCCAGCCTGCTTCGAAAAATCTTAGAATACTTAACCTATTTTGGAAAGGCAGTCAAAAAAATATGAATTGAATTGTAAATTCTAATTCAGTCACTGGATGAAAACGAAAATCGAAAAAGGGGAACAAATGAGTGGACCGATGCACGATCACATCCGAAGTGCTCCGATTGGCCTTGTCGGGTCATATTCGGGTGAAGTTAGGCATAATTCCCGAAATGACGTCATATAAACTATATCGCACTATCGAAAGAGTTATAAGTGCTAGATTTTGGGTTGTTTTGAATTCAGGATTCTTATCAATCCTGTTCCCAGACGAAGGCTCCGGGAACGAGATTGGATTTTTATATGAAACGTCATCCCCTGTATCACAGCCCTGACTCGACTGTCGTCTTGTTTATTTCTTTAATCTAACGAAATTTAGAGTGATTTAGGTCCATACAAAGGGCGCAACGAGGGGGGGGTCGGGGGGGGGGCGACCGACCCCCCTTTTGGAGGCACGAGGGAAAATTTTGGAGGTCAAAAATTACTTTTACAGCACTATTTTGATTTTTTTTAACTTGAATTATATAAAGCTCCAAATTTATAAAATTTGCAAAAGGGTTTGTCGCGATCTTGTTACGTTGTTCACGATCTTGTTTCAATTTCATGCAAATGTTCCTCCGCCGATGTAGCCGAGGGCTCGGGACTGACAAATTTCCGTGCGCGACCGGAAGGCTCTGGGAACAAGATTGGTGCACGGCCATCTTGTTTTATACGAATTTTTCGAGCACGATGCCACGATTCGATATTTCGCTAGATTGGGTGGAATACTTGAGGTTAATATGGATAAAAGAAAACTGTGCCCACCTAATTTACACTTCCAAATTACCAAACGTTTTCTCAAACAATATTAAAATGCAAGTCTAATCTCATTTGGACCAAATGTTTCTTAAAAATAAGACTTTCGTTTTTGCTCAAAAGTGTCCTCAAAATGCAGACCCCCCTAGAGCATCGTTGTTACTGTTGTGAAAACGACCCCCCTTTCAAAAATCCTGGTTGCGCGCTTGGAAACGATATATGGGGATATTGAGGATTAATATGGTAAATTAGTTCATAGATATCTGCTGACAGGCTTTTGTTGGTGACGGACGACTGAACTGTATAATTGAAAAAGTAACGGCAGATTTTCGATGCTTCTAGAATGTTCGAAAAGTAAAGTCTAATGTAGGCGGTCCTTTCGAACGTACGCATGCATCAGCTTTTCAATGAAGTTAAAAAATGTACTCAAAACCTTTGATGGTAACGCTATTTGAGCAATCATAACACCATAGCCAGTGTTTTGGATATAGTAAAGCGAAATGATGGTGAACTGCCGAGATGTTTAGCAAGGAAATACTGTATGACGTTTCGAGCGGTTTTACCTTGATGTTTACGAAGAGCTCAGCCTCCGCTCGAAACATCATGCAGTATTTCGTTGCTAAAAATCTCGGCAGTTCACCACCTTTTCGCTTAACTTAACTAATAGTAGATTGAATAAAAATAACGGTTCTTCGAAAGTAACGCCCTTCAAAACTTGCGACCAAGGGCGGATGGATGCTACTGTTCGGATTCTTGGATACAGCTAATCTCCTCCGCAGGCAACTTTAAGGGCTGGACCCCCACGCGTCTATCCCTCCCCGGCCAGAGCTCGGCGATGCCTGCGGAGGAGACCAGGATACAGCAGAAGCCCGGGTTATGCAACTTACTAACCTTCATGCAACATTGAGCAAGTTGAAACTTTGATAAAAATCGAGGAGTTTTTGGCTCGATGACCGCTCAGAGACACATCGACGAGGATTGAACACCAGTATCATTCAAACCGAGATTCAAAGGAAAGTGGAGTTTTAGAGCCAGGGACGACTGGATATAGTCCCCAGGACTATACATATATAGTCAGCTTTTGAAAACGCTCTTTTGTTCTCGAATGGTTTCTAACCCTTTTATTTAAGAAGACGTCTTACCAGTTACCATTTACTGATGTTATTGAAGTAATCTCTAATACCCTTCATTAGTATGCACACCAAATCTATAATACGCCCTCCTGTCTTGTTAACGAGCTAAATTTAGAACTAAGGGCCAGCTGACTTGTTTGTTGAAAATCTGACGATATCGCTCTAAAACGCTAGCAGGATTAATTAGCAGAAACCGGCCGCTTCGACAGCAATTAACATTGGACACGAGGTATAGTCAGCCCAGCTTTTAAGAGTGTTTCAGTTCTAATGCTACTTCATTAAGGAGAGTTAAAATGCGAAACGAAAATTTAAAACTCGTCAATATTGCCATCCACCATTAATTTCCGACATCTATTGCTAGGACTTGTGACGTCATAGTCTTTCAAAGCAAACAACGCGCAAGGATTGTGCAGCTGCACATGGGATTGTTTAAAATTGGTGGAATAATTTCATGTTAATGAAGCGATTTCTCATGTTTACTAAGGAAATGGCTAAAAGGGATGACTCAAAATGACGTTTCTGTTTTTGTCTGGTCTTTATTTTTCGTTAGGTTAGGTTTGGCCAGGGTTAATGGCTACAGTTATGGTTAGGTTTTAGGTTAGGATCAAGGTAAGGCGTTGGGATTAGACTAACTATTGAAAATGGGAAGGTCCTTTTAAATAATCCCTTTCAGCCTTGTCCGTCTACTACAGTGTATAAAAAAAAACTGAACCCTTACAAAGCGGTCTTATACTCCTGGGAAATTAAGATAACTTGTAAACGTATGAAGGAGCATACCTGCAAAGAAACGTTAATATATTTAACCTGTTTCTTTGCAGTTATGTTCCTTCATACGATTACAAGTTATCTTAATTTCCCAGGTGTATTAACACCGTGTTTTTAATTTCCCAGGAGTATAAGACCGTTTTATAAAGCCTGGTTCTCACTTGTCGAAAGAATCGTAAGAATCGGGGATTTGCCGGTCCTCGATCGCCTGGGATTTTTATGACGGGTGTGACATGATTGGAGCAATGTCCCAGACTGTCGCCGATCTGATCGGAAGAATCGGAATCATTTCTATTTGGAAAACGCATCCCAGACGGTCGCCGATAAATTAAAATTCCCCGTTTCTTACGATTCTTACGACAAGTGAGAACCAGGCTTTAATCCAAACAGTAAACCACTCTCTGTGGTTTAATTCACGACATCCAGGAATCACCTCCTTGTCACTCATGGTCCCCTTCACTGAATTCTCGGACTCTCAACAACTGACTACAACTTACTTCGCTCTTTTCACGCGGACGCCATAGAAATCACTCACTTGCTGGCCTATTTACACTCTGGCTCTTAATGTAAATAGCCCCTTGATTTGCCGTCACCATTTTTTATCTGCACATTGCCCTCCCACGCCTCGAGTCCGCGCACATTCAGATCATGACTCGTCTGGATTTATAATTACTAGCTAGCTTATCTTTCAAATGTATTTTCATAATTGCTTTAAAAAGTAACAACCAAGGCTGTGTCCAACAAACGCCATTGCTATAAAATTGTACTTAACGTAAATAATATTCCGTGCAGGTCATTCTGTACACCGAGAAAATATGTTCAACCGCCCAAACACGTTGGACCACACATCAGTTCTTACTCATTGTATTTGAAGAGTCCGCGAAACCGCGTTCAGCCTATTTTTCAAACATTCCTTCTGCTCCGTCAAGTTTTGTTCGAGCTCCAGAGCTTGTTTTAAAATTTCGTCAAGTCTTGAAGGACAAAAAACCTCAAACGCCTCGCTGTCGCTACAAAAAGAAAAAAAACAGGTTACATTCGGTGAAAAATCAAGTATAGGAACTTATACGTCCAAATATTTCCATTTCAAAATGAATTTCGGTAAACTATGCATCCTTATGTATTTAGATGATATAAAAATTCAAAAGCTCATACAGCTTTGGCTTTTAAAAAAAGAGGACATATCGTCGAAACGTCGTTCATGGAAATACGTAAGTTACTTTTACTTAAAGTGTTTATGCAGTGAAAAATTCAGATCGAAATAAACTCTCTTACTGTAAAGAAGTATAGAAATTATAATGATTGACGTTTACAACAATTCTATATCTCACTTTGTTCTTGATATATTAATGACGTCATACTAATAAAATCATGAAAGTGTGTATGTGTGTATTTGATTTGCTATTCCCAAAAATATACAGGCTTTTTCAGTAAGTCGTTATGGCAGTTCATTTACATATCAAACTATAATCTTAATGTCTCAAGAACAACGTGAGATATGGAAGAGTTGTAAACGGCAATCTTTATAATTTCTCTAGTTCTTTCAAGTATTTCGAGCTGAATTTTTCACTGCATAAACACTTTAAAGTGAAAGATTCAGTTGTAAAATAACTCTTTTATTTAAAAGAACTCTTGAAACTATAAAGACTAACCATTTACAACTTTTTCATATCTCACTTCACTCTTGAGATATTAACACTTATTTACTGGGACTGAGGGAAACAGTATGTTTTGTGGTCCCGAGACCGT
This sequence comes from Chrysogorgia sp. JL179-B06, assembly GCA_035772405.1. Classification (NCBI taxonomy): domain Eukaryota; kingdom Metazoa; phylum Cnidaria; class Anthozoa; order Scleralcyonacea; family Chrysogorgiidae; genus Chrysogorgia; species Chrysogorgia sp. JL179-B06. The sequence goes on along the minus strand of JAYKKM010000403.1, from coordinate 1,928,888 downwards.
CGATGTTTCGACGGCCGAGGGACCATGAAAACATACTGCTTTCCCGAGGTCCCAGTAAATAAGTGCTTTATTATCATACCAAGTGTCAAAGAAAAAACAAAACGTAAAGACATGAAATATTTTATTCCTCAAACATTAAATTAATTACAATTAAGGCAAAGTAGTCCAAAGGTCGCATTTTCACGTGGTTATTCACGTGATTTTTTCATTATTGACGGTCAATAACATATTATTGCCCTCTCATAGCTATTGCGGGGAAACAGCTAAATTTCGTCACTTTCACGTGATACACTCTCAACCAATGACATACTAGAACAAGGGAACTTTGACACTTGGTATATAATAATAAGACTTGTTTGATATGTAAATGATCATATACTTATGACATCACACTGCATAATAACTTATTGAAAACGCTTATATATCCTTGAGATTATGTAATAAAATAATTTGAAATGGAGGTGCATGTGCGTGGATGTATCCAATGACATAAAATATGCAAATCATCAAACGATTCCATGTGATAATGGCAAAGATATGCAGAATTTTTCAATAGGTCATTATGCATTGTGATGTCATAAGTATGATCATTTGATCACTTATTAAACAAATCTTAATATCTCAAGAGTGAAGTGAGATATGAAAAAGTTGTAAATGGTAAGTCTTTATAGTTTCAAGAGTTCTTCCAAACTAAAGAGTTATTTTACAACTGAATTTTTTATTACGTAGGCACTTGGACATGCATATTGAAGTTCTCTTATTTCTCTTTTTTATAGACCTTTTTCATCATTATGAAATTTAATATTAAATTAATCACCCAAATTAAATATTCTTTTATATTTATTTAAATTAGCCTTTCTGACCTCGTTTGTGTGTCTGTAATTCCAAATAATCTTCGCTTTGTGACGAGGCCAGAAAGGCTAATTAGCATGCATATAAAAGAGTATTTAGACTAACCGCCATTATAAAAGAGGTCTATACTACATCCAGTTCTTTTGAAAACGTTGGTTAAACAGTGCGTGAAGTGGGTCCCCATTCAAGCATTTTGTCGTGATTTCAAAGAAACTATATCTAAATTGCACCGAGAAAATCAGTCTTGTCAAGAAAATTTAGTCATGTCTACAAACCCGAACGGCTGAATCCATTTTAGCAATAACATTTTTGCGTCTTGACCAAGTTCTGAAAAAGCAAGATTAAATCTCGTGAGACAGTACTATAGAAACATGGTGAGTAAAACGTAAAACACTGAGATGAAACAGGAGCTACTTTCATGCAGTGAAAATTCGGTTGCGATTTTTTTCATAGAATGGAAGTACATACAGCACCAAATAACTACGTTAGAAGTAAAGTTTTTGTCAATTTTTATATTGCCAAAAAAGAACAATTCCTGTTTTTTATATCGAATGCAAACTGGAATTCGTGAAAATTATTTGAATTCAAAAATAAATGCCGATTTTGTAGCCTATTTTACGTTCTGACATCTCATGAGCAACAAAACCTATAATGGATATTTTTGGTAATCTGAATCACCAAATATAAAGCAGTCCATATATAAAGCAGTGAAAGAAATCAAAGTATTTTGTAATTCTTAAAAAATGGATCAATACAAGTAACTGAACTCTCCAAGCTTCGTACTTCTAAGTGTTGCTTCCATTTTATGCACACGGTTTCCTTCTTGTAGCATGATGTTATCTGACTTGCATGCTAAGCCATTGTTCAGGTAGTTTTCTAGAAGAAAGATTCGTTGTATGATGAAAATCTAGTGGATTACACTGAAAAAAGGAAAATATTGTGTCCCATAATATTCTATGCACAATACATTTATACGCATCTTTATTCTTAGTTTCGTATATTATATTCAACCTTTTATTCAGTTTACACTACATGTCCAACAGCGCTGTAAAATGACACGCATTACAGCCAGAAGCTAACTGTGTATGTTATTCTAGTTCCTGACCCATAGTCTTCTACGTTTAGATCACCAGTGTGGTTCTCATTACCTACTCCCAAACCAAAAACCATATTATGCAAAAAACTAATAACAAGAAAAATATGAAATATATGCTCAGTGGCATATTGAAGATGTGTAATGTTGCATAGACAAAGGGGTATACTCGGGACATTTTTCAAGGCTTTTCAAAAATAAAAATAAAACGTACTATGTTAATATTAACACAACTGTATGGTTTTATGAAAGCCGCACTTTATTATAGTTATAAACAGTTAAAGCAGTTGAAAACTTCTAAGGCGACAGGGCTCGATGGTATACCCGCCAGACTGCTAAAGGACGCAGCTCTCTCTCCACATCAGCGCTCCCATGACACACATTATTAATGTATCTATGTAGCGTTCATAGATTGCATGCTGAATTTACATAAGTGGTAATTATCAGAATGGATGTTGAATCCTTAGGCGTTGTTATGACCATTATGACACAGAATGTAAATGATAGTTCCTTTTATGGGTGTGGTTCCCACGCAATAGTGTACTATATAAGATGATGTTTTACTCTATTAAATTGTTCTCCATTCTGGCTCTGGGTTGTCCATGTCTAGTTTTCTATTCCGGAGCAGTAGCGTCAAGTGCGCTAAGTACGCCTAGCTCGGCGACTCAAAACTAAGTGTTTTGATAAATCACTTGGTTTGAACTGTACTTGTAAATAATTCTTAGTATTTTAAGTATTTTAATTTAACTTATCACTTTTGTAACTTGAGTTTTTCAATTTTCCAACTTTTCTAGTTTGTAAAATTGCCATTCAAGTATCTGATTAAATTATCAATTATAAATTATAAAAGTAACATCTATAACGACACAGCGTGATGTACCCCAACAGTGGAAACACGCTAGGGTGCCCATTGTATAGAGATGGGAACCGAGACGATATGGATAATTATCGTCCTATATCAATCTTACCGGTGTTATCGAAGATATTAGAGAAAGCAGTACAATTTCAGCTGATTAAGTAGTAGTTAAAACATGAGCGGCCTATGTTTATGGGCAGTCACGTTGTAACTGCCCATAAACATCGACCGCGAATATTTTAAAATTGATAGAATATATAATAATATTTTGTTTGGAAGTTGTAGAAACGGTATACAAACAAATTATTCTAATTCTGAAAAAGCTCAATTTGAGAAAGTCAACTTTGATAAAACATTGATGTTTTTTTAATCAATGTTTTATCCTGTGTTAATGATGCTGATTAAATATTAATTTCTTTTGAATTTTCTTCATGAATTATACCACTAATTAATTTTACCACTATATTTCGAAATGTACAATTTATTCTCTAACTGTCAACATGGTTTTCGCCGCCAGCACTCAACTCAGTCAGCTATAACGTTTTTCACGGACTCTATAGGAAGAAACATGGACAACGGTATGATAACAGGTGCAGTTTTTTGTGGACTTTAGAAAAACGTTTGACACCATAGATCACTGTAAACTCCTCGAAAAGTTGAAATCCTTTGGAATTGTTGGCAAGGAACATGATTGGATGAGTGATTATCTTTCTTCTCGTAGCCAGTCTGTTTTCTTGGGTGGGGTATTATCTGAAACTCAACCAGTGTTGTCAGGCGTGCCACAAGGGTCAATTTTGGGACCAATCTTATTTTCTTTGTATGTAACAGACAGCTTATTACCTTCAAACCGTCAGTACCTCGATGTATGCTGATGATACAGTTATTTATCTTGCCGCTCCTACCATATTTCAACTAAATACATTATTAAACACTGAGTTAGCCAACTTACTCAAATGATCATCTATTAATGAATTATATATCCATCCTAAGAAAACTGAATACGTTATTTTTGAAACCTCCCGAAAGCTTAACGAAAGTAATTCTTATGATAATTTGAGTGAAATGCTTTTAGGTGAGCAAGTATACTTGAACTACAATCATCCTTTAAATACTTGGGCGTTTACTTGGATCAATCACTTACTTTTCAAGAACACACCTCAAAGTTAATCAAAAAGGTTTCGGGTCAACTATGGCTAGCTCAAAAGAATTAGGAGTAATCTCAGTCCAGGCAGCGGGGAAAGTATACAAATCTATGATACTTCCTAAATTGGAGTATTGGACTACTGTGACTTTATATGGAATCAGTTGCCTCCCTCCAAATATAACGCTTTTTAATGAAAATACGCATGAGGAACTGCTACACCAGCTGGGTTGGAAGTCCCTACAATCTCGTTGTTCTATGCATTGTGTTATTTTTGTTTTTAAATGTATTAAATTGATTGGACCAGATATATTTAATCAGTACTTTGTGTAGTTTGTAAAATCCTCTCACGCCTATAATACGAGGAGAAATAACTTGGACTACTTACTTCCGAAAGTAAGGACAGAAGCAGCCAAGAAAGGTTGCTTTTCTTCAGAAATTAAAGATTTTAACGTGTTTACCAGCAGTACTTTTTAAAACGACATTAGGAAAAATCGTTTAGACGTTTTCAGCTGTAAAATAATTGTTGCATTGTAGATATAGATTAGGTAGTTTTTTATTTATTTCTACATATCTTATAGTTCCAGGGCACCCATTGATAACAGCTTTGCTGAAAGGTTTACGTTTAGGGATTGGGCGGGCACTGGGGTGAGTGCAGATGGAACGCCTGCACGAAAGACCCATGTTTTTGGATTTCTACGTCCACCAGAGGACGCTAAATTCTGATTGGCTAACTCAACTCATTAGAATTCAGGGGTTTCCTGTTAGAAAAACCGTGTTGGTAGATTATTTTCTTTCGAAAGCTTTAACCGATCTTCAGTTCGTTGCTGGTCGTAGCTTTACATTAAAACAGGAACAAAAAGTTGCTACGAGGGAGCTGCTGGCAGGAAAAGATGTTTTGATGGTATTACCAACGGGATTTGGCAAGAGTTTGATTATGGATTTTGTAGATTTACCAGACGTTCGTGCGAGCGCGTGATTATCAGTCGGCAGGGGAAGCAGTTATGTCCTTGTCTTTCAGGTGTTTTAACAATGCTCTCTGGGTCTTCGGAGAATTCCTTCGACGTTTCAGAATAACGAGATTTACGGCTAAACGTATATAAGTGATGGTTTCTACGTTGTCTTGCATATGAAATTTCTTGGCCAAATCCCATTCTGGAGTTACGGTGTCCGGTAGTCAGATGTCGCTTCATTCTATCAGGGCTATTAATGTTATCGGTTGGTGGAACATTGCTGTCTCCTTTCGCATGTGTTAATACTGATTTCGTAAAGTTATAAAGTTCAAAAGCATTTCTTATTTTTTCTGCCGCAAGACCTACAAACCCGCTCGGAGAAAGTTTCACTGTGTAGTAATGCAAAGCCGATTGATTCACAAGCCTCAGCCAGAATCAACTCTCTGCTTCAGTTCCATGTCTACACGATTGCTTGAATACATTTTCAAAATAAATCTTGTTTCCACCAGATGCAGTCAAGCTTTTTACGGCGTTTCAGACATGGATATTTCACGATTCAGCCCGAAGTGAAATGTTTTGATCATTGAGGAAAGCCCGCTAGTCGCTGGCGGAAATCCAAAAACATGGGTCTTTCGTGCAGGCGTTCCCTTCCCCCCCTCCCCTCCCCACTTCGCCTTTCCGCTTTCCCCCTCCCCCTAACGCCGCCACGCAGGCTAGGTTTACTCTGGTTAAAGATGTATTTATTATTATTATTATTATTATTATTATTATTATTATTATTATTATTATTATTATTATTATTATTGCTTAATGATAGAAACACCTATTCTATATTTTGCCATCTGCGCCGACTAGTAATTTTCAAAGAAATTTGAAAAAAAATTTGATTTGAAAAAAGCTGGTAAGATTGAAGAATTTGCATATAGAAAATTATATAGCAACGATGGGCTATATATATCTCCACGATTTTGCGGCTTACCAAAAATTCACAAAACGGGAATTCCTTTTACCATGAATATACGCAAGTACTCTACGTAAGTATTTTTCGACACATTGATCCCTTTTCATATTATATAATGCATCAATTCTCCAACTCATGTATGGTACAGTATATCGATTCGAGTCATTTGGCACATGTTTTGTCACGAAGTGTTGGGAAATCGGAGAAAACAGTCATTCTGAATTTGCGGATTCTATTAAGAGTATTACTCTTAATACCGATGATGAATTGGTATTAATTGATCTTGGGTTCACCGTTCACCCGTTTCTCCTGTCATTGCTAATTTAGTGATGGAAGACATTGAGTAAAGAGCATCAGCGTCCGCGCCAGTGAAGCCTTTGTCATTTTGCGTTAACCGTGATTTTGCAAACGATACGTTGATGATGTCACTGTCCACTGTATCCAAGAATGAAGTGGCAATTCTTTTGAACCACTTGAACTCAATAACTCAATAGAGCCTTCAATTCAATTCACAGTAGAACGTAAAAAATGCATTTTTACCATTTTTAATTGGATTCAGTTGTCAAACGAAGACCACGGGAAATTAGAAACTATAGTGTACCGAAAACCAACACACAAAATATCTTTCATTTGATTCTCACCATCCCATATGCTATAAGAAGTCGGTTCCTAGAATGTTTTTGAGAGCTCAAGGCATACCATCTAGTTCCGATAAATCAAGGGAAAGTGAGCTAAAGCATTATTCGACGCTTTAAAGAGTTTGCATATATAGAAGATTATATAGCAGCGATGGGCTATCTCGGTATCTCCACGATCAGGCTTTCCAAAAATTCACAAAACAAGAATTCCTTTGAGACCTATTGTCTCATTCATCAATTCTCCGACTTTGAGTCATTTGGCACAGGTTTTGTCACCAATTGTTGGGAAATCGGAGAGAACAGTAAAAAATTCCCTGAATTTGCGGATTTTATTAAGAGTATTATACTCTCAACCGATGATGAATTGGTATTATTTGACGTCGTTTCTCTCTTCACCAAAATACCATGAGTTGATCTTGGGTTCACCATTCACCCGTTTCTGCTGTCATTGCTATTTTAGTGATGGAAGACATTGAGTAAAGAGCATCAGCGTGCGCGCCAGTGAAGCCTTTGTTTTGCCTTAGCCATGATTTTACAAACGATACGTTGATGATGTCACTGTCCGCTGTATCCAAGAATGAAGTGCCAATTCTTTTGAACCACTTGAACTCAATAGAGCCTTCGATTCAATTCACAGTAGAACGTAAAAAATGCATGTTTACCATTTTTAATTGGATTCAGTTGTCAAACGAAGACCACGGGAAATTAGAAACTATAGTGTACCGAAAACCAACACACAAAATATCTTTCATTTGATTCTCACCATCCCATATGCTATAAGAAGTCGGTTCCTAGAATGTTTTTGAGAGCTCAAGGCATACCATCTAGTTCCGATTCAAGGGAAAGTGATCTAAAGCATTATTCGACGCTTTAAAGAGTTTGCATATACAAGATTATATAGCAGCGATGGGCTATCTCGGTATCTCCACGATCAGGCTTTCCAAAAATTCACAAAACAAGAATTCCTTTGAGACCTATTGTCTCATTCATCAATTCTCCGACTTCGAGTCATTTGGCACAGGTTTTGTCACCAAAGTTGGGAAATCGGAGAGAACAGTAAAAAATTCCCTGAATTTCCGGATTTTATTAAGAGTATTATACTCTTAATGGTATATCGTTTGACGTCGTTTCCCTCTTCATCAAAATACCTGTTGATCTTACTAATACAATTAACGGCAATATAGAGAGGCATGTTAGGACAGGATGTTACTTTAGGGAAAAGAACATCGTTGCCTGTTGAGGATCTAAAAGAACTCTTGACTTTTTGTCTAAACACAACTAATTATAGTGTACATATTAATTATAGTACATATAGTGTATGACGGCATTTACTATATCAACAGGTTTTTGGTACAGATATGGGTTCACTCGTTTCTGCTGTCATTGCTAATTTAGTGTTGGAAAACATCGAGTAAAGAGCATTAGCGTCCGCGCCATGATGTCATATCCGCTGTATCCAAGAATAAAGTGGAAATTCTTTTGAACCACTTGAACTCAATATGTCAATATAATTCAATTCACAGTAGAACGTGAAAAGAATGAATGTTTACCATTTTTGGATTCAGTTGTCAAACGAACAGACCACAGGAAATTAGAAACTGTAAGTATATACAGAAAACCAACACACACTGACAAATATATCTTTCATTTGAGTTCTCACCACCCCATATGCCATAAGAAGTTCGTTTCTAGAACCTTTTTTTTTGAGAGCTCATGGCGTACCATCTAGTTCCGATTCAAGGGAAAGTGAGCGAAAGCATGTATTCGACGCGTTAAAGGCGAATAACTATCCTAATGATTTTCTAAAAAAAATGTTTAGTTACAACTTACACCACCACGTAGGTCTTTGGGAAATCCGCTCAAGATTTCCTCATTAGAGCCATGAATTTACGTCAGCAAAAGTTATCTTTACATCACAAGCAATGGATAGCACTGTGAAATATGACCAAACTCTGCCGTTCAGCTGGCATTGTTTACATGTTGTGGAGACAGGCTTACAGCAAGAGTCTATTATAGGGCTAAACTACACCCACTCCTGGTGAGGAAATGATGGACAAAGTTAATGTTGCTGTCTCTGCCGAAACAGAACAACAAAATAAGATGGGGGTAACCTGCAACAAGAAAAGCTCACAGGTCAACCAGATTGGAATTTGCCCAGATAGCCCCACGTCTGACCAAGAAAGTAAAAGTGCTTAAATTACAAAGACATCTATCAACAATGGAAAAGAGATCAAACCAAACAATGTGGTTGCAGCTTTGGAAGCTGTACAGGCAGACCTGGCATCATTACAAGAATCTTTCAATAAGTCCCATACATCTGGAGGAGAAGCTAGCAAAGAGGATCGGCAAAATCAGCATAAAAGAAGGAATGTTTTATGCAACTCATGCAAAGAATCAGGTGAGGAGAAATGTGTTCATTGTTACAAATGTGGCTCAAGGGAACATTTTTCAAGGGGGTGCAAAAAGACCCAGGGAAACGAGAAGGGGCTGCGCCAAAGGCCAACCAAACTGATTTGTCCCATTCCTGTGCATTTTGTAAAAGAAAAGAGTCCCACACAACATTTCAACAGTGCAGCAAATGTAAATTTGTCAGGTACTGCTCTCAAATATGTCAGCATAGACATTGGGAAGAACACAAAACATTGTGTCAAAAACTATCCTACTTAAATGAACAGAACAGTAAAAAAAAACCAAGTGAACGAAGGAACGTACACATGTCATTTATCACCCATGGGAGCTGCAACTGTAGTCCGGTTAGTGGGAAAGAAATGTACTGCGAATTGTTCATCGAATGGGGTGACAACTATTGCTTTTGGGATACAGGAGCACAAGTATCAATTGTTTCTCATAACTGGGTCCTAAAGAACTTACCAGAGGCTAAATTGAACTGACTGTCGGTAAGTGAACTGGATCTAAAAACAGCTAATGGGACTGACCTACCTTATAGGGAGCAAATCATGGCTATGGAATCAAAGTACCCTTCCTGGTTTCAAGGGATGCCCTAGACTTATACCTATCATTGGGTATAATGTGATTGAGGAAATCACTCAAAATCCAAACCAATGGTATTACTGCTTACAAGCAACCATCATATCTGGATGTGCTCTCCTCTAGTTTGATTGGGGTGGAAAAAGAAAAAGTTGAAGCCTTGTAGAATTTATCCTGTGAATTACCTGTCCTCAAGACCACCAAAAGGGACACAGTAATACCACCAGGTCAATCGTTTCGCATTACTTGCCATGTTAATGCTGGTCCCATCCAAGTCTGGAAATAATTATTTTCGCTGTATACCTGTCAGAATGACCAGCACAAATGAATTTGTAACCTCATGTCACGGTACAACTTAGCGTAATGTCTAAAAACTAAGTGTAATGTCTCAAAACGTAGCGTAATGTCTCCAAACTTAGCTTAACGTCTCACAAGCTAGCGCAATATCTCCAAACTTAGCGCAATGTCTCCAAACTTAGCGCATGAATGTCTCCAAACTTAGCATATTGTCTCCAAATTTAGCGCAATGTCTCCAAGCTTAGCGTACCGTCTTCAAACTTAACGTGTCTCAAAAATTAGGGTAATATCTCTCATCTGAGAATGTACAATACGAAATCTAAACGCAGACCATTTAACACAAAAATGTTTTACTTTCACAAAAAGTTGAGTATAATCTTCGGACAAGATGAGCATCGGACAAAATGACAGACACAATTAATATTGTAACTGTCAAAACTCTATGTAAATGGGATATAGTTGTACCGGACAATGTCCGTGACCGGTCGCTAATATCCAGGCTTGGTCCCCATCGAGGAGAGGATACCAGTGTTGTTTGAGCCAAACCCAGAGTGCCCTTGGCCTGATGGTCTCGAGATTCCAGAGACACTTGCAACAATATCACGGGGTCACGAGTCAATATCCATGTTAACAACCCTACCAAGCATTCGATTATCTTAAGGAAGAGAACAGTCTTGGGAAGAGAACAGTCTTGGGAAGACTACAGCTAGTAAAATCAATTAACCCACTTGAGGTAAAACAAAAGAAAGTTGCAGATGGAAATGTGGGAGAGTGCGACCATCTCAAAGTTGAAACCAACGTCCAGCAATGGAGAATGGAAGGACAGAAAGTCATCAGAGAAAGTAACGTGGCTAACCCAATTATATTCCCGATGTTAACCTTGAGGGACTCACAGGTGAACCGAAACGTGTGGCTGAAAAGATGTTACAAGAGGAAGCTGAATCATTCTCCAAGGCAGACGAAATTGGCAATGCAGAAGGGCTGCAAATGAATATTAATCTCACTTATTCAACACTATACAGAGGAACTATATAGCGGTGCCTCGCCCCCCGTATCCTCAGGTTAAACAATATGTTGAAGACCTTCTAAATATAGGATGGGTTCGGATGTCACGTTCTGCTTATTCTTCACCTGTTGTTTGTGTGCGGAAAACGATGGAACACTTCGGTTATGCATTGATTATAGGCAGCTGAACCAGAAGACATGCAGTACCTGATCGACATCCTTTACCCAGAGTTCAAGCTACCCTGGAGCGTCTTGGCGGTAACAACTGGTTTTCGCTGCTAGATCAAGGAAAGGCATATCACCAAGGCTACGTAAGCCCGGAGAGTAGACACAAAACAGCATTTATCACACCGTGGGGATTATTTGAATGGGTTCGTATCCCATTTGGCCTCATAAATGCACCTGGAGAATTTCAGCGGTTTATGGAACATTGCCTTGAGGGTCTCAAGGCCCCGTTACACCTAGCTTTTTTTCGTGCAACTTGCGTCGCAAAAAAGCAAAGTTCAGCTTGCACGAGCAATTTGGGGGATGTCACACGCTAAAAATGCTAGTGTAACAGGAACTTTGTTTTTTTGCGACGCAAGTTGCACGAAAAAAGACACGTGGGATGAAATTTGTATACCATATATTGACGATGTTATCGTCTTTAGCAAGACATTCGAAGAACATGTAGATCACATTCGTCAAGTTCTACGGCGACTTCGATCTAATAGAGTGAAGCTTAAACCGAAGAAATGTAAGCCGTTTTAAAGTGAGGTGAACTATCTCGGACAAATTGTCTCATCAGAGGGGGACAGACTGGATCCTGAAAAGGTCAGAGCAGTGACAACCTAAAAGACTCCACGCCAACGACAGTAGAAGTAAGGAAACTTCTTGGATATTATCGAAGGTACATTCAGAATTTTGCACGGATTGCTCGACCACTATTCGCCTGTTACAAGCTTCCCCTACAGAGAAGACCAAATCTTCTAAAGATCTCTAAATCCAAGAACAGCGGACTAGTACCATCATCAACACCAATTGTGGCAAGAACAACACCAAAACGTTCTTGAGAAACTCCTAAACCATTTAACAAACCCTCCAATCCTGGGATACCCAGATTACAATCAACCATTCGTGCTGAATACAGATGCGTCGCAAGAAGGATTAGGAGCTGTTTTGTACTAGAAGCAAAATGGTAAGATGCGCGTGATGCAGGGATATGGCTCCAGATCACTCAGCCCTGCAGAAAAGAAGTACCATTCCGGTAAACTGGAGTTTTTAGCACTGAAGTGGGCGGTCTACGAGCACTTCCGTGATTATCTTTACTATACGCCTCCCATATCACAGTCTACACCGATAACAACCCACTTACTTACGTGTTTACAACAGCCAAATTAAACGCGACGGGTCATCGCTGGGTTGCTGACTTCACGTTTAACATCAAGTATAAACTAGGACACTCCAATGGAGATGCAGATGCATTGTCGCGGATGCCGCTGGGTTTCATCAATTATATGGGAGAGTGTGCACTGAAGATATATCTCTTGACCACATCAAGGCAGCAATTGATGGGATCAGGGCACAATATCACGGTGACACAATTTGGGTTTCAGTGCTAACGTATGACGAAGTCCTCGTGAAGGTTGATGGAGTTTTTCTTAGATGATCAGCCTGTCATTAGTAACCACACAATTCTGCAAGCCCAGAAGCAAGATCGAACAATCGCCGTAGTTTACTAGGTTTCAAGTTGGAAGGACGACGCCCATCCCTTCAAGACACTAAGAGAGAACTACCTGGTACCAAGGCACTCTTGCGGCAATGGCACAAGCTCAAGATTGGAAAAGACGGGTTACTAATTACCACGAAAGTACCATTACAGAGTCTTCTAGCTAGGGAACGTTTTTACTGGCCCAACATGGAAAAGGACATCACTCTTTTTGTAACCAATGTTTCTGGATGCCTAAAGCAGAGAATTAAGACCAGTCTTGAAAGAACGTGCACCGCTCTGCAACATAACGACAGTATGTTAAAACAATGTGAAATTATTTTGTATGCAGATGACACGGTTGTATACATTGCAGATAAGACCTGTGAACAAATTGAGCAACATGTAAAGGACGATATCAACCTAATTGCTGATTGGCTTGTGGAGTCTAATAGTTAACCTGAAAAAAACAGTCTAATAGTACCTGAAAAAGACAAAAACCGAATGCGTTTTGTTTGGCACACATCAGAGAACGTCGAAATGGAAATTCAGATGAATGGGTAAAAAATCACGGAATGACAAACTTATGAATATTTAGGTGTCATCATGGACAAGGGCCTTACTCTTGCCAAATACATGGAAAGGATTTTAAAAAGGCTTCATCGAGAACAAAATTGCTCTCTCGCATACGACATAATATCAACCCATCCACTGCTGAATCTATCTATCGAAAGTAGGAACGTCCGATGTCTATAACTATTGTATAAATAAATGGCATGGATTAAAACATGTATAAAACAGTAATATAAAAGATTCAGGAATTTCAGACAGTAGTTACGAAAGTTTGTCTTTGTCATCGTTCAGACGTCCATTTCTGCAGATACATGTACATGTATCCGAATATTCGGTATCGAGTACGGTAAATTATTAGCATTAGATAATAAGTAACATGTAATTTAATAAAAATTTGAAACGTTGTGCAAAATGTACATGCAGTAGTGGTTAAAACTTGGCCGACGCGTGGAAATCATAAGAGTCTGATCCAAAAATGTTTAATAAACTTCCAAATGAAGTGAAAATTATTTAAAACTAATTGCAAAATGTTGATTTTGATTTTTAACTATATCTTCTCGGATGATGACTTTCATAAATTTTACTTTTTATCTAGAACTTTTTAATGACTGTTTTTCGATAACGTATTAATTGGTATTTTATTCTGTATTTTTAACACTTATATCAGGTCCTTGGTTGATTGATTGATTGATTGATTGATTTATTATAAAAATACTTGAATGGCAATTTACAGACAAGGCAAATAAATTGAAAAACTCAAGTTACAAATTTGATTAAAATAGTAAGTCTAGCAAACAAGTACCTACTCGATAAAATTGGTGGAGCTATCTACAACTATCCCATAATCTAACACAAGAAGGAAGGAAACTGTTCATGAACCTATTAACAGTATGTGAATATTACTGAACAAGCTAGCCACCACCTGGGCCTGGCTTGCATTTTATTGACTTAGTGTAAAGTAAACATGCAGTCATACACCATACTGGCTATAACAATCAGCGTTTACACTCATCTGATATTATGGCATGCCCTTCTGGCCAATGGCCTGGATAATAGGCCTGGACAGTGCCAGTCCTAGGCTTGCAATGTATATTTTTACACAGCTTTTGAAGGATAAATACTGTATAATGTATAGTTGGGTAGGTTAACGGGAACATGTTAGGGATTAAACAACTGGTATCACCTCACTGACAAGCAGCAGCTGAAAGGAATTTCATCCTGAATTAATATATATATTGGTGAAATAATTAGATTAAGCAATATCATTCTTTGTTGCATATTATGGGCTTTTGTCATTGTGTTACCGGTACTTGAATGCCATTGAAATACTGGTACATGTATGTGCATAATTATATAATATTAATAAAAGAAACAGAAGTCTTCTAAAAGAATAAAAGGCTTATCAATTTGGTCTAGGATAAATTTAGGTATTGAATCTTTTGGTATCTGCTTATACTGACAATTAGACAATAAGGAACATGCAGATTACATTATTACAGTAGGGTACTAACATGTATCTTCTTATACTGACAATTAGGCATAAGGAACATGCATATTACATTATTACAGTAGAGTACATGTATCATGTATAATGTTATGCAGTCCCGTGAATACAATTGTACTTTGAGTAAAATTATGAGTATGCCACTGTTACTGTAAACATGCATGTTGAAATTTATTATGAAAACCATAACTGACATAATTAACTTTAATTATGTAATATATAATTAATAAAATTATTATTGAAATTAATAATTATTAAAATTAATTATTAAAATTATTATTAAAAAATATTATTAAAATTAATTTCAATAATCAAGAGTTACACAATTGGTTTCTAACACTGCCTGCGAGACAATTTAGTGTTGGCAGACTTTCCCACTTGTGTTCTGTTCAGTGCACTACCCACAAATTGCACCCAAAAAATAAGCAGTTTGAAAATCTGTTCAGATTGGCAATATTAAAGCTGCAAACAGTAAGCAGGCAAGAGGTTGTTGCATACACGTATTTCTAGTATGTTTATACATCGCGCGTATATGCATGTGTATACTTCCATTACTTCTCATATGATACGCGTTTACATTTTCGAATTTTAGGATACATGGAACGAGTCCCGTGTTATAAGTTAACAATAAAATGTTTTGTGATGTATGCATGGCTTTTATTTTTGGGTTTTTTGGAGGAAAAATCCAGTACTGAACAGCGAGCAGCAACGGACAGTGAAACCTCTGCATCAGAATGCTCCTACGCTGATGAAAACTCAATGGACGATAGTGTAGAAAGAGACTTTATTAACTCTGATAGATCAGAATCTGAGTTTGATGGATTTTAAACTATAATTATTTATAATGTGGGATACCAGATTTTCAGTTGGGATACCACATGTACCATAAATAAATATAATCTTGAACCCTGACCCCAGTTCTTGCCAGGACCGTTTTTGAGTTAGTGCAAAATTCAATGAGAAATATGTAGGGGGGAATTATTGATGGCATTATTAAAGAAAAATGGAAAGGTGTTTCCGTTAATTTTTGTGCTGTCAAGTCGTTTATTATTGTTTGAAGTCTATTAATATTTTTATAACTTGCAATACACAATGCAGTGTTTATCGACCTTTTTTATTTCATTGCCGCAAGTTACATAAATTCTAAAATCATACTCTTCTCAGTTCCAAATCCCAATTGGTTGCTAATTTAAACACCAGATATTTTTTTCACCCTAAGTTATTAACGTGTGTAGAGAAGATTCTTGCAGAAGAACTCGGTATAATTAGCACAGATGGTTCTCACGTCCCAGAAACTATGCGCTCGGCAGGCTTGGACTGGGCCCAATTTAGGGGCCTTGCCATTTCAGCCGGAAAGGAGCCCGTTTAAGCATGTGAACAGGTAATATTTCCAATTTGAGAACTGGATACAGAACAACAAATAAGAAAAGAAAGAAAAATTATTTCAGAACATTTTTAACATTTCAGAACATAGAAGCTGTTCCATATCCGAGGACTTTGATGCAAGTTTATTATACACTACCTCGTTACCAATAGCCTTCAGTAAATCAACTTCTACAGAACAAATCATTGCTGCTTCCAAATGGTGTTGACTAAGCAGAGATCTCAGTCGATTCTGATGAAGCGCAACTTTGAGAATGTTCTCTCACAGGACTCAACTGTGTATAGACATTGGGTGTGTGACATTATGGGTGTGTCTGGCCAGACCCCCATTTTGATAACCCCAAAAGGGGCCCATGTGTCATGGCAGAATGGCACATAGGCCAGTCCAAGCCTGGCACTCGGTCTACTTCTGGCACATGCTCTTTTCAATCGGCGCCCTGTTTTCCCGGCCCTCTGGCGATGGATTATCCCAGGGCCTTTGTTTGCGTGGCACAGCGAAGGCTCTGGGAATGAGATAGGGTTATAGTGCATGTGTGTGGATTTGGGATGGGGGAATTCTGAGGGGTTGGGGTCAATGTTTAGGATGGCAAATACTGTTTACAAAACAGTTGACTGTACTAGCACCACTGTAAATGATACATATTTCCTAATACTTCCATACATTTCAACAATATTAAAAACAAACTGGGCATTGAAACATAGAAATTCTAAGGGACCGGACATTATTTACAGGTTCGGGAATATTTTAAAACTAATCTCACTAAAAACACAAACACTTTGTTTTTATGTGTGTTTGTGCTCATCTTATTCTGTGATACACTTTTGTTTTTGATGAACAAAAAAATTTCATAGCCCGTAGAAAGGAGGGCAAAATATTTCATGACCCGGGGACAATTTAACCCAACCCAGTGTATCCATAAA
Organism: Chrysogorgia sp. JL179-B06; assembly: GCA_035772405.1. Classification (NCBI taxonomy): domain Eukaryota; kingdom Metazoa; phylum Cnidaria; class Anthozoa; order Scleralcyonacea; family Chrysogorgiidae; genus Chrysogorgia; species Chrysogorgia sp. JL179-B06. Next base: position 1,912,036 of record JAYKKM010000403.1, on the reverse strand, counting down.
TAATGACTGGTCCCTAAAGTGTCTATGAAGTAAAAAAATCTTTAGCCTTTTTTGCTTATAGTTAGAGGTCATAATTTTAAATGTGCAAATAAAGGCTGGTCTGAGCTTCAAAGTTACCCAAAATACTGCAGGATTACCTGAATTCAGAGGACCTGAATTATAACCTGGCTGAGCTTCAACAGAACTTTCTGATGGTTTTCTATTTTGTGTTGGTTCCTATGAAAACAAAACGCATGAAAATTTAAATAAATGCCACCCCAATAAGAGTCCAAATATGACATTTTTACATTCTCTTTCGTGGTCACTTTTGTTAGGTTGTAGTTCGTAATTTAATCCTTTTATATACTCAATTGTATATCAGAACATAAGGAATATCTAGTCTGGACCACTATTCATTAATTTTATTTTCACTATTCATTAATTCTATTGTTATTTTATAGATACTTTGCTCGTTTAACCACAGTTAAAATGGCAAAATGACGTTAAGCTTTTAGTACTTACAGCGTGCGAGGTCTTCAGCTTTTTCGTCGTTGCAGTCTCTTCAATGGAAGTATTTTCTCCTTCCATTTCTCTTTTCGCTGCAAGGACGTTTCCCTCTGGAAGCGATTCAGAAAATCGTCCAGGTAAACTCATCTACAAGTGTTATCGATATATATTTGTTATATAATTAAAATCACTCGTGTCATCTTGTGGTAAATTAAAAAGAAAAGAACGTTAACATGAGTAAAAATACCTTTGTGGATTTTCATTTAGTAGTTTTCATCAAGAAGTTTTGGCCGGTTTGCTGCTTTTTTCTTTGAAGTTCAATCTTTGCCGCCAAAAAATGGATTTCACAAGAAAGTGAAGGATGATGGGACGAATAACGAAAATGAGGGGTTGATAAGACGTCATTTTATCGACAAATGCCGAAACGAACTCTTACCCTAACAATAAAATTAACCCGAACCCTAAGAAAACACTATTCTCAACCCTAAACAGAAGAAAAATGAAGGACAAAATAACGTAACGTCAGTTTGATAGATATATACATAGAAACTAGTATTCATCAAAAAGGAGGAAGAGAATACAATCGGGAGAACGTGAACACAATTTTTGAACAAAAATGGTGATACGCTTGGATACATTTTGGACAAAATTTAAGCGGAGCTGACCGTGATTGTAATTTGTTTTGTACTATTTTGCAAGACAATTTCTCCCAATAAAACTAAATATCGTACGATCATAGCCTCCATGCAGACTCATGCACCTCCGATCCCCCAAATGAGCGTCTGCTCGAAAAATTCCATATTGATGACGTCAATATGCCCTGGAGGGAGGCCGAATCCGCGGTACTACAGCGGTTTAACACAAAAATGTTGAAAATATTAAATCACATCCTCTAGGAGCAGCCGTTCCTCACGAGCATTGTTAGCAGTAAATTATTGGATTGTAACCAACCCCAAAACAACAAAGATCCTAACCCCACGCCTAACGAGTTTTCTAACCCTAACCCGCCGCCTAACGAGTTTTTTAACCCTATTAGTGTTATTATTAGGGAATTAGTATTAGTAATACTAACCCTAATACTATTAACCCTATACTAACTATTACACTAACCCTAATACTAACTCTAACCCTAATGGCTAATAATAACCCTAACAATATTATTAACCTCCTTTTCAAACCCTCAGAGGTTGTGATTGTGGCGAGCGTAATTTAATATTTTCAACATTTTTGGGTTAAACCGCTGTAGTACCGCGGATTCGGCCTCCCTCTACGCCCGTGGCAAATCGTTTCCCTAATTCGGACACTATAGACCTCTTTCATAATGGCACCCAAATTAAATATTCTTTTATATTAATTTAAATTAGCCTTTCTGACCGCGTTCGTGTGTCTGTAATTCCAAAGAATCTTCTCTTTATAACGAGGCCAGAAAGGCCAATTTGCATGCATATAAAATAATATTTAGACTGACCGTCCATTATGAAAGAGGTCTATTCTGATTGCAGGACATTTTTACGGGATCACTTTCCATGGGAAGACAACTGATTGGCTAACCCGAAATAACTTTTATCCTAACCCCACGTAGACGACCCATCAACTCCTTTTAGGGCACTCTGGATATAGACTATCGTGAGAAAAGGTTAGCCTATGTACAGCCTGAATATACCCTATATTCAGGCTAGAAAAGGTTGGCTACATTTATTATTATTCGCATAAATTAAATACGGCTATTCAATTCTTTACCATTTCGACTGATGTTGAATAGCCGTATTTAATTTATGCGAATAATAATGAGTAGATGACGTCATGAATATGCCCTGATCTGATTGGCATGCAGTATGGAATTTTTCCAGACGCTCCTTTGGGGAAATTTACAAGCACAAAATACACAGCTGCTTTCGCAGGATATATGATATAGCAGCTCAACGCGCGCGTCATGGGTAACAAATAAGAGCCTGTATACGAGCTAAAAACCTCCCAATACCATCCTTATAAAACTCAAAATACGAGGCAGAACAGCATGGTATATTATTCACACCGTCTTGGTTGAAATTAACTAAATTATTACAAGATATAATATAAATATCCAAACAATAATTATAACTTACATATAGAGGTAAACGAGATATAGGCAACAGACAAGGTATATTATACCAGGTAGCATTTGATTGTCCTTATATCAGCTATCCACTGGTACTACGGTATAAAAATGTTCAGAAAAGTCGAGCTTTACATAATACTACCTTTCACAACTTAACCAATTGCAACCATTAATCTTTATACAAGCCTAACCCACTGCAAAGGATGGTTCAAATGAAATTTGGTGCTTAGAGGGCCATAGACGCTTTTTCTTTATGTTAGTTGGACGACAGTCATTTACTTTAAATATATAAAATTTCGCCATTTTTTCTAAAAAAAAAAGTTACGTAATCTTAAATATAGATTAGGACATTCTATCCAGATTAGTATCTTTCATTGTTGCCTCTCCATATAATATAAACTGCTTTCGCGTCTCTGTTCGACTTTAGACGGACTTATTTTAACATTGGTGAATCGAAGAAGTGTTGAGGTCTTTTGTTGGGATTTTTGCTTTTACTGCCAAATCTAAATAAAGTGATAACCAAAAAACGATATTGAATATTTACCAGAAAATTCACATCATATTTTATAAACAGCCTATCCTCTCACCTAAGATTCACTATTACCTGAAATATCAAAGGGCCTAAGATTCAGCCTTCAGGGTTACAAACGGTGTACCAGAACACAGAATGTTTGTATTTCTTTATTTCAGGGTTAGGACTGGAGTTTTATTTGGGTTATGGTAGAGTTTTTTGGATCATGTTAAACTTCTGAATCTTAAAAAAATTGATTCTACTATAACGTAGTCTGAATCATAACCCAAACCCAAATCTTCACCCTAATCCTAACCCATGGCCTGGAGTTAAGTCCTAACACTACCCCCCCCCCCCCCCCCCCCGCACCCACCCACCCAGGGATTGCGATTATTACATCACTGTGCATTTTCAGTCTCATTTTATAAAATAAATGGGTAATGGACTCGATGAAGTAGAAACACTATGAAAAGAAAAACTTCACAATAGCGTGAATACAAATCCTGCATATTAAACTAAAACCACGCTATTGCCATGCTATTGTAAAGGGTTTCTTTGTATATAGTGTTTCTATCACTCAATGACGTAATCAGAACAAAAATGGCGGCCTTCAATTTACTAAAAATACGATAAACAAAACCAAATTCCGCAAACTAAAATGATTAGAAAAAAACTGATGCCAAAGCTGAGAGATTATCGTAGTTGCGAGGAAAGAAAAACTTGATCGTGGTACAACGAGCTATAGATGTATTCTCATGCAAATACAAAGCGATTAAGAGGAAGATAAAAACAAACAAGAAAATGAACTAAAAGCCACAATATAATAAAATAAACTACTTATTAGCCTCGCTTGCTCGGGCTGTATGGGGAAGTATTTGCCTTTGGGTTTTTCAACAGAAGCAATATTAATATCCCGAAATTTCGGAAAACGAATATTTTTATTTCCGCTCGTGGAATTATACTACGGAATCGTGGAATTATAGAATCGAGTGATGTTACATTAATGATAACGCTGGTCAGAAACACCAGATGCATCTGTTGAAAACAAGGCGCCGTCTTCGAACACCTTCACATGCAGATCTTCGTTTGCGCGAGTGGATTCTCATCAGGGCACGAGTATATCTTACAAGTCACTCGCCAGCCAGGCCAATGCTGTTAAAGTTTAGTTTCCAACCCTGTGATAACGACGAGACGGACTACTCTGGCTTTGAAAAACTTGAGCAAGGAACACATAAGAAATATTTCAAACTTGAGCAGCACGCCACACCATTGCCAAAGGCACGTTTTCTGCACTGATACACCTCGTTCTTACCTTGGTGTGAGAGGTGTGCGACTAAGAATACTGCTCTTCTTCTTTGAAGATTTACGATCGGGGGTACTTCCACTCGTTACCGGACCAAACATACGGCTGGATCCAGGAGCTGAAATGAAGAAAATTTGACACATGAACGGGTCTCAATTAGCCACTTGGAAAAAAAATAATTATGGGTTGCTTTTGGGGACGCTTTCTTTTTCGATCGTGCATGAACTGACAACTACGATTTCTTGTTCTCCTAATCGGAAACACGGAAAATAATTTCTATTTCTTTAAGTTTATTGCGAAAAACTCTGCCTATGACACTCTACACTACTCGATATATATCGGTAATTCGATAGCGAGTATCATAGAAACTAATTAGATTGCCGCAATAGATAATACATAAGACTGTTTAACAATTAGACAACGCCGACGAGTTGTCTAATTGTTTTAGTATCAGCCATAAACAACCTTTCTTTAACGTAAAAAAGTCTTATCAAACATAGTTCGAAATTTTCAAATGTAGTTTCACCTTTTTGTATGTAGACGTCTCCCCATTCAAAATGTAGAGTAGCTCGATGGCACATGATAAACAATCGCTCACAAAAAACGAGATTGTAACTACTTTGCTTCAAATTTGGTAATGGTGTAGAAATACTCCATAGGCATATGCGAATTAATTTTCTTGTTCGAAAATGTCAAACCGAACAATTTTGCATTACTTTCGGGCCAATGTTTTCATAATTTATAACAGAGAAATATAAAAGTAAATGGAATCTGTACCGTTCGCTGGTTGCGGTGTCTTCGGTGTGCCATCCTTATTGTGGGTATTGGGATTGAATGGAGGTGATCTGATATTTTCTTCATGAATATAAAGGAATTGATTCCAGTAATCTGATGGCAACAAGAGCAGCTTTTCCACGACCTAGGCATGGAAATGATTTAGAAATAATAATAATTACAGTTCTTCGTACGCATTTCGCCAGCCTCAATGCGATTACAATCAGTGCACATTAATTTTTACACTCCATATCAATCGAACCAGTTCATAATCGAGATGTGTCCTTCATCAGGTTAGATGTGTCCTTCATAAGGTCTGACCTAAGTATTTTTCGAGATATTAAAGTTCTCTTATTTCTCTTTTTCATAACATATCCACAAGTCATTGAGAACAGGGTTATGGTTACTATAGTGATTTGATACGTACCCTCGGTTGTATTTTTGCCTCGCTTAACATTTGCACAGGCTCAGGCTTGGGACAACTGTAGCCAACCAGTGTCGGGGCAAATACTCTTGCGATGTTTCCAACAGGCATTTTACATTCCTTACTTTGAGAAACCCTGAAAAGATCAGAACAAAACATACCGTTAAGGCACACTAGTATTTAAGAAATGCCAAATGTAGGTCTTCCGTGTTTCGGGATACTGTTATCCGAACACGCAGGATGTTGCGAGACTTTTTTCAACATCCCAAATATTTGGATCACAGTACATCCAAGTCCCATCAGATAGAAATCGAATCGTCCCAGATAAATATTTTTCTGAGTAACATTAGATCGACAATTTTCCTCATGTGAAAGTAGTATAGGTAATTGTATGATCGAGTGCAATTAAGGATTTACACCACGAGTGATATTTGAAAATTGTGCCAAAAGTTGCATTGAGCAACTCATGTTCGCGTCGGGCAAAAAATGAGGTCAATCGGCGCCATAATGGTGTGATAAGCAGTGATCGAGATTTTCTAGTTGCTGTGAGGAAAATCTTTGGAGGTGTCGCATACGCGGAATTATAAGCGGAATGACAGTTCCGATTCCAATTCAGTTAGTCTATCGAGAACAACAACCAAGGTCATTTGGCAGAAGAACCCTAATTATTCTCAAAAACATATTTAATAGGATTTCAATAAAATCCCTCTTTCCCTTCGGTGGCTTCTATTTAAAAATCATTTCTCGAATCCTGGAAGACCAAATAATTAAGAATACTTTTCCTTTTAATTAAAAAGTAAATTTTCTCACTTTTGAAGGTGGATCATGATATAGGCCAGAGTATCTCGATTAGGTGTTGGTAGTTCACTGACAGCTTGGAATATTAAGGCATCGTCTCCATCTGGGCTTTCTAGAAAATCACAAAATGTAGCGTGAGGAACAAATGGCGAATGCTAAATTATGCGGGACTCATAAGATAACAAATAAACGATACAAGTTTGTAACTTTGTGAGTCCCGGACAGGGATCGAAACTGCAACCTTTTGATTACCGGTGAGACGCTCTAACTATTGAGCTACCGATACTCAGATGGAGAACGACGGTTACAATGATGTACTGGGTCGATTCAAACATTTTCTGAACATTTGAACTTGACAATCGTCCATGTATCGTCTGTGTAATCCAAGCCCGACATAAGTTGTAACAATAATTGTATCTTTTAGTAGCCTGCGTGGCGGCGTTAGGGGGAGAGGGAAATCGGAAAGGCGAAGGGGGGAGGGAACGGAACGCCTGCAAGAAAGACCCATGGTTTCGTATTTCTACGGCCACCAGGAGACGCTAAATTCTGATTGGCTAACTCAACTCATTAGTATTCAGGGTTTCCTGTCAGGAAATGGCGACTTTAGAAAAACCTTTTCTTTTGAAAGCTTTAACCGATCTTGAGTTCGCTACTGGTCGTAGCTTTAAAGAGTGAGTGTCAACCGTCGTGCATTGCGCGTTTGTGTTTATGTTTTCGTACGATAACGAAGTGTTTTGAAATGCTTCGTTGTCAACTTGACGTGGTAAATACTTCGGAAATTCGCCGAGTCTTCTCAGAAAACCCTATAGAGGCTTTCTGATTCATCTACAATCCAAATACGTCGACTCGGAACCTGATTTTTTGGTTTGAACCTCGTCACTTGGTCTTGCACGCTTCGCGTCAGTCAAGGCTGACATAATTCTAAACAAAAGTCAAGAAAACGTCGAGTTTTGTGAAAAATATAGAAATAATTACTTTCTAAGGTATGTCTTCTTTCAATTAAAAGACAAAATGAATAATTTATATTAAGGATTGACAAGATATTTACGGATGCAGTTCACTAAGGGAATTTCGTGCTTCAAAAAATGGCCGACCGAGCGTGCAATGCGTCACGGTTGACACTCACTCTTTAAATTAAAACAGGAACAAGAAGTTACGATCAGTGAGCTGCTGGCAGGAACAGATGTTTTGATGCTATTACCAACGGGATTTGACAAGAGTTTGATTATGGATTTAGTAGATTTACCAGACGTTCGTGCGAGCGCGTGATTATCAGTCGACAGGGAAAGCAGCTATTATTGTGATTTCGCCCTTGACCTTGTCACCACGTGTTTCAATAGTGCTCTCTCGGAGAATTCCTTAATTCGATTTCAGAACAAAGAGACTTACGGCTGGACGTTACGTCTAGTGATGGTTTCTATATGCTGTCTGCCCTATCTTGGCCAAATCCCTTTCTGGAATTACCAGGGCTATTAATGTTATCGGTTGGTGGAACATTGCTTTCTCCTTCTTTCGCATGTGTTAATAATGATTTTTTAATAAAGTTATAAAGTTCAAAACCGTTTCTTATTTTTCTGCCGCTAGACCTACAAACCCGCTGGGACAAAGTTTCACTGTGTGGTAATGCAAAGCCGATTGATTAACAAGCTTCAGCCAGAATCAACTCTGTGCTTCCTTGTCAACACGACTGCTTGAATAAATTTTCAAAAGAAATCTTCTTTCCACCAGATGCAGTCAAGATTTTTTTTGAGTTTCAGACATGGATATTTCACGATTCGGCCCGAAGTGAAATGTTAATCATTGAGGAAAGCCCGCTAGTCGCTGATTGGTTGTTTTTGACAGTTCTTCATGTGGCCGCGGAAATCCAAAGACACGAGTCTTTCGTGCAGACGTTCCCTTTCCCCTCCCCCTAACGCCGCCACGCAGGCTAATTTTTAGGGACTACCATAACTCCTTGCGAGATTTCCTTTCTCGTGAACATACCGAAAGGATTCTGGTATTAGTCACTAATAGACAGTCATCCGTTATCATGGGATATGGTCTATTGACTTAAATGTGTCATTACAGAGCACAGATTAACGGTTCAAAAATGCGTTACTTAAACGGAACAAAGCGAATGTGGGAGCTAGGGTCTGTTCACATGGTCATGATTTTAGGATCTTGATGACGTCACATGAAAACAAAGAACACCGTAATCCGGATAGGAATTCATCCGGTACAGTGTAAACGTACGAGTCTAAATGAGGTATCTTTGGTACGTTTTTACTTACCGACAGCGTCCAGAAATCGTTGATGCAAAGTGAATGTTAGTATTGGTTCGGACAGCTGCTTAAGGAAAGCTTTCAAGATACCACAAATTACATTTTCGTCCTTTACTTTCGTCTAGAACAAAGGGTAATTGGACATATAATAAATCAATATTTATATATAACATGCGAGTTCAAATCACTCCACTCTCCCCCATTATGTTTTTGATGATGAACAGAGACTGGCGTAACTAAAATTCACTCAAGTTGCACTTGCATTGACCCGAGGTGAGATTTTAATTCCTAGCATAACATAAAGTGTCATACGCAGGCTCTGAGTGGTTGAGCCTCATTCTCTATCAGAGTACAGAGACACAAATGACGTCATTTCCATTTTGTATTAGATTGACTCGTAATTTCAGAGACTTATAATTTCATGTTAAGATATATTATCATATATTAGCAACAGAACTATAGATATGTTAAGTATTATCTCGTTCTTTCAAAAACCCCGCTTAACTTTCTAAATACAAACAGAAAATTTAAGCGGTTTTTTTAAAGAACGAGGTAATACATATCTATCGTTCTGTTACTAATATATGCTAATATATTTGGAACCTCGCAACATGAAATCATAACCCTCTGTGGTAAGACACTTGCTATTTTATAAAACAAATAGAAAATGGCTTTTATGTCTCTGTACTGTCGGAAAATCAATCGGAAAATACCTGAAAACCCTCGGCTCGTGTTTCCACTAGGCATTTTTCCGGTTAAATTGACGTCATTTTATGTTCCTATCACAACACAGAGACACGCCAGCAATGTTCTACTTGATAAATATCGATTGTTGTCGGTTCTGGCACGGACACAAAATGACGCCAAAGTCTAAGTGAAATTAACTATGGAAAAACAGGTGAAAAGAGAGTATTTAGTAGCAACGAACAATCATGGCATAGCTCCACTTCACACCCGTTTTCGCAGGTCATAGGAGAGATTTTGTTTTTGTTTTGAAAGTCTCACGAAATAGAGAGCGAATTATGCCTCATTCAAAAAAGAACTGCCAATTTAAAATTTTTTAACTGCATAAAAATTATCACTTATAACCTCGTTATTATGTACGAAATTCAAAATAATTTGTCCTCTGAAACGAGGCTATTTATAACATGCAACCAATCCTTGAAATTCAGAAGATATAAAAGGTTTGGCGACCATGCAATTGGTGCCACAAACAAAAGAAATTAATGACATTCATTTGTTCAAGTTCCACCAACATGGCTGCCGTGACGCCACGTGCAACCATGTACATAAAAGAATATTGAATTGGCCGCCATTTTGGAATGACAAAGTTTCTCTACGACGGTCGGTGATGATCCCCGACGCACTCTTCCCTTTCGTAAACGGTATTTGCCATCCTAAACAATGACCCCAACCCACCTGAACCCTAATCCCCCGATTTTTGTTACTAATAAATAAGGAAAAACTGTGTCAAGCTGTGGCAATGTCGCGCATTGCATATATGGACCACCGTAATATATAACCATAAATGTAGTTCTGCATTTGCCATAGAACATAGTTAATTCGTAAAGTCACTTACTATAGTCATAGATGCTTTTCAATTAATAGGTGATAAAACGTATTGTGCTGCGTAGGCAGTGTAGAAATACAAATCAAAATGTATAAAAAGGTTGGTGTACTGCCGAAATAGCGTGTAAGTTGTCTAACGTTTCGAGCGAAGGCTCTTCGTCAGAGAGTGAAACAAAGTGAAATAATCACTCAGTTATTATTTCACTTTACGTTTCACTCTCTGACGAAGGGCCGCTCGAAACGTTAGACAACTTACACACTATTTCATAGACTTGCTCCAAATCTGCCTCTCGGTTGTTTCGGATTTGTTTAAATTTATTTTTTTCAAAGAACTCGCCATATAGATGCTTGTTCGCTTTTTAGATAGCAATATTATGAAAGAACACGAGGAGCCGCGAAATAAAGTGTGCGGGAACCTTGGGACCACGAGGAATTTCACTCCGCTTACCCAACATTCTATGAGAGCTGCGATGGTAACGACCCTTCGGGATGGTAACGACCCTTCGGGATGGTAACGACCGTTTACGAAAGGGAAAATTGCATCGGCGACATATGAGAACTAGGCTTTACGTATATTCTTATGTCGCCAGCAAAAATCAGGCTTAATTTGAATACGAAGTGTTATAGCTTTGCATGATAGTGAGCACTTGTTGTGACTTACCAAATCTGGGGAACCTTTTCCTTCCAGGAATTTAGTTTTGAACTCTCGGACTAGAGTTTCGGTACTAAGAAAAAAAATTATAGAAATGAAAAACTCAGTCGTGAAAAAGTCATTAACTACTGTATTTGATATTTAAAGCTTGTTATATGACCTCCAAAACGGTCCAGTTCTGCTAAAACGATTGTAGTGTTTGAGTCAACATTAAGGAACAGCTCTCATCTCTCAGCGAGTTCACGTCGTCCTAAAGACGTGAAAATTCTTAAAGTGGCGTTGTTAGCAGAACGAGTATGGTGTTGAGAATATTATTGGGACTACAAATTATTCATTCTCTTTGTTTCACATGAAGAATTCTTTGTCTTCGAAGTTGCCGCGTCGCAGATCTTAAAGTGCGTATGAAATGAAAATTAAGTTTGTCTTATTTAAATGCACTCCGAAAATAATTAGGAATGGTAATTTAGAGTTCTTTCATATCTCACTGCAAATGAATAACCTATGACGTCAAGATGTTTCTACATTTAGTTCAATTAGTTCAATTACTGTGATTGGTCAGGAAACAACGAGAAATGAGAAGTAATGAAAACAACAAAATCTCCATTGTTTCGAGACTCCATTGTTTGAATTGATTTTTAAAATTTCAGACTCCATTGTTTCGAGGGGGAGGGGCTTCCCCTTTTATGCGAGCACTCCGTGTTTAAGAACGATGTCAGGTGTGAAAAAACTCTAAATTTTAATTCCTAATGATTTTAGGAGTTCATTTAAATAATACAAACTTAATTTTCATTTCATAGGCTCTTAAAAAATCCCTATTGAGCTACTGTACCTACGACTCCGCCAAGTGTTTTACTCTTTTTTAAATTACGTTATATGTAATCTACAGTATTTCAGTTAAAATATATATAAACATTTTTCGTGTCTACAGTGATATACTCGAAATCGCAGTGGAAACACTCGTCCTTTGGATACGTGTTTCCGAAACTTCAACTCGTCTTTCTATAGGTGAATGGAAACACGGAAAAATGTTTTCTATTTCTTTTATAAAATAACATTTTCAAAATAAGTATAACGTAGGAATGATTCACTTATTAAAATCATGAAAATGTAATTTCTGCTCACTCAAAAATAACTCTCATCTGTCAATGTGACTGGATTGTTAGAGCAAACGCAATTTGTTCGACAAAATATCAAAATTTGACATTAAAAGATCAAAATTTGACATTAAAAGATCAAAATTTGATATTAAAAGATCAGAATAGAGGCAGAAGAAGTAACAACTATACTATTGAGACATACCCTGGAATTCTATATAGTCCAACTTGATTAAGACCTCGTCTTTCCAGTTCTTGCACGCAACGAAGCTACAAAGAGACAACAGTAAATCGGTTGCAATGTTTTCATATTATTTGTTAAATGCGTGTGACGTCAGTTTGTCATATAGACATCACTATGCACAGTACGTTGTTGCCTTGGAGATCGATTGGTGTCACCTCTTTGACTCTTTCATTTTAAATCGCTGAAAATTTAAATATTCCTTTATGCGCATATAAATTAGCTTTACAACATTAGGAAGCAAAGATTCTTTTAAATTGCGGACACAGAAACGAGGCCACTTGATGGCACATAAATGAATATTTAAATTGGTCACCATTATGAAAGAGGTCGATTTGTAAAACAAAATTGGTTTATTTCTCTTCCATCAAACAACGCTTATAGCAATGCATAAATTCGAAGATTCGTACACACGTAGATATTGTATTTTGTGGTCTAAATCATACTTATTCTTTAAGAAAGAGCCAGAAATTAGTTTTTAAGTTAAAAGACTCCTATTTCCCAGTCACTTAAATCAACCACAAAGAAACCAATTCCCTAAACACTTTTGTTCCATGTATAGCCAATCACAAAACCTGTTCATTTTAGGTATACGTATATTTACCGAAACCTAGACTCGGCTACCAACAGATAGCCAGAGTGATTAGACCTGTAAAAAACGCTTTGATAACACTCGCTTGAAGCCCATTTTTTTCAGTAAACAATTATTGTTTTTGCAAAAACACTATAAACATTCCCCAAATATGCAGCAAAATTAGTTTATTAATAATACAACACAACATTACACAACACAAGGCAACCGAACAACACAAATAAAAATCATCGTACTAATCTTACCACTATTGTGGGAATTCTTGGGCAAACGGTGGGAGCATAAAACTCGATATTTTCTTCCTGAAAAGAAGAAATACTTCTAGCGTTGAGTGTATTTATAGGAGCAGCATATCAATAGTATCATTATGGAAGAGATCCAAAATCCAAATGTAATTTGTAATATAAGATTTATCAAATACCAACAAATAAGAAAACTAAACTCTCTTCCAAGTTCGTTATCTATAATTCTCCAGCGGTATATAAATCTCATATTGTTCAAAGTTGGGGGTGAACGATGACTGGCTAAAATATATTATCCCGCAAACATAGAGGTCCTTAATTCAAATAATTGATCTCCATATAAAGACTATATCGAACAACTACTGTTTGGATGCTGCAAAAAAATAAAGACGGAAATATTTCTCGGCGGCCATATTTTAGGGACCACGCTATATAGTTTTACTGTAGACGACAGAGACTATCTGTCTTTGATCTTTTAAGATGTTAAAATGAATCAGTTGTCGAAGTAGAATACAAACTACGGCTCCAGTACAGTAACTATGAAGCCGGGATTAGCGCGTGGCGGCCATATTGGAGGGACCACTATCACTTCAATATGGCCGCCACGAGCTGTAGTTTGTGTTCTATATTATGGGAAAACCTTCGATAACTAATTTATTTTAGCATCTTAAAAGATCACAGACAGATAGTCTCTGTCGCCTATAGTAAAATCATATAGCGTGGTCCCAACAAGATGGCCGCCACGAGCTACTTCCGGCTTCATTTTCTGAACAATAGTTGCTCGATCCAGTCTTTATTTAGAGATTAGTGATTCAAATGTCTCATTTCTTTACTCGTCGTCGCACTGGACGAAATAACGTAAAGTTTACGAATGGGTTTACGCGCGTAGAGTTTAGTTTTTACGTAGGTTTTATTTTTACGTACGTACAAATTATAACTCGGTTTTATATACATCGATCACAGTATCCAAACACGGAAAAACAATTAGGTATTTCTTTTATAAAATAATACAAGAGAACGAGCAACAAAGTAGAAATTTTTGGCCGGAAATTTCCGTGTTTGGATGGCTTGATCCAAACACAGGTATTGACCAACCAGAGCCTGCGTAGTAGACAGGTTATTTTATAAAGAGCTTTACACATTTTTAAAAATCAAGTACATCTTTGAGATTATTCAACGAAATCACTTGAAACTTTGCACATTATAATTTTCGGAGTCCATTTAAACAAGACAAACTTAGTTTTCGTTTCATAGACACTTTAACACGCCTAATAACTTGTTTACTTATACTTCAGTCCTTTTCCAAAATCCGATTTTCCCGAATTTAACACTTCCACAGTCCATTTTCTCAGGAATTATATGGTTTTTAAAATTTATTGGGGCACCCCAGTAGCGACGTCTGGTACTTACGACGGGTTTTCTGGCAGAGTTCGGTGTCCGCTTGACAGGGATACAAGGCGTGGGCATCAATTTCTTGCACTCTGTATGACAAATAGCTCGACAATCTAAAAACGATTAATGCAATTTATTAAAGTAGGCACTTTGAAACGAATTTATTTGCAGTTAAATCTTCACTATGCATTTAGAACATATTGAACAGAAAATTTTTTAAAAACGTTATTATGCCACTGCAATATAGGCGAAAAGAAGACTTGTTGGTGTGACGTGAAGGTATTTGCAAGTAGTGTAAAGATGGCAGAAATTAGTGAGAAACACGGTGGAAGATATTGCGAGATTAAATTAGCGAGAAAGCTACAAAACACGGTGGAAGACATTGCGTTGCTGGCGCTACTAACAACACTAGTTGCTGAATCGCTTGGCCTTTTTTTTAAATACGCTCTCTTTCGCTCAAACACCACCTTGACGTTATCAGATTTTTTAGGACAGATATTTTAATAAATTGGTCGATTTTGAGGCTTAAAAACGTCTTTTAAATTTTTATTTTGAACCGTTCATGAATCCGAGCACCTTCATCGATATGAAAATACTAAATAGGAAAGTAATGATCACATTAGTTAGGAAAAGGTTGGATGGGATAACTCTGTAGGACCTTTTCCGAAGATGGCGTCCAGTACGTCGCTGTCGGCTTCGGTCTACCTTCGGAAGACCGTGAAAAGGGAATTAGGGTTGCACTGTTGTCTTCCGAAGCCGACAGTGACGTACTGGGCGCCATCTTCGGAAAAGATCCCACAGAGTCATCCCATCTAACTTCTTCCATTAGTTAACTCGAACTTTTTCTCTGGTTGAAAATGGTTGAAACCTAAACGGTTGCAAATTGTGATGTCATTGAGTATTGTTGACATGTTGATGTTTTTAAATTGCCTATCCGGGGTTTGGGGATTTCACATGTTCGTAATATTTGGGTTCTACCAAGAAGAAATGTAATATATCTTGTCGTTCGAAAATCTCATCTTCATGCCTTTATCCCCGCTAACGCAAAAGGTGATTTACTATTTACAGGAAATGACGTCAATGCAGGGACACGCGAAGTCATTGCACACTAATTCAACAATGAAATACAAAGAAAGTTTGACTCTGAACTTTAAACATCCCTGTTTAGACAAAATTCACTCAATTCCAAAACATTCTGTTGCGTGTCCCTGCTTTGACGTCATTTCCTGTGAATAGGAAATCACTTTAGCAGGGGTAAATGGTATGAAGATGAAATTTTCGCACGACAAGATATTTTACAATTCTTCTCATGAGATTCCAAAGATCACAAATATGTAAAATCCCCAAACCCCGGATAGCCACTTTAAGTTAAATTTACTTCGACTTCTCATTCACTCTCTCAGATAACTATTTTGGCATTTGAAGTAATATTTCAAAGCCGACAAAGCGGACTGGACCGGATTTCAAGTCCGCGCAATTAGATGCGGTCGGAGGCGAAGCCGAGGACTATAACTAATTGCAAGGACTTGAAATCCGGTCCAGTCCGAATTGGAGCTACGAAAAAAAAAGTACTTTTGGGATGCCAGTATGTTCGCAACAAAACGAAAAACATTTAAAGTGGCTATCACCCCAATGTATTTATTGTTTATAAACATTCTATATGAGGAATATTTCTTTGATTTGATCTTTTCTTCGATACTTTATACAGGGTTTTTTAATGCTTATGCAAGTGTGGCGTTATCCTAGGAATTTGGCTTTCTTTTCTGTGTTCTGTGTTATAAACTGGTTGAGGATTTGATTGAAGAAGTTTATACAATTTCTAGTATATCATCAACGTTTGAATTAGGTCAAATTTCTCTAACAGCAGAATATTGTATCCGAAATGAGGACTGGGTTGACGTAAACATAAGCCTGTATAAATTATGGAATTAAAGATCAAAATAAAATAAATATTTCACTGTTCAACTAAAATCTGTGATGTGTATTTTACTGTAATGAATCTTAGTAGACAGATATTTCATCATAAAGTTGTTTTTTGTGCACATGAAGTTCGACTGTCATTTCAAGTTCTAAATAAGTAAGTTGGTCGGCCGCACCCGGAAGAGACCCGTAGGCTCTTCTTTCACCAGCTGCTACCCGAAGGTAGGGGTGAGCGCTACTCCTATCACTGGAATTAACCACTATCGCTGCCAGAGCTGATCCCGATTCTATTTAGTTCACTGCTTATTGGATTATGGCAACACTAATTTTTAGTCTCCCTCGATTCTATAATTTGAATATCGCCAGGTTTTTTTTAATTCAGGCCCGGTTTAGACGTCGAACTTCACATGTGCTGAACTCAATGCAAATGAGAGTAATATATTGTTTAAACTAATTTCCGATTGAGTTCGGCACATGTGAAGTTCGACGTCAATATCGACAAAGTTGTCATACCATCATCAAGTATCCTATCTAGTCTTAATTATCCTGCACCTTGTTTTGACGACCCATTTTGACTGGGTCGGACTGGAAATATTTAATTAAGTATTCCCACAACAATGTCTTACCTCTGCATTTCCACGCCATTTTTGCAAACCGAATCAATTTTCCACACTAAAACAAGAAGTACAGATCAATGTTATTCTACTCGTAGTGTGGAGAAAAACGATGAAAAAGAGCAAACAAAAACAGTCATCAACAGAGTATAAATATTACTTACAGGTTTGCATGACTCCGGTTTTAGAACAGTCTTGGAAACCAAGTCATGATTCTAGAAGAGAATCATCCAGAGATTGAAAACAAAAGTAGAGTAGAGTCGTAAAGTATAAGAACGACTCGCAAGCAAGAACATAAAAGGAATTATAATATAAGGTATTGTAAAGGCACATCTACACCATATATGATTTTCACTTACTATCGTCATTATGACGTACGTAATATATGTTAATACATGTTAATACAAGTTAACTTTTAGAATGTTTCGTATCATATTATAATTTTTGTACCTAATACAATAGAGAATAATACATGGGATGTACGGAAATATGGAATTTATTTCGAGTGTTGAATAGGATATCTGACGAGTGAGATATCCTGTTCAACAGGAAAGATATTTCCAAGCATATATGTATATTATTCTGTTTATTTCATAAACATTAATATGGATAATCTAAATTGAGAAATAATTTTTACTTCACTCAAAAAAGATGGATCGCTGAAACAATATCTTCACATAAAAATATCGTATTTTACCTGTGTTGAAATACGATTTTTCTCAGTGGCCAAAAACGTATCACACTAATGTTTATGAAATAAATGTAAATACTTTTATTTAAGCTTATTTATCTAATTTTATAATCATCTTCTCTTATCTATTTGATTTGTTTGCCAACACACGGCTCTCTTGGAAGAACATTTTTAATGAAAAGATTTACGTGATTAAGTAAAGTTCAAAATGTAGCGTTTGTAATTCTTGTTTATGATTCGATGGTAAATATTGCAAAAGAACCTTTTACACGCTTGTCAGAATCTCGTACCTTGCCAACAGCAAAAGTAAAATCATAAAAATTAAAACAAACGAATTTTGAGGCTGGAGTCAACCTTAGTTCGACATTTGAAAAAGCTTCAGATAGAGGTTGACCGCATATATTTTATTTTATTTAACAAGACGTCCGCTAGGCGTTAACTAGGGCTACTTTTGGGATGGTAGTGTGGCATACTGTATATCTATTTTTCACCAAATTTGTAAGTTATGGATATGTGATGAAACACTCTTGTTGTAAAAGGTCCTAACCCCAATCATAACCCTAACAGCCCGGTCAATATTTAACCTATATTTAACCATATCGGTCAATATTTATATGTAACCATATTTAACCTATATTTAATCATATCGGTCAATATTTAACCGATTTCAATTATGAAAACAGATTTGGAATTATCGAGTGCAAATACATAACATACTAGATGAAAATAACTTAACAAGTCCACAAGATATTGCCGAGGGCTTTAATGATTATTTTTCAAACATCGGCCCTGATTTAGCTAGCAAAATTGATATTGCAAATTACAATTTTGAAACGTATATTAGGGATGCTAAATCAGAATTCGCTGCATTCCAGCCTGTTACCGTCAGTAATGTTTGTCGTCTCTTGCATGGGCTTTCTAGCAATAAAGCCACAGGCGTTGATAAGATTTCTTGCAAAATTATTAAAATAGCTGCTCCTGCCATTTCAGATTCACTGACACTTATTTTTAATCGGGCTATTACTTTATCTTCTTTTCCTAATGAATGGAAAGTGGCTAGAGTAATACCACTGTATAAAAA
The DNA here is from genome assembly GCA_035772405.1 of Chrysogorgia sp. JL179-B06. Lineage (NCBI taxonomy): Eukaryota > Metazoa > Cnidaria > Anthozoa > Scleralcyonacea > Chrysogorgiidae > Chrysogorgia > Chrysogorgia sp. JL179-B06. The sequence goes on along the minus strand of JAYKKM010000403.1, from coordinate 1,893,293 downwards.
CGGTCAACGGAATATTCCAGTAAACTACAGGCCAATATCAGTTTTGCCGGCCATTAGCAAGATTATGGAAAGAATTCTATATGATCAACTGTACAACTATTTAACAAAATTTGAACTCTTAAGCGATTCCCAATTTGGTTTTCGAAAATTTCACTCCACAGCCACTGCATTACTGGACTGTACCAATGATTGGTATGTGAATCTAGACAGAAAAATGTTTAACCTAGTAGTTTTAATTGATTTAAAAAAAGCATTTGATACTGTTGATCATCAAATTCTGTTGAGGAAGTTAGAGCTCTATGGAATAAAAGGACAAGCTCTAACTTTGCTCAAATCATATCTTACATACCGAAATCAAAAATGCCAAGTAAAAAACTATCTTTCATCAGAGCAACTGATTAAGTGTGGTGTACCACAAGGTTCCATTTTAGGGCCACTATTCTTTTTGTTATATATTAATGACTTGCCTGAATGTCTAAATAAAACAAAACCTCGGTTATTTGCCGACGACACAAATCTGACAGCTTCGGGAGATTCTATAACTGACCTTGAAGCTGCAGCAAATTCTGATTTAGAAAACCTTAGAAAATGGTTAACCGCCAATAAACTTAGCCTTAACGTAATTGGTTCAAAACCGATGATAAGAAGTATTTCTGATTGTCATCCGAATGTTTTCATTGAAAATAAACAAATTAAGCAGGTTTATGAATGCAAAACTCTTGGAGTAACAGTTGACCAGCATTTGTCTTGGAAAAGTAATACTGAGAATATTTGCAAAAAAATAACAGCAGGAATATCTGCAATTCGTCGAGTCAAACCCTTTGTTGACAAAGATACACTCATTTCAATATATAACGCTATTGTTCGACCATACTTTGATTACTGCTGTGAAGTATGGGATGTGTTTGGTGAATCGCAATCAAAACGACTCCAAATACTCCAAAATAGAGCTGCTAGAATTATTTTGAACATGAGCAATGACGTAAATCACTCTATTGCTTTACGTGCATTGGGCTGGGAGCCACTCAAAACAGAAAGGAAGAAAGCTAAGGCAAAAATGATGTATAAAGTATTACATAAAATAGGTCCCAAATCACTCACTAGTATGTTTTCATACAAGAGTGAAAAAACGAACTACAATCTTAGAGACATTTCAACCGGTCTTAGTTTACCAAAACCACGTACTAATAGCATGAAAAATAGTTTCATGTATGACGGCGCATACCTTTGGAATTCTATTCCAAAGGAAATTCGGGAAAGTGAAACTCTTTCTTCCTTTCGAAATAAAATTGCTACTCACATCATTGACATAGAGTAACTAGTAAGTAAATTAATGTGCCTGTAAATATTCTAATAACCTTATCAGATAAATTGTTTAATATTCTACCTTTTTAAATAGTTATTCTATTTTTGTAAAATAGCTCCTATATGTACCATTCTTCTTCAATCTTGTAAAATTTTTATATTTTTGCACACGCCCCCCGTGGAAATCAGCTTCGGTTGACGGGGTCAGCGTGTATAAATAAAGTTTCTATCTATCTATCTATCTATACGTGTCTATTATATTACTGGAACGTGCATACCCTTCGTAAAAACCTGTTTATGTACTTAGAAATTAATCGGCAATATGAAGGCCGCTTCGTCATAGATTTTTGAACGTTATCTCGATCAATATTTACTCGATTTCAATTCTGAAAACAGATTTGGAATTACTGAGTCCAAGTACATAACACACGTGTCTTCAGGTAATATCAACACAGCATGTTTACCTAAATTTGAGATCGCGGACCAACCCGTTACGAGATCGCTCGTCATCTTTTAGTAGGTCTACTGCGATCGGTGTGTGCAATTGTAAGCATTGCGAGTGTATATAAAACCACAATACTTGCCAGCGACATTACTATATCTGTGAATGTAGTATAACATGTCCAAGAAAGAACACTTGACTTCGAACAACTTGATCAAATGATCAGGGAAACGAAGAACGAAAGCACGCGTGAAGATTAGCATATTTATAACGCTCAGTTTCGCAAAGTCTGACGGGATGACGAAAAAAACCCGGAGCCGAAACTTAGACTCGTGCTACCACAGGTAGCCCGAGTAATAAACTTTGTGTGTGCTGTGCAGTCACACAATATTCTGTCAATTACCGAGCGCCCATAGAACATCGCGTCAAAAAACATTTACAGAACACACCTTTGGTTTATTTTCAATCGGCCTACAACCAGGTGGAGTTTGCAAGCTAAAAGAATTGAGAGAAATAAACTAAACCAGAAATAAACAACCAACGCTCGAGACAAACGGTTAATTATATACACATTGCTGAAGTGAATATGGGTGCTTGGAGTATAGACAGACAATACATCATAGTCAATCAAGATATGGTCTGGAAACTCGGCAAACTTCAAAGCGGTTAACATGGTTAAACAAATGAGCTGCGATTTATGTTGGACGGTACCTCACTGTGTACAAACCCTTTGTTTAGGTTTATTAATATTTAAACATAACGATTGAACGATTGAACCCAAACGTTGCTATTGGATGATTACTTCATTATACCAAAAATACAATGTGTTCAATAACCGTCACCGTGAACAAATTTGCATAAAGGCGAACAAAAAGATAGAACAAAGACTTTCGTTGAGTTTCCAGACCATGCCTCCATTGACTACAGAAAATGTTTCGGACAGGGATGGAACTTACAACCTTCTGATTGTCGGTGAGATGCTCTAAGTCTTTAAACCATTGCTCTACCGAGACTCAATTGCAAATCGAAGGTTACAATGATGTACTGGTTCGATTGATGACTTAATGAACTCCTTTTTTCAAAATCAAAATTTATTATGTAAAAGCAGTTTTTATTTATTTTGGTAACCAGAACTTAAATTAGTACAAACTAGGAGTATAGTGCCGAATTTTCTCCCCAAAAATCCGAGGGCCCCTCTTATGATCTGGCAATCCACAGCTGCGGAATGTTGAATTACTATCCCAACATTCTAGAAATTTGCTGTTTTCCAGCCGGCTTTAGTCGGTTTTTTATGTTTCCATAAGTTTAATCTGCCACTTTAGAACAGGAATAAAAAAAATTTTATTTGATATTTTTGCAGGAAAAATATTCAAACCTAATAATCTGTATTAAAATATTGTTCAAGTAAAAATAATACATTGCAAAATCCTTTTTCCACTTACTCTTCCTAGCCTGATTTATGCGACAATTTATAAGGGGCCTGAGACGAGTAGTGACGTAAACAGTCCGAGAACAGGGATTTGCTATATTGAAAAAATAACTCAGGCTGCTTGCTGCAAAATGAATTTACGTCACAGGTCTATTAGGCATACATTTCCTTAGGCATACATTTCCTTAGGCATACATTTCCTTAGGCATACATTTCCTTAGGGGAGGCTTGGGGAAACAGGAAGGAACTAGAGCGAAGGGAGGAGAAAGAGAACATGCCAGCAAACCCTGGTAATTTTCACCACTGCCTACTATTATTACATCAATTATATATGCGAATAGATTAATGAGCTTTTAACTGCTTGGTCAAATCAAGTCTATATAGCTGATGAAGGGCTCCGCTCGAAACGTCATTATTTCATTGCTAAAAATCTCGGCAGTTCATCACCTTTTCGCTATAGATAGCTAGAGAAGATGTCCGCAGAAACACCGAAGAAATGTGCCCAAAAAGGGCCAAAACCGCGAAACATCAACGATTTATATCGAGTATGTAAAACAAATCTTAAAGTACACTACCAAGTGTAAGCGTTTCGACAGAAAACGCTGTTGACCATTGTTGGCCTTTGATCGATAATTCAGGACGATCCAGTGACCAGCTCAACCGCTTTATAGAAAAAAAGTCTTCCGAGTTAAAGAACCTTTTGTTTGTGGAAAGGAACTTTGACTGAGCCAGTGAAAGGTGTTGAACGAATTAACAATCTGCTCAGACGATAAACATACATCGCTTGACATACCTAAGAATCAAGGGAGTTGTCAGTGACATTCTGAGGGACATAAATAATTAAATACTGTATGTCAATCACGAGATTTCGACCAATAGCAGCGACCGAGAGTGATGAAAATTACAAGGAGCTTGCCGGCGGGCTCTCCTCCACTCCATTCGCCCCAGTCCCCTTCCCGTACAACAAGTCATAGCAATATTTATGAAAAATACCTTGAAATAGAAATCTAAACAATAACTCATTCAAAAGTATATCGGATACATAACATCTAAAGCGTCTTTCCAGTCATCACATGCATTTTCTAACAGCTGGCTGCGAGTGGGTTAGCATTAGATCCCATCCGCCTAGGGTCCAAAATCAAGAAAGGCCTGAGACAAGCTTTAGCTTCGTTCTCAGGCTACTCGATTTTGGAGCTTAGGCGGATGGAATCTAATGCTGACCCACTTGCAGCGAGCAAGTCATTGCGATGATCGTAAAAGAGGATTAATATGAATCGTTTTCACATGACGTCATAGCCGCCATGTTGGTCGAACTTCACGTAACAATCGCACAAACACATGCCTGCTAGCTTGCAGTTCAGCGGAATACTTGCATGTCATTACAAGTGAACTTCTGATCACTGATCTCGATTAGAAGACTGGATCGAGCAACTATTGTTCCGAAAATGAAGCCGGAAGTCCGTCATTACTAAGGGACCAAACTGAGGATCCTATGAGGTTTTTTGTTGGATTATGTGCTCTTACCATCGACAAAATAAAATAATTTTACTATAAAGAGGACCAGAAGACATTTTTCAAATTACTGGGTAAAACGATCCATGGCCTACCTACAGATTTACTGCGACTGTGTCCCTTAGTAATGGCCAGGAGACGTCAAATTAGGTTCAAGATTTTATGCATTTAATGTTAACAAAGAAACTATCTTGGCCAGACACTAAACCTATTTCGTATAAGCGTCACAGTTTGATTTGCTTGCAAACTCGGAGCTTCTAATGATCTCTCATCAATTTACATTATGCAAATATGCAAGCTTCAAAATCAGCTCATCAGATACAATAGAAAGCTCAACCCAGTCCTATTTTTGAGATCATTGCTCCTGATTCAATACAAAGAGAATTAGACTTTTCATAATGCTAACCCAGTGGTGTTATTTACACAGCAAACAAATCTGAAGTGACATATGAGAAATCTTTATAATTTCAAAAGTTCTTTCAAATAAAAGAGTTTTTACCGAACTTATTTTTCACTTCACACAAATAATTTGTACCCGCGCAATGACACACAAGTTGGACTGCAAGCTATCGACCATGATGTATTGGGTGATTAGGGACGATTCAAAAGGACCTTCGCATTTTCTAGAACTATCAAAAGTATATCCGCTGAACTGTAAGCTAGCAGGAATGTGTTTGTGCGATTGTTACCGTGAAGTTCGACCAACATGGCGGCTATGACGTCATGTGAAAACGATTCATATCAATCCTAATCCTAATCCCAACCATAATCTCAATCCTAATCCTAACCTTAAACCTAACCCTAATCTAACGAAAAATAAAGACCAGACAAAAACAGAAAGGTCCTTTTGAGTCATCCCTTTTAGCCATCCCCTATGTATTGCCGACTTTTATTCACTGTTCTTTGTGGTACCAACATGGCCGCTGAGCCTGTATCTATCTTAAGGGACGATTATACAAACGATGAATTTATCTCCTACCGTGCTGGTGTTCCAGGACTGTTGTTTGGACTTCTGTTATTGCCTAAACCACGAGGGAAAATAACAAATTACTCGGTTTGTAAGAGATAACTGTTGGATACAACTGGCTGTTGTTACAAGGCGGTTGGCCCGCCTGTGTTATTTCGCGCATACGAACCTGAAAACGAGCTACAGCCACATATAAACGGTGATCGCTAGAAAGTTTTCTTAAAAAATAAGGTTTCTACGGAAAGACTGCAAACTAGTTGAACAAGGTTATAGTACAAAGGTGAGTATAAAGGTTTGAAAAATAACCTTAATCCAAAATCAAACCCTTATACTAACCCTAGAACAACTAGTTTTCAGTGTTTCCGCGGAAAACATATTTTAAATTATACTTTCTACCGACCACCGTAAGAAACGTTTTTATAAACTCTGCCTTGGCCTTACCGGTACCCTTTTTGTGCAATGGACAGATAAAAGGACACAAATTATTGTCACTTCCCGTTTTCCACTTCACCATTTCGCTCGCCGCTAGAAACATTTCGCCGATGACATAATTTTTTTCCCGTTTTCATTGGTAGACAACTGAAAAAAATATTGTCATTGTGGAAATATTTCGCTAGCGGCGAGCGTGGAAAACGGGCTTAACTGACGAAGCTGGGCCTTCGCTCGAAAAGCCAGACCACTATTTCAGCAGTACACCAACCTTTTAGAGTATTCAATTTATATTTCTACACTATACCAACGAAGCACAACACGTTTACTTGTAGTTATAGCTACTTTAGCGAACTACATTTTAAAGTAGAGAGTAGTTTTTGACTATTTTTTCAAAGCAGTATAGCTGTAGTGCCAACAATTTTTCTGTCGCAAAGTAAAAATAGCACAACAATCGCTTTTCGCTACTGTTAGAATATCTCGAGTTTGTATAGCATACGAGTTGTGTGTCTGCTAGCTTCCACGTGCCCGGATCATTATTGACGGTTTCGAATTGGAAACGAGTTCACGGTAAGTTTAATGTGTTTTATCCTGCATGTCTATCGTTAACAATTAGACAACGAGCCCGCGTTTTCTATGAGCAGATTATTGACTATCGCATATTGAGGATAACCTTTCATGTTACTCCATCACCAATATAAACATCACTGGGTAACATCAAGGGAATCGAGGTGGGAGGGTTAGGAAGACACTTAAGGTGGGGGGTTAGGGTTAGAAAACTCATTAGGTGGGGGGTTAGGGTTAGGATCTAAGTTGTTTTCGGGTTAGCGGTTATTTCATGACGATTATATACCTCGATTCATTTGGTGATGGAGTAACACTTATTAACCGAGTGCGAGGTCTGTACGGTAAAGTATTTGCCTGAGGTTTTCGTACAGACCGAGCGACGAAGGAGCGAGGTCTGTGCGAAAAAACCGAAGGCAAATACTTTACCGTACAGACCAAGCAACGAGGTTAAAGGACATTGGCAACGAAAATTTTTGTTGCTTTATTTGAAAGAGCATGAAAAAATAAGCCGATTGGCCGTTTACTGTTCTACGCTTTCTCTTCTAGTTGCGAAGTTATACGCAAAAATTTGCAAAATATAAATTGCTGATTCAGCACAACGTGTGACGTCATTGGATGGGTAAGTATGTTTATTGAATACATAACTGAAGCATAGCTCAGTTATTATGAGCTCAAGTCAAATGAAATTTTGCATACAGATAGTACATGATGAGATGCATTGAAACACACTTCAAATTTTGTTGCCAAGGTAACACTGTCGTTCCCAGGCCCCTTGCACGAATTTTATAAAACAGCTTTATTCTTGGTACTGATTAGGATAACATAATATCAGAAGTGTGTGTACAATACACCTATGCATGCCTGAAGTTTACTTGCATGATAATAATTCGAAAATGACTCCCATAGATAAATGTAACTAGTTATAAAAAATCCGTTTAAGGGGCCTGGGAACGACAGTGTTCCTTGACAACAAAATTAGAAGTGTTTTTTCAATGCATCTCATCATGTACTATCTTTGTGCAAAATTTCATTTGATTTGAGCTCATAATAACTGAACTATGCTTCAGTTATGTATTCAATAAACATACTTACCCATCCAATGACGTCACACGTTGTGCTGAATCAGCAATTTATATTTTGCAAATTTTTGCGTATAACTTCGCAACTAGAAGAGATAGCGTAGAACAGTAAACGGCCAATCGGCTTATTTTTTCATGCTCTTTCAAATAAAGCAACAAAAATTTTCGTTGCCAATGTCCTTTAATAAGACATTTATTATATGGCTTTTGGTTCATTTTGTTCTCTGTTTTTAAAGTGCCTATATCACTTGTGGGATCTTTACATATTTATAGTAATTGGAACATTCTAAGAAGATTTGTACTATATCTTCTCAGGCGAAAATTTCATCTTCATGGACTTTTTTGCAGTTAAAGTTACCGGATATGACATCAAATGAGGCAATGCAAATCAGTTTTCTTTTGTTTCTTGCTTCAAAAATTCCTCATTTGATGTCATATCCGGTAAATTTAACTGCAAAAAAGTCCATGAAGATGAAATTTTCGCCTGAGAAGATATATTACAAATCTTCTTAGAATGTTCCAATTACTATAAATATGTAAAGATCCCACAAGTGATATAGGCACTTTAACGTTGTGTTTGTCTTCAAATGTTGCTGTTAACCTAATACCTCTGAGCTTGTTGGTTTCGCTTCATGTTTACACGCGTTACTGGTCGTTAGGCATTCATTTTCTTCACTTATAGATAAACAGCTTTCAAGAAAAGCAGCACTAATGTTCCACGACGTGTTATTGTTCCAACTTTTTCAACGAACATACTCAAATCCTCTTTTATTTTCATCTGAATCAACTCAGAAATTTTCCCGCCAAAACTTACCGGTCCGGAAAAGGCGTATTGCCCTCACAGCGCCGGGAGGGCAATACGCTTTTTTCGGACCTCTCACGAACCAATCAGCGTGCACCATCTTTCTTAGCCATATAATAATAAAGAATTATTGGATGAGGCTGAGCAGGATATCAGAATTATTCAGACCGAGGTCAGCGTTATCTGCCGAAGGAAGCTGAGGCAGATAACGCTGACCGAGGTCTGAATAATTCTGATATCCTGCGTAAGCCGAATTCAATAATTCTTTTATTATTCATTGTACTATATTCTCGTAAGCGAAACGAGGAGAAGCCATTGTCAACACTCAAAACAAAATAGTTTTTACAAAATTTCCCGCACTTTTGCAATTCATGCGAGATACCGCTGAAAAAATACGCGCGCACTGTATTGACATGACAAATACGACATTTATTTGTCATGTCCAAATTTTCCACATGACAAATACGAGATTTATTTTGTCTGCGCCGAAATACGAATAATTATATGTAGGCTCTCAACCAATGAGAATACGAGAATATAGTACAATGAATAATAATAACCCTTATTGACTATCGCTCATAGAAAACAGGGGCGAGTTGTCTAATTGTTTTAGTATAAATTTACAAGTTTCGAACCCAAATAATAACTTTTATTTCACATTTTTCATGAGAAAAAGTAAATATTCTTTCGAAATCAGCCTCATGTATAATAGCCAATGAAAATTGAGGATTTGTGATAGAAACTTGTCAATTTATATTAATATATAGGTTACAAACTTCTGTGGGAAAATCACACTCGATTGCACCTCGCGTGTTTCCTGTCCGGTTTTGACTTTTTTATTATTTTTAAATTTATTATTTTGACAAGTGCCTTTCTTTGACATATACACACTTGTTCAAGGTGTTTCAAACAAACAAAATCAAACAAAATCATCAAGTGTCTATACAAGGAAAGGCAACCGAGAATGTTCTGTCTCCATGGGTAAAGGGTCAGATTTCGGTCAGATGATCTCAAAGTGCAAGTAGGGTTATATTGAGTCAACAAATCATAGACATAAATAGACGCCTGGCCATGTAAAGCTTTGAAAGTAATCAACAGCATCTTGAAAATAATCCTTGATCTTACTTGGCAACCAGTGAAGATTACCATGCAATAGTTAATAAATGTAGGGTTATAAAGTAAAATGGCGCCCATGAGTTGATCGGAATTTCTTTAAAGTACCTATCGGCTATCACCCCAAATACGATATTACTGATATAGATTCTACATGAAGTGAATAGTTGAATTTGAGCTTTACGTTGATGTTCTATAAAGGTTTGTTTGTCAGAAATGCTGACTGACTGACTGACTGTGACGTGAAATCAGTCATCATTTCGGATACAATATTCTGCTGCTAGAGCAATTTGACCTAATTCAAACGTGGTATACTTAAACATGGTATATACTTGGATGCTATATTATACTAGCGTTTTTATCAACTTTTTAACTCAACCAGTCTCACACAGAAAAGAAATTTTTAAATTCCCGATTTAACATCACATCATTAGCTTGAATAAAACGTTAACCCTTTTCGGAGCGTCCATTGTTTTGTATTTTATAAAACATTTTGTCATTCAACTATTCACTTCATGTAGCATCTATATATAAGTAATACCGTATTTGGGGTCATAGCAAATTTAAGAACTACTCTACTGCTCAATATTTAACAGTTTTAACTGTAGCCTGATATCCTAATATAAATCCTAACCTTAATCCTAATTCCTTGCGGGTAAACGTATTCCTTGTGGAACACTCTCCATCTAGTCTCAAATCCTACAATTCTCTCGCTCTATTTAAGTCTATAGTCTCCACAAAATATGTACTCTATCAAACTACCTGCCTATAGCCCCCCTGGCTATGTCCAATAAGTCTAAAATCCAATTGTATCCACCATTAAGGGGTCAGGTCTCAATTGGGACGTAAGTCCTGTTCCTTTCTCCTGTCACACCTGTCTTAATCGTTGTATTTGTATGTATACTTTTTGTATTAATAGTAACTTGTAAATATATTGTGACAAATTCATTATGAATATTATATGTGACTAATGTTCCAGGACGTGTTATTGTTCGAACTTTTTCAACGAACATACTCAAATCCTCTTTTATTTTCATCTAAATCAACTTAGAAATTTTCCCGCAAAAACTTACCGGTCCGGAAAAAAGCGTATTGCCCTCTCACAGCGCCGGGAGGGCAATACGCTTTTTTCCGGACCTTTCACGAACCAATCAGCGTGCGCCATCTTTCTTAGCCATATAATAATAACAGTAATCACAAATTGCTCGTGCAACTAAGGATTTACGTTACGCGTGATATTTGAAAATTTGGCCAAATTGACCTCGCCTAACGGCTCGAGCACTTTTTGCTCGGCTCGAGCACAAAATTTTCAAATATTACTCGTAGTGATATTACCTATACATATATTTACTAACGCTAATGCAATACACTGGATCACTTACTCATTATTGGTAATTCGAGGCAGAGGAGGTATGTTGCGTAGTACTGACAATTCTTCTTTTCGAACAAAACAATCCGTAACCTACAAGTAGCACATACCTGGTAGATGAGAAAGTCTTGTAACTTGATGGTGCTGGGGTTTGTTTCCAGATGGCGGACGTTCAGTGGGGTAATTCACTGGTGGTTTAAGGCAAGCTGAACTGATCGCTTTACCCATTCCATTAGCGGGAGTCACCGGAGTCACCGGAGTCATGGCGTCTGCAGCCTGCAAAGTTGTTTTATTTCAATTAATTTTGGCAAAGTAAAACGAAATATGAGATATTGATTCCTGCCATTTGTTATCATGGAATATTATTTTAGGCTAATAAATGTTCACATTTGACAAAAATAAATGAACAAACGCGCAATCAGAAGAAATTTAAGTTCTAATCTAAAGATACCGAGACATTGTCCGTCATTGCTCAAAACATGTTCTTAACAGTCTGCAATAGCGATCCGTCGAGATGACGTCAGCATCGATATTTGTCCGCTTTTACCCATAATTCTTGCGGCCATAACAAAAGAAATAGCTCATTTGCAATCATTTATGAGTCAAATTTGGTTTGTTTGTCCGCTTTTTGAGCTATTAATAGCAGCCATACTCTACGCTATTTCAAAGCAATGTGTGACATCAAAGACTTAACAGCGTAGCAAGTTTGGTGCTGTTTGACTTGCTTCCGTAATTTTCCTTATATGTTTTTACGAAATGTCGAGAATTATACAGAATAGTCCCCCAACGCATAGCCCCCAAAGCAATCCTTATATTCAGACGAGGATAAGGTAATTTGGCTTCGAGTCTTTGACGTCAGTTCAAGAAGGCGATTTCTCGTGTTGGTAATTACTTGAAATTTAGGAAAATATAAGGCCACTTTACGTTTCACTCTCTGATGAAAGGCCTTCGCTCAAAACGTTAGACAACTTACACGCTATTTCGGCAGTACACCAACCTTTTTAGATATTTGATTTGTATTTCTACACTGGTGGACCCGTTTCTACTTTGGCAGATCCGCTGCCAGAAGCGGACTGGTACCCACGTTACGTTTTGGCCACGAAAGACGAGAATGAAAACGGCGCATGCGGCAAGCTTCGTTCTGGTCTCACATAATATTCAAGTAAATTAATTTACATAAACATCCTCAATCAAAACATTTCAAATAACAAGTGAAAAGGTGAGTAGTTATATGAGGCGAAAATTCCCCAATATCACTTGGTTTTTTCTAGCAAAAATCGCTCTCAATATTCCAACAAGACCGATATAGCAAAACGTTGCTTATTTCTTCGTATGATGTCTCTGCATGTGCATGTCTCTGCAGGTGCCCGCCTTGCAAGAGAATGATACTATGAACACCCAAATGGCCGAGTAGATTCAAAACATTCTTCCACAATTGCTCAACGAATCCTTACAAAAATTAGGACTTACTAGAGATCAACAAAGAGAGTCCAACAAAGCGGCCAAGAAGTGATGAAAGTTGTAACGAGGCCCCAAGTGGTCGATGTAGACGTTTTTAGAATGAAACAAACGAGACTATTATCAGATGATTTGTTAGATTCTCTAAGAACAATCCTTACAAAACCCTTGTCCAAGGAAGCGTGGACAGAGTTACTGGATAAATATCCATCGATAAAAGGCACAGAAAACGTTCTGATATCAACTAAGACAAAGGGTTATCTGAAGACAAAAGAAATATTTGCTTTTGACGAAGGCGTGGCTGAACAGCAAGCACCCTTCTCACCGCAGTTCGACCTATAATGGCTGCTCTGGAGACACTTGAGATGCCTACGGAAGGGGACGAAGATGCTTCCGGGCCCGAAACCGAAGACAAAGATTATGTTGGAAGATGCCTTGGCTCTTCTGGGAAATGCAGTGTTTCGGTTAAATTCGTGGCAGGTTAAACCTGTTCCCGGATATTTTTCACAAAGCTATTCAAAGCGAACACTACCATTCGCAAACCAATAAGCTGGTCGCTGCTCCAATTGCTGCAAAACCACAATTTAAGAAGTCATTTACCAGCAAGCAGCCATTTCGTCGACAGCCCTTGAGTTCGTACATTGAACGTAAGAGAAGCTAAGGAAACAGGTTGGACAACCAGAAACCCCAAACGTAGAAGCAACCGAAGACAAAACGGAGGTGGGAAGGGTTGACTATGCCCTTCCATCTCTGGCACAAACTGTACAACAGACACCATTAAAGCAGGACGATTAGCACATTTTCTAAAAAACTGGCAAACAAATAGGACTCATGGATTCTTCAAACAATATCAGGTACCACATACCTTTTCTCAGGCGTCCATTTCAAGTACGACCACAAATTACCAAAGCAAGAACGAGGAATTAACAAAGGCAACTTCGAAACGCTATAGACGATCTCCTTGCCAAACAAGCAAAACAAGAAATAGCAAACAATTTGAAAGATCAGTTTATTTCAACCCTATTTATTTTCCAACAAAAGAACAAAATACGTCCAGTCTTCAACCTGAAGCCATTGAATGCCTTTATGGAGTCAACCAAATTCAAAAGGGAAGGTCTGGCATTACTACCTTCTATTCTACGGGGAAACGATTACATGATGAAACTGGACAGCAAGGATGCTTAATATTATTCAATTCCAATAACGAAAGAGCACAGGAAGTATCTGCGCTTCATATTCGCCAATGCGACATACTGATTCCAATGCCTGCCGTTCGGACTCTCATAAGCCCCTCGCACTTTCACCAAAGTTCTGAAACCAATGATCGCATTAGACTGGTGTGATCATTTACCTCGAGGACCAATGATCAGATAAAGGGAAAGATGAAAGGAAAGAGACCGAGAGGAAGAACGAGAATAATGATGCTTGACGAGAACAAGGATGGGAGTCACTATTTGTATATATATAGCAGTTCATGTCGTGACATCACAATTTCAACACTATTTGGTTATTTTCTAAGTACAAAACTAACCCTTACCCAAAATCAAACCCTGGTCTTAACACTAACCTTATTTCAGTTTAAAGTCGAACAATTCCAGGTGGTATTTTGACGTCACGACATGAACTGCTGTACATATACAGGGTGTATAAAAAAAAACATGACCATTAGAAATTAACCTATTGTTGTTAAGCACAAGATTTTATGCTCCTGGGAATTTAAAATAGCTTCTAATCGTATGAAGGAGCATAACTGCATAACAAATTGTCAAAGTACTAATTAGTCATATCATCAGTTCGAATAAAAATGGTTCAACTGACCACAGAGCAACGAGTTTTTACTGTTTTACATTATACCGAGACTCAAAGTACATTGAGTCTCTGTATAATGTTTATGATATGACTAATTAATTAGTACTTTGACAATTTGTTATGCAGTTATGCTCCTTCATACGATTAGAAGCTATTTTAAATTCCCAGGAGCATAAAATCTTGTGCTTAACAACAATAGGTTAATTTCTAAAGGTCTCGTTTTTTTTTATACACCCTGTAGTGAATCCCGAACAAGGATGGAAGATGTTACAATTAATACCAAAAGAAATGCAGAAGACAGAATTCTAGAGAGGAAGCTACATGATGGACCTGCCCGTGGCAGAACACCAATGATGATGATGATTTTCAACACCTAAATCTCTTTTATTTCCATACAAATCTGCTCAGAAATGTTCCCGCCAAAACTGACCAATACGGAAAATGTGGATGACCCTCGCAGCGTCCATATCGTAGGATTCCGAATTATTTTGCGTAGACCTGAAAACGAGCTTAGCTATTATTTTACCTTACGTTTCACTCTCTAACGAAGGACCTTCTATTCGCTGGAATTGTTAGACGACCTATTCAATTTTGCGGCAATAGTACAGCAACCTTTTAGTGATTTTTATTTTTGTTTTAACACCGCCTATGCAACACACTACTTCACTAGAAAGACACACAGCAAATTGCAACTCACCGAGTAACTTTTTCTCAACTTTTTCGGAGGAGTCTCCTATATTAAAGAAAACATCAACCCCGTTATCTATATATACCTTACTTAAGCGACATTGGCAACAACTCTTATATCAGAGTATGCTTGTTAAATAGCTGGAATATAGTAGTTTGAGGTTTTAGAATGCTCGTAACGCATATTAAAGATGAATATAGAGACCTTAAAATGTAAGACGCGACAACAGTGGCACCACTACGTGGGTGTTGGCCCCGGTGCGAGAAAAAAATGTGGACCCCTCCCATAAAGTGACGACATATGTAGGGTCCGGGCGATTTTCCGCCAGAAAATTTTATTATTTTTACGAAAATATTATTAATAATAGCACCATTAATAAATAGAGGCAGTTTACCGGATGAGCCCCCTCGGCCCATGGGCCCCGGTGCGGCGCACCGTTTGCACACCCGTAGTGCCGCCACTACGCGACGACGACGACAGTCAAAAATTAATATAAATTTCAGCATTTAAAAGAAGTCATGGTTAGTTGACTACTTGACTACCATATTTGATAGTTGAAGCTTGTTTTATGACTTCTAAAACACTTCAGTACTACCACAATGAATGTAGTGTCATTTTTAAAGTAAATCTTAAAGTGCCCATGACCCCAAATACGATATTACTGATATAGATGCTACATGAAGTGAAAAGTTGAATGCCAAAATATTTTATGATTTGAGCTTTGCGTTGATGTGCTATAAAGATTTGTTTGTCAGAAATGGTAATGAGTGTGACGTCATTTACGGCATTTCGCTTTCTTTTCTGCTTTCCGTGTGATAGACTGGTTGAGGATTTGAGTGAAAAAGTTGATAAAATCTTTACTATAGCGGTCAAGTACATCATCAACGTTTGAGTTAGATTAATTTGCTTTAACAGTAGAATATCGTATCCGAAATGATGCCGTAAATGACGTCACATCATTAGCATTTCTGACAAACAAACCTTTATAGCACATCAACGCAAAGCTCAAATCATAAAATATTTTGGCATTCAACTTTTCACTTCATGTAGCATCTATATCAGTAATATCGCATTTGGTGTCATTGGCACTTTAAGGAGCAGCTCTCGTTCCAGCTGTTGTGGTCTAGTGGTTACCACACATTAGGGTGGTCCTTATTTTAATTTTTTTTTATTTTGTATAGTCTGACCCTCTTAAATGGTTCCAATTGGGTTAAAAATGCTGTGTGTAAAATTGTATTAAAAACTATTGATATTTAGGGGTAGCTCAAGGTCCCTGAAATTTTTACTATAGTATCCCTATGAGAAAATCAGCCAAATTGTCCAATATGCTATAAGTCCTCAGGGGAGTGTCGGATTGGTTTGAACATCCACTAGTGAGTAGTTTAGACCTGGTTTCCTATTTGACTTTAAGACAAACTTATAGCCAAAAATGTATGGTTTCCGAGATATAGGGCTCCAAACTTTTTTAACCAATGAGAATTTTAAGAACTTTGGAGCCCTATATCTCGGAAACCATTTTTGGCTATAAGTTTGTCTTAAAGTCAAATAGGAAACCAGGTCTAAACTACTCACTAGTGGATGTTTAAACCAATCCGACACTCCCCTGAGGACTTATAGCATATTGGACAATTTGGCTGATTTTCTCATAGGGATACCATAGTAAACATTTCAGGGACCTTGAGCTACCCCTAAATATCAATAGTTTTTAATACAATTTTACACACAGCATTTTTAACCCAATTGGAACCATTTAAGAGGGTCAGACTATACAAAATAAAAAAAAATTAAAATAAGGACCACCCTACCACACATGTCTATGAGCTGGGAGACACAGGTTCAAATCCTGGGTCGGACCTCCACTCAGGGTCTTAAAAAAAATTGAGGAGAAAGTAAGACTTTCGGGTCTTCTTGGATTAACAACCTTAAATCGTAGGCCCTCGGAACCCCTATAATTGGGCTTCTAGCCTGGGGTATTCCGTTCACCTAAAAGAGTAATAAATCTAATAAACTAAACTAAACTAAACATCTCTTCGTGATTTACCGTCGTCCTAAAGACGTGAAAATGCTCAGAGTAGCGTTGGACGAGGACGGTGTTGAGATTACTCTTGGGAATAAAAATTATTCATTCTCTGTTTTTTGCATGAAGAACTATTTTGTTTTGAATGTTGCCATCTTAGATCTTAAAGTCCCTAATGAAAATTTAAAAACAGCCTTTTGAGCCACCATTTTGAAAATAATTAGGTTTTTCTGTCAAATGACCTGTGACATCATGTGCTTGGTAAAGAGTGGTCAGTGTTGAAGAAAATACAAAGAAATTAAGCTTCTTGTGAGGGTTATTTTAACACAAAAACTGGGATATTTTCCACATCGCTGTTTTGCTCGACATTGGCGAAAACCATTTCGTTATTGATGTTATGTTTTCCGTGTTCACTGGTCGTAGGAAAAATTTGCTTTTTTTGAAACTCCCCACGAACGCGGAGAACACACAGTTTCGCTAACGCAATTTTTAACAAACAAAATTTAGAACGAAAAAGCAATCCATTAACCTACCTCCTTTTCATTCGGTTCACCAAGTTTGCTTATTGTGGTAGTCTGGTAAAATGAAAAAAATTACTATGACTATGTTTTACAGATAAAATAACACGAGACTTATGAATCACAGGAATACCGTCGATTGCATCTAGCCATGAACAATCGCAACAAAATGCATATGCATAAGTATGACACATTCTGAGTTGGGCCTAAAACGTATGACATACATAACATGGCTTATTGTACAAAATATTAAAGAAATACCTAATGGTTTCCGTGTTTGGATGGCCCGGGATGTTGCGAGACTTGAGAAAAGCGTAAAGAAACACGAGCCGCTAGGCGAGTGTTTTTTAGCTTTTCGAAAGTCGAGCAACATCCCAAGTGTTTGGATCAGGCTATCCAAACACGGAAAAACCATTAGGTATTTATTTTATAAAATAATACGAACGAACGAGCAACACAAACTTGAGTAAAATTTTGGCGGGAAATTTCCGTGTTTGGATGGCCTATCAGAGCTTGCGTAGCATACATTTACACTTATTTACTGAGACCGAGGGAAACAGTGTGTTTTGTGGACCCGAGACTGCAACAACGGCGGTCGAGGGGCCACAAAACACACTGCTTTCCCGAGGTCTCAGTAAATAAGTGTTTTGTTATATAGTATATTAGTGTCAAAGTATGAATAATTCACCGGTTATTGGAGTGAACTTTGAAACCAAAACTATAAAACAAAACTATAACAGCAAAACTATAAAATGAACTTTGGAACTTCACGGTTGACGCGCATGCGCACTGCACCGATTCTATTGTGGACCGGTCAATAAATGTTCTGTTATGGACCGGTTGCCTCGTTGCCAGGGCAATGCAGTAAACACGACGTTTTGCGGACCGGCACGTGATACGCTTTTGTCCAATCGGAAAACAGAAAAATTGAACTTTGACACTAACTATATAACAAGTTATTTTATAAAGCTTATTTACATAATTTACTATGGGTGATTAAAGTGCAACTGAGATGAAAATTCGTCTATCCAATTTTGATTTTATCTAAAAGTATTTTGAAAATGAAACAGAATGGCTTTCTCGGTTTCTCAATACCTCATCTCGTTCCAGAGATATTCAGGTTTTTGAAACATGCAAATTAGTATGGGGCGCCAAATGTAAAAAAAATGTTTAGGACAAAAATGTGTTGATTTTACCATTATTTACCTATATAATACATTATTGGTAAACAATGTTTCTATTTGAGTTAAACAATGCATAGATTATTTATAAATAATCTATGGATTGTTTACAAACAATCCCTGGATGGTTTGGTGGAAAAGTATTATTTATTAAATAATCCAGGGATTGTTTATAAATAATCTAGAGATGGTTTAGTAAACCATGGATTATTTGCTAAATAATCCCCGGATTGTTTATAAATAATCTATGGATGGTTTAATAAACCATAGTTTGTTTATTAAACAATCCATGGATTGTTTATATATAATCCAGGGATGGTTTAATAAACCATGGATTTCTGTTAAATAATCCAAGGATTATTTGCGCGCGCCAAATGTAAAAGAAAGATGGCTGCCCGCCAAATGTAAAGAAATTATGGCACACAGGGGGAGAAGTAAACAGCACCAAAAGACGCCAATGTGTAAACCTTTGACCAGAGACCTTTGAGTGTCCTTTTACTATCAAATATGAATAATTCATCGGGAAATAACGTTACGAACGTCCTTCATGAAATCGCACGGCTCATACAGTCCGTGTCGAACAGTCAATGCTCTAACACAGAAAGTAGAGCATTACGTCGTCCTTCCATATCGACAATGACAAGCGTGAGTTGTAGCCTGGCAGCCTGCGCGCTGTGAATATTTCGGGGTTTTTCAAGTTGTGGCGATTGGATTCGTCAGCGCCTGTTTCAAGTCCATTGCCTTCAGTTCAGCGTAATGAATACACGCGTTCAAGTAATGGCGCCTCTACTCCTTCTGATCACCTGCGAATTCTGCCGCCGAATTTCTGTTGCGCGAGTGGTCCTCACACGATCGACAAACCCAGACGTTTTGCGCTTTCGCAGCTGATTATAAGGAGTTTGCGCCAGGGTCTTAGCCAGGATCTGAAACTTGGGTGTCCAAATTGTCCATCTCGGCCATATATTTTTGAGTGATCGGGCCATAATACCCCAGAATACCGCTTTAACTGTCAACGGGTATCGAAGGGCTAAAATTGCAATATTTTGCAAATTGGAAGTAACGGTGTCAGCCGTCAGGTTAATAAAAACCTTACTGTCTTATGTACGGTATTTTTCTACCCTCAGTACTAATTACTAAATTGCCAGCATTTTTAAGTGTCAATGATTCAATCATGCATAAAAAGCAGTAATTTAATATACAAACAGGAACTTTAATGATTTAATATGAAAAATGGACCAAGTCATCATGTCATCATCACATCATGACATCATGATATTAGGTAAATAACAATTATTATGATTACAATAATTTAGATATTCTACGATTTGGAAGAGCCATAAATTTTTCTGCTGCAGCCTGTAAGTGACCATCAGTTATATTGCCATGGTACTTAATTCTGATTAGCTTGTCCAATCGATCTATGCTCTTTGGTTCGTCTGCAATTTCGTCTGCAGTATTCTTGTCAGATTCATCAGATAACAATGATGATTCCGTGTCTGACCCAGATTCAAAATTAACTTCGTTATTTGCTTCACTCGACGGCTCTTTTTCAGTATCGACTGATTCGACTGTATGGAAGAAATTTGTCAACTTTCTTTGTTGATTCTTACGATTCATTCTCCTGGTCCTGCATTATTCATAAGGCTTCGAATTTAGAAATAAAGCGACTAGTCGACAAAAATGGCGAAACATCGACAAAAAGTGCGTATAAATTAGCCGACAAATCGACAATTAGTACGTATATTTGACGAATCGTCGCTACTCGTCAACAGACAACAGCGACGTCGTTCTAAATGTCAAAATACAGGTCTTGTGCATGATAAATGTTTCCCTGATGCCTGATTTGACTTAATAAAGATATCAAAATACTAAAGGAGCAAAATTGCAAAAGGCGTCGTTTATATTTCTTATTGGCCGTCGACAACGTGTCCAAATAGTAAACAGCCGTCCAAAAGCCGTCATTTTCAACTGGCCGTCGTAAATCGAAACTGGCCGTCCAAATGACGGCTGGACGGCTAAGACCCTGGTTTGCGCGTTCGTATCAACTTCGTAGCTGATTAGTGAACTGGCCACGCTGAAGGTAATGCCATGGACTTGAAACAGGCGCATTGACTATTCGACACAGACTGTATGCCGTGCGATTTAGTGAAGGGACGTTCGTAACGTTATTTCCCGATGAATTATTCATATTTGATATTAAAAGGACAATCAAAGGTCTCTGGTCAAAGGTTTACACATTGGCGTCTTTTGGTGCTGTTTACTTCTCCCCCCGGCACGCAGAACGCTGTACCCAGGCTCTTTCCTGTGTGCCATAATTTTTTTACATTTGGCGGGCAGCCATCTTTCTTTTACATTTGGCGCGCGCAAATAATCCTTGGATTATTTAACAAAAATTCATGGTTTATTAAACATCCCTGGATTATATATAAACAATCCATGGATTGTTTAATAAACAAACTATGGTTTATTAAACCATCCATAGATTATTTATAAACAATCCAGGGATTATTTAGCAAATAATCCATGGTTTACTAAACCATCTCTAGATTATTTATAAACAATCCCTGGATTATTTAATAAATAATACTTTTCCACCAAACCATCCAGGGATTGTTTGTAAACAATCCATAGATTATTTATAAATAATCTATGCATTGTTTAACTCAAATAGAAACATTGTTTACCAATAATGTATTATATAGGTAAATAATGGTAAAATCAACACATTTTTGTCCTAAACATTTTTTTACATTTGGCGCCCCATAAATTAGATGCCGTATGACGTCGTCATTTTCTCACATAGACTAAATAAAATTTACAAAATGAGGAATATCTCTGTAAATAACAAGTGGAATGTTTTGAAAATTTGCACATGTATGTCAATGATGATAGTGCACACCACTGTATGAAGTATATTGTTGCCAAGGAGACCACTAAGAAGCACGGTCTTTTAACTAAAAAAACTAAAATCTTAATTATGTCTTTCTTAAAGAATAAGATGATTTAGACCTCAAATATCTTCGTGTCTACAAATCTTCGAATCTATGTACTACAGTAAACGTTGTTTGATAGAGAAATAAACAAATTTTGTTTTACAAATGGAAGAGATCTGACACCAAGAGATCTCCATGGCAACAATATACTATGCACAGTGATGTACACTTTCATCATTGGCATACATGTGAAAAATTTCGAAACTTTCCGCTTGTTATTTGTAGAGATATTCCTTAGTTTGTGAATTTTATTTGCCATTATGTTTCATTTTCAAAATACTTTCGATAAAATAAAAATAGGATGGACGTATTTTTCATCACAGTAGCACTTTAAGCCTTATGTTAGGTATGAAATAAGATTTATTTATGCGCAGTCGAAACTAAAATTTTGTGTATTCGTCCACGCCGCCAAAGACCTTACCATAACGACGCATGAATATGTTAATGACTAATATGACACGTTCTGAGTCGGGCCTAAAACTTATTTCATAGATAATTATATCTTATTGAATGGTTTGGCATATAATACGGCCGGGTATTTTACGAGTTTCTCAACTTGAGAAACTCGTAAAATTCCCGGCCGTATTATATGCCAAACCACCCAATGAGGTTTTTATTATATGACTACTTGCAGAAATTGAATAAGTTTGTATTTATTTCATTTCCTCGTTTGTTTGTGATACGTTGTCAGACGTTGTTTCTGTTAAACTGTCCATTGCTTTGAGATATTCATCGTCAAAGTCGTCAGAGTTTAACGAAAATAATAAGGCGTCGTTCATGTCTGTACTTACATTTTCAAAATTAAAAAAACAGTTCGCATCCGCCATTTTAGGCTTTGGTTTAAAGCCGCAAAAAAATCCGTATTTTTGTTCTGTTCAGAAGAGGAGAAATACGGATTTTACCATGCAATACGGCCTGGTATTTGTTCTGTTCTCGTGCCCTTATATGGAAGAATTACGTCATTGTCATATAATAACATTGCTTATTGTACAAAATATAGCTTATTTACATAGTTTACTATGGCTGATTAAGCTTTATGTTATGTATGAAATAAGATTTAGGATCGAAACTACAATTTTGTGATATGGGCTTATAGTCTATTGCAAGGACTGTTTACCTCACAACTTGTTGATGTAAAGAATTTCAAGCAATTAAATTTAAAACTGGCAAATGCGCGGTTCAAATGTTCTTTATTTTGACGTGGTAGAAGAACATGTTTTGTTTACACGTGTTCACGGGGAAATGCAGTACAACGAATACGGTTTTATGATGAACTGACAAAGTAAAAAAATTTGGTAAAACAATTTGGCAATTAAAGGAGAACTGGATGCTGGGAACCAACTTTATTTCAAAGTAGAACTTTTTTGAACTCTTAACCTCTGCTCTCTGGTATATCATGCTCTGGTATATCATGCTATGGTATATGCTTGGTTGCATGATGAAGACATAGTAAAATGGTATATCACCTCCGAGATAAGACGAAGAACGTTTTTCATCGAATTACTGACATCTTAGGTCAGGTTATTTGTCATTGGTTTGGTAGTTTTACTATATTTGTACAACCATCGGCTCTTCACCATATTTACTATTTACGTTTCACACTTGCTTTCACATGAATCGTATAAAAACCTGATATAGTAAAAGCTCAATAAAAAGTGATTCCACAGTCATGGCGAACATAGTATGCAGTCAAACCTCGGATAAAAACGTTCAAACATTGTAAACGCTATGAAAGTACAGTAGGTTAAAAACCTCGATATATAGGATACCGTATTTACGTTGATGTTTGTACTCATGTGGGTGTTTAAAGTGTCAATGAAGCGAAAAATTCAGTTTGAAATAAACTCTTGTATTTGAAAGAACTCCTCGAATTATAAAAACATAAATTTACAACGCTTCCATATCTCACTTCCTTCTTGAGATATGAAGATTTGTTTGATATGCAAACACACACTGCATACGTCACACTGCATGACTTTTTGAAAAAGCCTGTATAGCTTTTGGATCAAATCATTCGAAACTTCACACGCTTAGTGTTATTTTATACACCCACGGCACGCCTGCAGTGATTTCGTTACATGGTGAGTTAGATCGATGGTGAATAGAAATGGCGGATGCCATAAGCTGGCGTTGTTTTCGAAGGTGATTCAAGCAAATATAAGACAGAGGTTGATGAGAACATGCATTATTTGATATTGGGATAAAAATGGATCGTTTACACTAAATCCCATGTTGCACACTTCTATACCAATTTAACCGGTTTATAAGAGGTAAAATCTGCTTTGTATGGAAAATCTAAAGTAAAATGTTGGATGCGAAGTATCTATTTCATTTGAACTGACATGTAATAAATATCCCATTGAATGCAACCTCGTACGTTCCCAGGGCATTTTCCCTCCACGGTGGAAGGTCGGCAAAAATGGCCCTGGGATCGGTTTAGATGTGATAATTTTTGTGGTCTTTGTTCCATTGCCTTTGTCTACTTTATTGACCTGAATAATTGAGAAATATTCAATGCTCTTCAGAGTTGTTCATGTCAGCATTTGTCGGCATAAAAGCAGCTAATAAGCTTAATAATCCACCATACATCCACGGTTATCTCTTACAAAAGCTATGAAGAAGCATATATCCAATTTAGCGAAAGCTATCACTTCTAATTTGCTGTAAAATTTGAAGACAGCATTCAGTTTTAGATGAACAAATTATACTCGGCTGAATTAATTTAGTTTTATGACAAGCCAATCGCATTATAGAATGGACCAGCCGATCCTAGGGCCATTTTCGCCGACCTTCCACTGTGGGGTTAGGATTAGAAAACCCATTAGGCGGGGGGTAATAGGGTTAGAAAACCCACTAGGCGGGGGGTTATGGTTAGAAAACCCACTAGGCGGGGGGTTAGGGTTAGGATCTTTGTTGTGTTGGGGTTGGGTTCTAACATTAGATTAACATTATCCTTAATTCAGAGCGATTTGTAAATTAAGGATAATAAGTTAATTTAAGGAAGAGACCGGGTTGTACACACTGCGATTAATCGGACCATTTCGTAACCTGGTACATGTTATAATAATAATAATAATAATAATAATAAAAGACGTATTAGGAGCATTAAATAGTCTCAATGCTATTACAACAATATATTCTTAATATTACTTATAAACTAATTACAGTTTCATTATAAGATAAAGCCTACTACATAATTACCACTATGAACAAAAAACTATTCATTTTAAAAAAGAAAAGTCAAAATTACTTAACATATCAAAGCTTCTAATTTCCTGTGGTAATGAATTCCACAACCGAGAACGCTCTGTCTCCACGAGGCACCGTTTTGGATTTTGGTTCAAGTAGCAGATTTCGGTCAGATGATCTCAAAGCACGAGTAGGTTTATATTTAGTTAGCAAATCAGTAATGTAAACAGGCGCCTGGCCATGCAAAGCCTTGAAAGTAATTATACAATCAGTAGATAAGTGATCAGTAGATGGTGTTATGTAGTAGATTTACTCACGAGAATACTGGGACACTTGCTAGTGAATGCGCTTTGTTCATTTCATTATATAACACACACAAGAATACGAAATCGGCCTATTAATCGCAGAACGGGTTTAATGCGACGATTGTGTTATTTTAATTCTATTGAGTAATTGCGACAGCTAGAATTGTTTCCAGTTCATTACATTATTAAAAGGAGGAAAATTATTTGATTCTTTAACTCTTTGAAAATGTCATTGCCTAATGATATTAGAACTCTCTTTACCTACGGCTGGGAGGCGTACAATGTTAATGCAAGATCTTCTCAAACTAATTCGTTAACCTGAGTTTACTAAGTCCAAATATTAAATAGTGGTGTTATATTGCTATAAGATAAAACTAAAAAAATATTTCTACAATTAAACCAACAGGTTGACCATGTAAATAAATTTTCCTGTAACTTATGTGAGCATGCAGTTGCTACACCTACTAATTTTTAATTATATGTATTTTGTTTTGTATTATTGAGGTCTATTAAGTAGAAAACCTTACGGTAGTAATGTATAAATAACCCTCTTGAAATAAAGAATTATTATGATTATGAAGCAGGCCTAAAAATCCTCTTTTCCAATCATCGCAAGCACTTGCTCAGAGCTCCACGCGCGTCATGAGTCGCATTAGATTCCATCCACCTAAGCTCCAAAATCGAGAGGAATCCTCGTTCTTAGGAACGTTTCTTGATTTTGCAGTTAAGAGTTTGAGTCTTTGTTTTTGTTCACGATTATGAGAATTTATGCACTATAACGGATACTGAACACATTGTTTTTTGTCTAATGAAGCAATCAT
Organism: Chrysogorgia sp. JL179-B06; assembly: GCA_035772405.1. Lineage (NCBI taxonomy): Eukaryota > Metazoa > Cnidaria > Anthozoa > Scleralcyonacea > Chrysogorgiidae > Chrysogorgia > Chrysogorgia sp. JL179-B06. Next base: position 1,867,300 of record JAYKKM010000403.1, on the reverse strand, counting down.
CCAACAGCAACGTAACAACGTTTTGATTCAAACCGGTTGAAACCGTGCTGTTTAAAGGGGTGGTAAGACGCAAAAATCATTCATCCCAATTTGGGCTTTATCTAGAAGTGCAAAATAAGCAAGAATAGCGGTCTAATTACTCTGTCAATATCTTATCTTGTTCCAGAGATATTTAAGTTTTTAAAAGTTGCAAATGAGATACCTGAGACGTCATCTACTCACTCAAATTCTAAAAATGAGGAATATATTTGGAGATAGCGGCTAGATTGTGCTGAAACGTTCTAGATTTATGCTACTACGAATGGTGCACTGCACTCTATATAGTTAAAGCTTTATACATTTTCATTTTCGAGATTTCCTTTAGTTTAAATTAAGATGACGTCATACCGTAATTCTTCTAATAAACTCCCCGGCGTTTATTAAATTATGAAACAATTTGATGCGGCGTTTATTAGAGGTGACGTCTATTAGAGGGAGGCGTTTATTAAACAAGGTCGAGTATTAAGCGAGGTCGAGTTCTTTTTTCGTTTTTACTTTTATTATTATTTTACTTTATTTAACTTTAACAATGGCTAGTTTAAACTGAGTTGTTTACATCACTTCGACAATGAAGCCAATCAACGTCTGTGGAAGAAGAAATTAAAAATATTCCTTGTTTGGTTCCATTGTTGCCACATAAAAATAAATAAATCTGTCAATTGTAGCATTTATTTCTTGCACTTTCTGTATTTTTTCTAATGAACGCCGTTCTGATGTATGCGGCGTTTATTACAGGGAGGCGTTTATTGACATTCTTGTATGAAAGGGGAGGCGTTTATTAGAGGGAGGCGTTTATTACAGGGAGGCGTTTATTGACATTCTTGTATGAAAGGGGAGGCGTTTATTAGAGGGAGGCATTTATTAGAGGGAGGCGTTTATTAGAGGGAGGCATTTATTAGAGGGAGGCATTTATTAGAGGGAGGCATTTATTAGAGGGAGGCATTTATTAGAGGGAGGCGTTTATTAGAGGGAGGCGTTTATTAGAGGGAGGCGTTTATTGGCATTCTTGTATGAAAAGGGGAGGCGTTTATTAGAGGGAGGCGTTTATTAGAGGCTAGGCATTTATTAGAGGAAATACGGTAAGTTCATTTTCATCTTTCAAAAACTTGAATATCTCTGGAACAACATAAGATATTGACTAAGTAAGAACGCTATTCTTCCTCATTTTTTGAGTATTAATAGATAAAATAAAAATTGGATAGACGATTTTCGGTCTTACTACCCCTTTAAATATTAATAAACCTATAAACAAAGGATTTGTGCACGGTGAGGTACCGTCCAGCATAAATCTCATTTGTTAAACGCTTTAAGGTTTGTCGAGTTTCCTAACCATATCTCGATTGATTATGTACTGCGCGATCTGCAAGCAAGTTCTTGCGATGATTGGAACATATGTTTAAGAGTCCTATACTCTTAGAATTTATTTTTTTCTTAAGACGAGAGCGAGTGGTTTTGCCATGTAAACGTAGCCTATTAAAAGTTGGAAAATTATTAACCTTCTTTCGCAGTGCGATCAAAAAGAAGTATTTCTTACCCTTTTCCATATCCTTCCGCTCCGTAACGAGGACGTGTTTGCATCATCCTTATATATAACATATATACGCAATAAAAACGAGTTTATTATAAACATTTGTAATTGTCATTTGTAGTAGAAACTTACTAGTAGTTTCATGTAAATGCTGCAATCTGATTGGCTACGCTACTCGCTAATTGTCGATACTGATAAGACCGAGTGTATCGCCAAAAAACAATGTTTATGTCTCCTTTTACAAAACAATTTTGACTAAATAAAAACTATTCAAATAAAAAAAAGAACATTCAAATAAATAAACTCAGTTTCTACTAAAACAATTAGATTATTCCTTCTCAATTTCTACGAAATGAAATATCACCTGATAGAAATTTCGAGCTCATGTGATGGCAACAAACTATAATCATTGACAAAATTACTGCCATTGGCGATTTGACGAACTACATAAAGATGTTTTTACGAAGGGTATACACGTTTGCGTAATATAATAGGCACGTATGTTATGTATTTAGATTCGTAATACCATGATTTACTCGGTTTCTTTTGTTCTCGCAGGGAAATTTAATCGCTAAATTCCCCACGTTTATTTGTTTGAAAACTACTCATGCATACAAATTAGGGAAAATTTCTAATTTTTCCTCATTCCTATGATATGCATGAGGGAAATTTAGTAGAACACAAACGATTTCTTTGTCTTCTAATTTTCCCTCATTCAAATGCACGGGAAATTTAGTAGACAAAAACTCTGTCTCCAACCACGGGCTGGATAAGGTTCTCAAAGTTATCCTCGGCGATCATAATAATTTCCCTCAAGTCATGGTATTATTATTATTATTATTTAAACTTATTTACACACGGTAGCCTTTCAGTTTTCTGATTTTCAAAGGGCCGTGTATTTACATAAATATGTGTATAAAGAAAGAATATGGAAAAAATTAACTATTTACAAATTATACAGATAGCTTCTAATACATACCAATAATTAACAATATATACAAATATAACTATAAACGCACAAATAAACAATTTAAACTGTCGACAAGTTTGTTCTTAAATCATTGTAGTGCTCATTAATACAAAAATAATTAATTGAGGAATACTCGTACTTGTCGACAATTTCTTGTGGCAAATTATTCCAGGACCTGGCTCCGCGATATGAGAAACTATGTTTTAGGAAATTTGTTTTAGGTTTTTCTAAATAAAGCTTTCGATCGTTGCTTCTCAATCTATATGTGTTGTTATGGTTAATTGCAAATAGTTCTGATAAATAGGTTGGTGTCATACCTCGTAGTGCCTTAAATGTCATTAATTGTTCTCTTTTTTTAAAAATAGTTTCAATTGAATCCCAAAGTTTATCAAATATGTCAGATGATCTAATTTCATACCCTGAACCCGTTATCACCCGAGCCGCTCTTTTTTGTAACTTGCATAATTTATTGACTTGTGTGACATTGTTACCGTTGTTCCACACTGTTGAACAGTAAGTGAAGTGTGGCAAGACAAGTGAGTTATACATTGTTAGTAATGCATCTTGTGTTACAAAATTTTTTGCTCTTCTTAAGAGAGCAATGTTTTTCGAAATTTTATTACATTGAGCATCATTATGTTCTTGCCACCTTAACTGATCATCAATGATAACTCCTAAGACTTTTTTATTATGCACTTGTTCTATTGTTTGATCGCCAATTACTATTTGTATAGATGAGTTATTGGACATTTGTTTTAGTCTTTGTCGAGACCCGACTATCATATATTCAGTTTTTTCACTATTTAAAGTTAGTTTGTTGGCAGTAAGCCATTTGTGAACATTATCGAGATCTATATTAATTTTGCGTTCAATGTCTGCGGGCGATTTCCCCCGACATATAATGTTGGTATCGTCCGCAAACATTGACGCTTGCGTCGTTTCTAGACAGTTTGGCAGATCATTTATGTATACAAGAAAGAGAAGTGGACCAAGGTTGGATCCTTGAGGGACACCACATGTAATTTGTTTAGTATTTGAGTTTGAACTATTAATTTTGCATATTTGTTTTCTGTCACGAAGATATGACTGAAACCATTGTAATGTAATCCCTCTTACTCCATAACATTTTAGTTTAGAGAGAAGAATTTTGTGATCAACAGTGTCAAAAGCTTTTTTAAGGTCTAGAAATAATATACCATTAATAAAGCCCTTGTCCATGTTAACTAGACATTGGTTTGTAGAATGCAAGAGTGTAGTTTCAGTTGAATGCTGAGTACGAAATCCTGATTGATGTTTTGAGATAATTTGATTGTTATTTAAGTAGTCGTTTAATTGAATATAAATAATCTTTTCGAACATTTTTGCGACGGCTGATATCACAGATATAGGCCTATAGTTATTACAGTCAGTTTTTTCCCCCGATTTATAGATAGGGGTGACCTTTGCAAACTTCATTTCTTCTGGAAAGATTCCAGTGTTCATAGATAAATTGAAAATATAGACTAATGAATCAATAATGGCGTTTCCTGATGCTTTCAATAGTTTATTTGAAATCTTGTCCAGACCTGGTGATTTACTTGCATTCATCTTTTTTATAACACTCTCCACATCTACATATGAGATGTTTTTAAACTCGAAGACTCCGGATTCCGGGGTCACACAGTAAAGAGGGTCAAGATCATTTGGTGGAATGTTATCTGCCAATTTTGGACCTATTGTTGAGAAGAAATTATTAAATTCATCAGCGATATTCTTGTCACCAGTTATTTTGTTGCAATTTACTATTACTTCTTTAATTGTCGTACATTTGGATTGTTTGTTTAATAGTTCATTTAAAGTTTTCCAACTTTCCTTGCTATTTTTGCTATTTTCGAGTTTAGACTTATAGTAATTTGCTTTAACTTCTTTAATTAGACGATTTACTTGGTTCCGACAACGTTTGTACGATTCGTGGTATGACGTAGATTTAAGACTTACCGCTTTCTTTTTCAAGTAGTCTCTGCGGTAACTCATTATTTTAATTTCATTTGTTAGCCATGGATTATACTCGCTTTTAACTTTTTTCCGTTTGATTGGTGCGTGAAAATCAGCTATTTCAAGAAATATTTTTTTCCAGTCGTGAAATGCTGTATTTGGATCTGTATAACTATCATGTAATGTGCTAAGTGTTTCTCTTAGATCATGTTGGAATTGGGTGGCATCGAAATATTTAAATTGTCTTGTTTCGACTATTTTAGGCTTTTCTTTTGGAATACTTATTTTTCGACATAGGTAAACAAGGCTGTGATCACTAATTCCCAAGTGTATGACTCCAGAATCTATAGTCTTCAAGTCATCTATTTTAGTTATTATTAGATCTAGTAAAGTACTAGTTTTAGTAGTTACTCTAGTCGGACTCTTTATATGTTGTTGTAGTTGATACACATCAAATAAGTCTTTAAGTTTTGTAATATGAGCATTACTTTCCACCGCTAATAGATTACAGTTAAGATCGCCGGTTATGATTAGTTCTTTTTCTTCATCATCAGCTATTTGCACGAAATTTTCAAAACGATCAAGCAAGTCAATGTTTGAATCAGGTGGGCGATACCAGGTCGAAATTAATACAGGTTTACTTTTAGGTTTTTTAATTTCAATACATATTGCTTCAACATTATTAGGTATTAATTCACCTCGTTCAATGTAGGGAATAGTATTTCGTATAAAAATTGCAACGCCTCCACCGTTTCGGTTTCGATCTTTCCTTACTAGTTCATAACCCATGATCTTAACCTCATCATTATGTATTGTATTATCAAGTCTAGTTTCATTAATGCTTAATATGTCAAAAGTCTGATTATGCAAGAAAATTTTGAGTTCTTCAATGTGTTTTACCAAGCTTGTAATGTTTAGTTGGCCAATTATAAAACCTTTAAGTTTCGGATAAGGCATTTTGTTTAGGTGTGATAACGGGTTATTTTGGTTTGAGTTTGATTCCGCAGAGCCATGTTCCGGGTTTACGCCTAGTCATTGAATAGTGCTTAAAAAATGCTTTATATTCTTGGCGAGTGATGCTGAGCCCATCTTGTTCAAATGTACACCATAATTGTTTAGATGAGATTTGTCAATGTTATTGTTAATTATAAGACCCCATTTTCGTTTCAGGCAGATATTAGCTAATAATTTGTTAAAACTTACTTATAATATTACTTATAATTAATTCCAAATTTGTTTTCAGAATTGAAAACGGCTAAAGATGCCGTCCAGTCCGTTCTGCGCATGTCCACGTTCTGTTTACATCGTTTGTTTACATTGCATTATATAAACATTGAACATGAAGTATTGCGGATTTGATATCCACGCTTGAGCTTTTCCGTCTTATAAGCTGTTCTGTTCCTAAATGTGGATAATATATCAAACTACCACTCGCGCCTTCGCCACCTTTGACGAATACTCACTTTCGAACTGTCGCAAATCTATTCCGTTGAAGTTTGTTGACGTGTGGAGTCCCGCACGTTTGAAATATCACACATCGTAACCTGCCGGAGTTTTTGACACACCTCTAATAAATGCTTAGGTTTGGAGCTTAACGAGTGCTTGATGTGGGATGATCATGTTTCAAAGATTATTTCAAAAGTGGCCAAAGTTATTGGAGTCTTGAAGAAATTAAAATCATTTCTCCCACGTCCAACCACATTTAGTTTAGTTTAATTCGCCAAAATTACAAAAATATAGAATTTACAATACACTAGTACAAAGCAAAAATTAATAAATAATAGAAAATAAAATGAGACTATGGCAGGAGGAAGGAACAGGACTTTCGTCCCAATTGACACCTAACCCTTAACATAAAATACTAAAAAAAAAACAATAAGAAAAATATACCTCCTAAATAGTTATTTAGGAGGTATGTAAGTAACACGTTTGGCTATGTACATGCAGTTTGTCATACATGTTTTGAATGTTGGTACGGTATTAATCGATTTAATTTCACTTGACAAGTTATTCCATAGTTGGGCGGTTATGAAGTACGAATTGCGATAATAGTTCTGTTTGTGTCTAAGGATTAAATTGTAATTGTTTTGATCATAGCTACGAGTCTGATAGCAAGATTCGAACGTCTGCAGATAGTTATTAATATCCGTTTTTACTAAGCCATTTCTTGATTTGAATAGAAATAGTAGGTCAGAGATTTCCCTTCGATATTCTAGTGGGAGCAGGTTCAGACTAATTAATCTGTCGGTGTATGACATGTTCTGAGGATAATTTAGTATGAAGTTTGTTGCTCTTCTTTGAACATTTTCAATGAGTTGCCGGTGTTTGCTGGTGGATGGAGACCACAAGTTGCAACCATATTCCAATTTAGGCCGTACCAGTGCGCAATACAATAACTTCCTTGTGGATGGATCACTCATGTCGTGACAGACTCTTTTTAACAGCCCAAGCACTCTGTTGGCTTTTTTAGTGATGGATTCTATGTTCATCGCCCAAATCAGGTCGTGACTTACGGTGATGCCGAGGTCTTCAATTGATGTTACACACTTGAGTTGCAAGTCTCCAAGATGGTACTTTCTATCCAATGCTCCTGATACCTTTTTCTTGGATATATGTATGACCTTATACTTGGATGTATTGAAGCCGAGAGCCCACGACGTGCTCCAATCATTTAAGCGATTTAGATCACTCTGGAGAGATAGTTCAGAACTAGCACAGTCTATAGAGCGATATATCTTGGAGTCGTCTGCGAAGAGAGCAATACTTGAGTTGTGTTCAAGACAATTTGGTGCATCGTTTATGTAAATCAGAAATAAGAGGGGTCCAAAAATTGACCCCTGTGGAACGCCTGATGTAATAGGTGACCATTCTGAATAAGCGCCTTGCAATACAACTCTTTGCTGTCTACCGGTTAGGTAGCTGCGTAGCCATAAAAGAAGAGAACCACTAAACCCGTATTGTTCCAATTTAAACAGCAGTAATTTGTGAGGCACTGTATATCGAATGCCTTTGCTAGGTCCAGATAGATCACGTCAACCTCGTTTCCACTTGCCACAGACGATACAATATCGTGGTAGACCTCCAGTAGCTGCGTAATCGTAGATCGACCACGCAGAAAACCATGTTGGAACTGAGAAACAAGAGGCTCGAAGTGGCAATTGCAGTGGTTAAAAACGCATCTCTCCATTACTTTAGATAGTGTATTGAGGAGAGAAATAGGTCTATAGTTGGAACAAATTGTTGGGTCGTCCTTCTTAAAGATTGGCGAGATGTTGGCGAACTTCCAATCATCGGGGAAAACCCCGCACCGTAGAGATAGGTTAAATAATTTGCACAACGATGGAGCAATTTCACTCGCCACGTTTAACAGTACTCGGTTTGGAATGCCGTCTGGGCCACAAGCTTTGTTGGGATACAAACTTCCTAAAATCTGAATAACTTCAGATTCTGTCAACACAATATCAGAAAGTTTATCCGTTGTTTCTCTCTGGATGGCAGTTGGTAAATGAGGTGGATTTGTGTCATATGAAGTAAATACCGAATTGAAATAATTATTTAGCAAATTTGCCTTAGCTTCGTTATCCGTCACAAACTTTTCCCCGTCCCTAAGAAATGTAGGTTTTTGGTTTATCCTTGTAGAGGCCTTTATAAAGGACCAGAATCGCTTGGGGTTATCGAACAGACTCTCTCTCAAAGAATTGGCGTGGTCTTTCCGCTTTTTAGTGATCATACGTTTTGTTTCTCGTCTGAGTAGTTTGAATCTTTCGACTTCTCCAGACAATTTTGAATTTATTGCTCTCCTTCTCTGCAAGGATTTATTTTTAATTAGCGTACGAAGTTCGGCATCAATCCATGGTTGGTCGGTGTCGTGATTTAACATTCCGCAATTAGTTAATTTTAGATGTTATGTTGTTATGACGTAAGTTGTCACGTGCGAAGTGGCGTGATAAGTGAACCATGAACCTTGAAATAGGACTTGAATGTGAGCAGTGATCTGAGAGTGTTTTGTATAAATAAAAGCTTAAACTATCTAAACATCTGTGAGTTCCTTGTCGCGGCGAAACAATTCCCGACAAAGTGGCGACCCCGGCAGGATTTCGTTAAAACAAAACCAGTGGAGAGCGAGATTTTACTTGAAATCTGATCAACGACAACGAATAATATGGCCGACATCGAACAAATGCTGAAGAAGATCGAGGGTAAGTTGCGGATGCTGCAATTTACTCGAGATGATACACCTCGAATCCGAGAGAAAAATGATCTGAAAAGTCTGGAACGACATCACAACGTATTTGGAGAACTAATCGACAACAGTCACGAAGAGAAAGTACAAGTACAACTGGCGAGAATCGAGAAGGGCGACGAGTCTGATGAAGTTAAACAATGGACCCTAGCTATCGAAGGAGAGATTGCAGAGTTCGAAAAAGTTATGGAAGAATTGCAGATCGCGGTGAAAGACCTACGGAAAGAAGCAGTAGAAGAGGCAAGAAAAGAGGAAGAGCAAAAGGAAGAAGACAAAAGAAAACGACATTACGAAGAAGAGATCAAAATCGAACAAGCAAAGATGCAAATCAAAGAAGAATTCGAGAAGAAATTAGAGGAAGCACGTAGTAAATCACTGAAAGAAAACCAAAGCAGCGCCAAGTTACCCAAGCTAGTCATAACCAAGTTCCAAGGAACGCCTTTAGACTGGCAACGATTCTGGAGCCAATTCGAGACTGAAATCGACAAGGCTGGCATTGGGCAAGTAGCCAAGTTTTCTTATTTAAAAGAGCTTCTAGTTTCGAAGGTACGATTGTCTGTAGATGGTCTTCCTTTCACCCCTGAGGGCTACGAACGAGCCAAAAACATACTGAAAACCAAATATGGTAAACCTAGCGAAGTGGCCAACGCACATACACAGGAAATCATAGCTTTGCCAACAGTATATGGTTCTCAACCGAGTAAAATACATGAGTTCTATGGAAATTTGGTGACCAACATCCAAGCTCTGGAAACAATGGGGAAGATCAAAGAGATCAATGGCTATGTTCGTGTGACTCTTGATAAACTCCCTGGTATTCGAGCTGACCTGGTGCGTCTTGACGACGAGTGGCAAGATTGGGGTTTTCCTCAGATGATCGAAGCTCTACGAAAATGGTGTGACCGCAATCCAGTGTGTCCTGAAGAACGGAAACATAATCCACCAAGTGGAAATCGACTTCCACACATCAAGCTACCCAAAGGAGATAAAGCCTTTCATACAAAGAAAGAAGATTGGAAGCCAAGACCTTGTACCTACTGTGAGTCGGTGGAGCATAAATCTGTCAATTGTGAGAAGGTGGAAAGTGTCGACGAGAGGAAGAAAATACTGAGTGGAAAGAAACTATGCTTTAACTGTACAGGGGCAAGACACCGTGCTGCAGAATGCCTGAGTAGATCCAATTGCCAGAAATGCAATGGAAAGCACCACTCCTCAATCTGTGACAAAACATCCAAACAGATTATGGTGGCTACGGTGAAAGGAGCAGTGATTTATCCGGTAGTGGTTGTTGTAGTAGATGGAATCAAATGCAGGGCATTGCTGGACACGGGTGCAGGAAGCTCCTATGCATCAGCTGTGCTAATCGAGCATCTCTCAAAGAAACCAACTAGAACTGATCATAAAAGGATAGACATGATGATGTGTTCAACGACTCAGAAGATCGACGTGTATAATGTAAATGTCGCAAGCACAACTGGAGAATTTGTGATGACAACCGAAGTCAACAAAGTGGACAAAGGTGTCCTACTATCCATTCCTAATCCAAGATATGCAGACCAAATCAACCAGTATCATCACCTCAAGGGAGTAGTTATGGATGACAAAGACACCAAGCCAGAACTGCCGATTCATCTGATCCTGGGAGCAAGTGAGTACTCTCGCATAAAGACGAACACCAAACCAAAGATTGGGAACCAAGGAGAGCCTATCGCAGAGTTAACCACCTTGGGCTGGACGATGATGTCACCTGGAAAGGAGACAAATCTTAGCAGTGTCTATATCGCCACAGCATCGCTTGCAGACTACGAACAGTTGTGCAACCTGGATGTCTTGGGCTTGGAAGACCGACCACAAGGTGACCAGCAATCAGTTCATGATGAGTTTAAAGAACAGCTCACACAAAGTGATGAAGGATGGTACGAGACTGGACTTATTTGGAAGCAAGGTCATGATCAACTCTCAAACAACAAACACGGAAGTCTGAAAAGATTGGAAAACCTGGTGAAGAAACTCCAAAGAAACCCAGACCTCCTAGCGAAGTATGATGAAATCATCCAAGAACACATCAAAGAGGGAATTGTGGAAAAAGTGACTGGTGAACCCGTTGGGAAGGAATTCTACATCCCTCACAAACCTGTGATAAGAGAAGCAGCAGAGTCCACAAAAGTTCGTATCGTGTTCGATGCATCTGCTAAACCCAACGAGAAGAGTCCTTCGCTAAATGATTGTTTAGAGACGGGACCACCCCTACAAAATCTCTTGTGGGACGTCTTGGTAAGAAATCGTATGAAACCAGTGGCATTGGCAGGAGATCTCAAACAAGCCTTCTTGCAGGTTCGTGTTCGACAAGAAGATCGAGACTCATTAAGATTCCATTGGCTCAAGCACCAGAATGCCTCAGAGATAGAAGTCCTGAGATTTACCTGCGCCTTGTTTGGCCTAGTCCAGTCCCCGTTCTTGTTGGGAGCGACGCTGAAACAACACTTGGAGAGCCTGAGAGAAAGATACCCAAATGAAGTGGAAGAAATCACCAAGAGCCTATACGTAGACGATGTGATCACTGGGGGCGAGACGAAAGACGAGGTGGCTAAACTGAAAGAAACAGCTATTACAATTTTCCGAGAAGCCAAGTTCGACTTACACAAATGGCATTCAAATGAATCGGAGTTGGAAACAAGCAGGGCACCAGATGACGAGAAGCAAAGTTATGCAAAGGAGCAGCTGGGCGTCAAACCTGGAGAAACCAAGCTGTTGGGACTACCATGGAACAAGACCAAAGATACCATAGCTGTCACCTTTCCAGATCCACCAGACGAAACGACCAAAAGAGAAATGTTACGATTTCTAGCTTCAGTGTACGACCCACTTGGCCTGGCATCACCCACAACTTTAGTGGGAAAGTTGTTGTATCGGGAGGTTTGTGATCAACATCTATCTTGGGATCGGAAGGTCGAAGAGAACACTGCAAGACGGTGGTGTAAGTTCGTGAAGAGTCTACCTGGTAGAGTCGAGGTACCGCGAAGTATCCCACCTTTCCAACAACCCATAGAAGCAATTGATTTACATGTGTTTGGGGACACGAGCGGAGCAGGGACATCTGCAGCTGTTTACGCAGTGGTCCAACAAGCTTCAGGAGTTAGTCAAGGATTACTGACAGCAAAATCTCGACTGGCAAAGAAGGGGTTGACTATCCCCAGGCTCGAACTTGTCTCAGCACACATGGCAGCAAATTTAGTTGAAAATGTGAAGAATGCTCTCCAAGATCAACCAGTGAGATCAGTTAAAGGATGGCTTGACAGCTTAGTAGCTCTTCATTGGATCAAAGGAGGTGGGACCTACAAACAATTTGTGGCTAACAGAGCGAGAAAAATCAGAGAGAAGGAATACATCCAGTGGAGGCATGTAGGAACCAACCAGAATCCAGCTGACGTTGGGAGCAGAGGTTGTGAAGGAGACAAGCTACCCGAGAAATGGATGAAGGGGCCAGAGTGGTTGTCAGATCCTAATCAGTGGCCAGTTGAAATGATGACAGAACCAAGTAAAGAAACCGAAACAAAAGCTAAGCTGATCAAAGAAGTTTTCGGAGCTGTCGTGGAGTCCAAAGATGTATTTGATGAGCTGTTGGGCAAGCACAATCTCTGGACGACAGTGCGCGTCATGGCATGGATAGCAAGATTTATAACCAACTGCAAGCTGAGCAAGTCGAAGCGAGTCATGGGACCCCTAACAACTGTGGAGACTAACGAGCAACTACAATGGTGGATAAAGAGAGCCCAGGAAAGCTACCGAGAAACAGATGAATTCAAGGAAGACGAGCTGAGACTAAACATACAACAAAACCCGGATGAGTTGTACGAGTGCCGTGGAAGAATACAAGGAAGTTACCCATTATATTTACCGCCTTGTGCAGTCCTATCCAAGAAGTTGGTGGAAGATGCCCACATCCTCACGTTGCATGGGGGAGTTGGTCTCACGATGACGCTGATTAGACGTGATTATTGGATTCCGCGATTGAGACAGTTAACGAAGAAAGTGATTAGAGGTTGCTTTGGATGCAAGAAGTTCCAGGTCTCCGCATTCCATAGTCCACCACCTGGAAATCTACCTATCGATCGCACCATTGGTTCAATCCCTTTTCAAGTGCTTGGGGTGGACTATGCTGGACCTATACCCTTCAAGATCAGTCCAAAAAAGTTTGGTAAAGCACATATCTTGCTGTTTGCGTGCAGTCTTACCCGAGCCATCCACCTTGAGCTGCTCAACGACCAAACCACTGAGGGATTTATAAGAAGTTTGAAGCGTTTTATCGCTAGGCGTGGTCGGCCTCAGAAGATATACTCCGACAACGGTAAAAGTTTCGTTGCTGCCGCGAAATGGCTAAGGGGAATTATGAACGATGAGAAGATGCAGAACTACCTTGCCCACAAGAACATTATCTGGCAATTCAATTTAAGTAGAGCTCCCTGGTGGGGAGGACAATTTGAGAGACTAGTGGGGTTGGTAAAGCGAGCTTTGTACAAGTCAGTTGGACGAGCCTACCTTACATGGAATGAGTTTGAAGAAATAATCCTGGATGTTGAAGTTGCACTCAATAATCGCCCATTGACGTACGTGGAAGATGACATACAACTGCCTGTGTTAACACCGAATGCCATGATGTTTGGTCAACCCAATATTTTGCCAGAAGAAGAAGTAAATTCAATCGAAGACGTTGACATGAGGAAGAGAGCAAGATACCTTCGGCGTTGCAAGGACGTATTGTGGTCTAGATGGTCTGGGGAGTATGTGAAGAGTTTGAGAGAGAGACACAATCTTAACCATAAAAGATCGGAACTTTCTATCAAGCCTGGTGACGTGGTCCTGATCCAAAGCACAGAACGAAATAGAGGGAAATGGAACATCGGAGTCGTGGTGAAACTCATCAAAGGGAGAGATGGTGTTATACGCGCAGCAAAGCTTAGGGCGGGGAAATCCTTTCTTGAAAGAGCGGTACAACAATTATATCCAATGGAGCTGTCCTGTGATGCACCACAAGATCCTGAAACCCCCACACTTGATCCGAAAGCAAGGGAGTTTACACCAAGAAATGCTGCCATTGCTGCGACAAAGCGTATTAAGGCCATTGCTGACCAAGAGGAACTAGACACTTGAACTGAACAAAATATATTTGATGCCTTCGGAATCAAATAGGGGGAGAGTGTCGTGATTTAACATTCCGCAATTAGTTAATTTTAGATGTTATGTTGTTATGACGTAAGTTGTCACGTGCGAAGTGGCGTGATAAGTGAACCATGAACCTTGAAATAGGACTTGAATGTGAGCAGTGATCTGAGAGTGTTTTGTATAAATAAAAGCTTAAACTATCTAAACATCTGTGAGTTCCTTGTCGCGGCGAAACAATTCCCGACAGTCGGCCACGGCCCTTGATTTGCATTTGGGAATGTGTTCATTAATAGCGGATATGAATAAATCATACCAAGTGCTAAGTGAATCGTTGATTGCATCAGATACAAAGGCCATTTCCCATGGAGTATGATTTAATAGCTCCTTTAGGGATGGCCAATTTGCTCTTTTGAAATTGTAAACAAGCGCTTTATTTCGGATTTCTTTGGAATTTTCAAGTCCAGATCAAATTTCAAAATGTTGTGGTCTGTGTCAATAATCTCGTCAAAACCTTCAAGGTTCAAGACTCTATCAGGAATATTTGTAAGAACCAAATCCAGGGTATTGTTCATTCTTGTAGGAAATTTTACTAGTTGCCATAAGAAATAATCCTGAATTATCTTGAAGTAATTGTGAATCGCATCATTTGATGTTGGTCTTTCTGTTAGCCAGTCAAAATGTGGGAGATTGAAATCTCCGCAAACAATAAATCGGTCAAATTTGGCTTTCACAGCTTGCCGTAGAGTATTCTTAAGTTCCTTGATGTACGCAAGGTCAGAATCCGGTGGTCTGTAAAAAGCCAAGACCAACAATTTTCTCTTGGCATCCGGTCGCAATTCACAAGCAACCATTTCAGCCTTATTTTCGAGATCTTTTCTTCGAAGATTTGGAATTGTATTCCGTACAGCAATCAAAACACCCCCACCACGTCTGCCATTTCTGTCTTGTCGATGTATAGAGAAATGATCTGACAGGATTTCGCAATTTAAAATATCGGACTTCAGCCAAGTTTCCGTGATGCAAATCACGTCTTGTTCAATGGCCAACGTCTGAAGTTCGTGTCTCTTGTTTACTATACTTCTTGCATTAAACGACAGGAATCTAATTCTGTGAACATAGTCAGTGTCGGGTGCCGGTCCTGGATTTGGATGAACACCAACCAAATATAGTTTTTCCAAATTGAATTCAGCACAACAGTTGCTATAATATCCAAGACGTTGTCTGTAATAGCCATGACTAAAGATACAGCATTTTGTAGGTTTAGAAGGCTTGAGCCAAACGTATATATTATCTAGCGACGGTTTTTCGATTCCAGAGTTATAACTTCGATGATTTAACTTGTGGTAACAAACTAGTAGAGCCAAGAAGAGTGTGTAGTACAGAAATATTCTTAACCCACAGGATACCGCCATTACACCGCCATCTACCGTCGATCTAATTTATTGTTTTCAGTTCCAAAGATTCCGTCTACTGGCACCCCAGACAGATATCACTCCATACTATGGGTAACTTAGGTAAAGGTCTGACTCTGGGACATAAACTTGAATTACAAAATAGGGCCGCTCGTATTATCAATGGATCAGACTATAGTGTACGGTCACACTCACATGAAATTCTGACCAAATTAAATTGGTTCAATCTCAGCAATTCAAAATGCTCATGTATAAAACAATCAATAAAATGGTACCAGAATATCTTTCTAACAAATTTACTTCAGTTAATTCGGTTCATGACATAGTCATAATTTACGAGGTTCAGATTCTAAACGTTTTGTTCCAAGACCTTTAACTGAGGCACTCAAGAGAAGCTTTACATACCGAGACTGAGTTCTGTTTCGATTATGGAATAGCTTACCTGTGGAGACTTTAAATTATATATGTAGTATTATTAATTTTAACGTGAATGTATATATAATATTGTTAAATAATTATGTATTATTTTTATTAGTTATCTTGTATTAGTTAGTTAATATAGTTAGTTTATATACAAGGCTCCAGGAAAGAACACGTTATGAATTGGACTCCGTGTTCTAAATAAAGTCTTAATAATAATAATAATAAAGTTGTCCTCCTACCCTAGAATTACCAATAATCAGTAAGAATCCCACAAGCAATACGTCTCAGGTTGATCTAAGTTTACGCACGCGCCAAGAGGAGAGGTTCTAGAATCCTACAATTTAGAACTACTGATAATTCTGGGCCATTGCGCACATACTGATTATTGGTAATTCTAGAATAGGAGGAAATGCTGAGTTTTCCATAGATAGACTAGTTGCACCTGTTTGGGAGTACTGTATATGTAGGTTTGGCTGCATCTCATATTCTCTTACACCTATACCACAAGTTGTTTTACACTCAGACCCCAGGTGAGGATAGTAGATATGCCACTGGAACCACTACCAACTGAAAACTGTCCTGTCACTGCTAATTGACTGCTACTATTACTAATCGATAATGGTACTGACACTCGCTGGCACTAGTGCCTGAATATATCATTTTTATCAGCACATCTGCAGTTATCGTCATGGCTATTTCATCGATTTCAATATAATGAACAGAACATTACATGGCCGCTTGGAGATATACGAATTTTATCTTCTCGTTATGATATTTCTCACTCGTATTCAAACTTAAAGCTCTCCAATAACTTAGGTACTATACTATCTGCTCATAGAAAACTCGGGTCCGTTGTCTAATTGTTAAGTATGGCCACACTGAACTTACCAAATCATCGTCGGTGTAATCATTTTCCGAATATGGTGACAGATTCGAAACATTTGATCCATCACGCTGTCTGAAAAAACAATGTTCAAGTAATACGTCAAATACTAGTGCGAGATCAGGATTTTGAAACTAGAGAAAACAGGCTTTTATTGTTTTCAAGTGTTTGGAAATCCCGGATAACAATATTGGTGCGCGAGTGTTTTCGACATACTGTAGCGTCCGTAAGTGTCTGAATTAGTTATATGGATTGGTAGTACGTGCACGGGAAGAGCAAATACTGTACATTGCCCTTAGCCCAAACTTTTACATGTTCTGCACATCCTATAAGGGTTAACGTCCAACATTAGACTATAAGTTTGGACAACTAAGTTGGGCAGTATAACGAGGATGTGTTTACGTCATCCTTATATATAACATATATACGCAATAAAAACGAGTTCATTATAAACATTTGTAATTCTCATTAGTAGAAAATTACTAGCAGTTTGATGTAAATACTGCAATATGATTGGCTACGCTACTCGCTAATTGTCGATAGATATCGAGTAGCGGCAAGTGACGTAATAAGCGGTGTCTGACCATATACTGCCACATTATTGGTGGAGGCTATTGCCGGCGTGACGTCTCAAACGTTTCAACGTTTCACAACGCAGCATAACGTTTCACAAGTCACAACGTCGCGCGACGTCTCAAAACGCAGCATAACGTTTCACAACATCTCAAAACGCAGTGTGACGTTTCACAACGCAGCGTGACGTTTCACAACGCAGCGTGACGTTTCACAACGCAGCATAACGTTTCACAACGTCGCGCGACGTCTCAAAACGCAGCGTAACGTCTCAAAACGCAGCGTAACGTCTCAAAACGCGGCGTGACGTCTCAAGACGCAGCATAACGTTTCACAACGTCTCAAAACGCGGCGTGACGTCTCAAAACGCAGTAACGTTTCACAACGCAGTGTAACGTTTTACAACGTCGCGCGACGTCTCAAAACGCAGCGTAACGCACTGTATGTCTGAGCACAACACAGCGTTAACGCAGCATAACGTTTTACAACATAATGTAATTTTTGCAGTCTATAGTTAGGGTCCCCCCAAAAAGTTGTGATCATTCAGGTCGGTGTACATGAAGTAAGTATTCCCAGTCAGTCCAAGACACTATATGACAAGGAAGTAAAGGAACATGAAGTAAAATCCTGGAAAGTGTTGTTTTTTAGTGTTTTATATGACTTTTCCAAACCTTCAGAATTGTGTAAAATCTTCCCGCAAAATGCAGGAAATGGCATTTCAGAGACTCTAGATTTCAAAATGTTCCGGAGGCATGCCCCTGGAGGACCTCCATGCTCATGCCTTTGGCACTCGCTCCACCCTTCCGAATCCTGGCTATGTCCTTGCTTCTCCCCCAAACGAAAATCCTAGATACATGTAGAACCCTGATAGTGTAAAGTCTTGAGGTAACTATCACAACGTACAAAGTAGTACATCTCACTCACAAAATGTACTATATATGCAAGTTGTAACATCTCACAGAACATATGCATCTAACAACAAGGTTAAATGTACAAGTCGCCATTAGGGATGAGCCGATAATCAGCAAATTTCAGGCTATCAGCGGATAACAAAGACATATCGGCAATGCCGATAAATTAATATGCTGGCTTTCTGCACGTGATCTGTCCTTTTGTTTGTCAACAAAAACGGCAACTTGTTTATAAGACAGATTCTGTTCCAAAATAAACTGTCCAATTTGATTAATTTGATATAGCGCATCAGGTTAAACATGACATCAGGGCACTATAAAACACTATATATCGGTAAATCGCATTTTTCTCTATTCTACAGTCGCCATGATCAATTTACCTTTTGACAGGTGTGTTTTGCAAATGACTAATCTTTGTCAGTAACTCCACTTCAGTATCTTTCAATCTGCTTCTTGTATCTTCATCATTTAATAATTCCTTGATTCGGGAAACTTGGGTCTCCTACAACATACAGAGTTAGATCTGTGGTTAGATCAGTTATTTATAAAACTATTTAACAAAGAAAATCAAGTTTGAAATCAAAGGGAAATTTTACATTAGTCATTTTGGCCAACTTTCCAATATTGATTTCCTCTCAAAATACAAGTTTGTTTGAGAAGCAAGTTCAAACACTTATAAAGGTTCTTCCATAAATTTCAAAACACCTTGAAGTTTGTAAAAAACAGACTCAGCTTCACCTCATTATTGTGTCTACTGTACTGAAACAATAGACCACTGTGTTATCAGTATTTGTTTGACTGGCCCAATATTCATGTTTATTATACCCTCACGTAGAATCCACCAATCACCTGTCTCTATTAGCATCACGTGGCAGCCCAATATTTTATGATGTAGAGCAGCTACATATTGGGCAGTAACCTTTGGACTATTTAGTATTTACACGGGCTGTGCAAAGCAACGTCACTCGCGTGCCTTTTATCAAAATCGAAATGTCATTGGTTGAAGTACTTTCTCGCGGAACGTGATGTGTTTTTATTATTTATTTTTGATGACCAGTAACCTTTTGACTGTTTACGTGCGAAGAAATATCTTTATGTTAAGATATTTTGTTCCATATAATAAAACACCTATTGGATTCATCTTCGCCCAATATTACAAAATATTTAAGTCTCGACTTGCAATATTTGGCTCGACCTTCGGTCTCGCCCAATATTGAATTCTCGACTTAAATATTTTGTAATATTGGGCTCAGAGGAATCCAATAAGTAATGTTTACTAAAACAGCAGCCAAAGCATACATTGTGAGAATTTATTGTGAGAATTTATAACAAATGCTAACAATTATATTGCATAGTCAGTACTTGTTTTTCCAACTTGCATTTTGTTTTGAAATTGGAGGAAGAACTCTTACTCATGTTTGAACTATTACATCAAAATGATTATCACGATAAATTGTACTGTACATAATATATTACAGTCATTTGTATATTATATACTAATGGTACATCAGGGCTCAAATTTAGTCGCGGCCATGGCCGACGATTAAAAGCATATGGCCGTCGATGATGAAATTTTATCTAAAACTCTACAGCCACTTTTGGCCGTGGATACCGAGTGTCGAAATTTTCAAACTTGTTAACATAATTAAGAAAAACAGTTTTTACTTTATAGCGTGTTGTTCAGTGCGATAAACTTCATCGTTTCTTTGTGAAAATCGAACGATTTTTCCAAACAATCATTCGGGCTTTGAGCGCGACTTTCTGTCTAGACAAACTGCGGTACCTTTTAAGCAACGCGAGTGGCGAGTTTCAAATTTCACTCGAAGGCGAGAACTGAACTGTTGAAGGTACGCAACGTTGTAAGACGCTACGCAACGTTGTACGACGCTACGTAAAGTTGTACGACGCTACGTAAAGTTGTAAGACGTTACGCTACGTTAGAAGGCGTTAAGCTACGTTGTAAGACGTTGTAAAACGTTACGCGACGTTGTAAGACGCTACACAACGTAAGACGCTACAGTACGCTACATTGTGACACTAAAGAAAAATGCGAAGCTGTTTTGGAGCACTAATTCGGACCCTGGAACGGGCATAATAAAAAAAATCATGCGTATTTGTTCAGATGGATCCCAAAAACACGAGTGTCCGTAACGGAACGCCATAGGTGCATGTTAGCCATAGACATACAAACATTAAGCCATATGGACCACGACCAAAACAGAAAGATTGAGCAGCGCAACCTGTTGGACTTGTTGCAATGTCGGACAGTGATGACGATAACCGACAGTGGCAATGATTCAGAATTCGAAGGATTCGAAATGGCAACTCTATAAATAAATACATGTACTTTATTTACGAAACTGAAATACTTTATATTTTAATGGGAAGTTTTATCTGGTTAGAGTTTGTGTTGACCAAATTTTTTTTCGCCTTGGTTAGAGTTGTACATCCTTAAAGGATGTCAATGATTTGGACATGAAAAAAGCCCGCCTTCATGATGAAGAAGTTGAAAGTAGAAACTTTGATATTGAAATGAAAAAGGAAAGATTAGGAAGATTCCAGGGCAGATCAAAACATGAAGCAAAAAAGAGATTTTCTCGTAGGCTATTTTACAAATGGAAGCAGAATCTAATGACACAGAGAGGGAAGGGGAAAGGACGTTACAGGATTGACCGGGGAGCTGAGCAAGCTGTTTATGAAGTTCTGCAGGAGCAGTTGAAGGCTCATAGACGTAGATGGGGAGAAGAAGGTACAGGATACCTCGAGCATGCACATAGAATCCAGTCAAAGGAGATGCAGAGAATTGCAAACAAGTATCTTGACCAAATTGGTAAGAAGCCTATTAAGTCCAAGGAAACTGCACGATCCTGGGGAAAGTGTAAGAACAAACGTTATCGGCAAGCACAGCAACATCGTGGAAAGAATCTGTGGGCTCATCTCCGTGCCCAAAAGAAGCACCAAGATAGGCATTTAAATGTTCACTACAACCGTGCCCATATGAAGAATTATACAAGGTTTGCATTTGCAACTTCCAGTGCTATTCACAACAAGAGTTTAGTAATCAGGCGAGCCATTGATGATAAAGCCTACATAAGATGTGGAACATCTGAGGGATTTTCTAGACCACTTCATACTCCAGTTCAGCTAAACACTGGACCAGCTGATAGCCAGTTCAAACTCCCATCATCAGATTATCCTGATCCTGTCGGTTATGTTTCTCCTGGAGTAGTATTAATGGTGAATGACATGAAGGAGGTGGAACACAGAGGACATGACAAATTTGTGTCAACAGATGTGACAGTGTCTGTAACTTGTAAACCAAAGCATATATATCCCAGCTCAGCTACAAACTGGGCCAATGACTTAATGGCCAACAGATATATATTCAGAAATGAACATGAGATACCTGTTGAAGAGGCTTCAAAGGAAACTGTCTTCAACAATGCATCATTAGAAAATGCCTTACCTTATCTTCTTGCTATGAGGGATTCAATATTTCAATTTGAACTTATGACGATCAAAGAGGACTATGAAAGAATGACAGAAGGAGGAGATCATCTGACAAGAGAAATGACAAGGGTCAAAATTCTTCTAAAGAGATTAGAAGTTGGTCTGCTCTCAACAGATCAGTACAAGCAAGAACCAGCCACAGAAAAAGTATTAGCAGTTCTTATCTTATTGGTCAACCAATTGAAAATTATAGGTGAGTCTTGGGATTTGTCATTTTAACCCATTGTTGACTGAACTGACCAATTAAATGGCCCTTTTATTATTTTACTCTGTCTAATGCCAGATTTATATATATGGTAAATGCCAGACGATTGGAGACTCCTCAGATGTCAGATGTCAGAGAGAGAGAGAGAGAGAGAGAGAGAGAGAGAGAGAGAGAGAGAGAGAGAGAGAGAGAGAGAGAGAGAGAGAGAGAGAGAGAGAGGGAGAGAGAGA
This sequence comes from Chrysogorgia sp. JL179-B06, assembly GCA_035772405.1. Classification (NCBI taxonomy): domain Eukaryota; kingdom Metazoa; phylum Cnidaria; class Anthozoa; order Scleralcyonacea; family Chrysogorgiidae; genus Chrysogorgia; species Chrysogorgia sp. JL179-B06. The sequence continues at coordinate 1,845,236 of JAYKKM010000403.1, read as the reverse complement.
GAGGGAGAGAGGGAGAGGGAGAGAGAGACTGGGGCCATCCAGTATTTAAATATTGTTTGTATCCAATATTTTTAGAATCAAAGCTCAACTGCCAAATGTGGGATGATATACATGCTAGGCACAGGTATTAACCTAATATTATAAATTTACACATAGATTGGCAAATTTTATGTTTTATATATTAAATATTTTTATGTATTAAATTCATCTGAGCCCAATAAGGAAAAATGTTTATAAAGTAGATATTAATTCAATATTGTGCAATTTACCCTTATGCAGTATTGCAGGTCATTAGACTTGAATATTTTGTAACACTGGGCTATTAAAGATGAATCCAATATTATATATGCCAAAAGGGTGACCTACATGTGTGGAAAGTAGAGTAGTAGACCAGTTATAGCAGACCAGTTCAAAATTTAACAATAGGAAAATAATTTTATACAATCTTTTTAATTTTACTATAGGCCACTTGATATCCAAACCTCTGATGCTGGCCCAGGTGTCTCCAGCCATGAGCAAATGACTCAAATACGAACAGCAGAGTATTTTATGATTAACTACTTAGACCTTCAAAGTAGATTTCATTATGCTCCAAATGACTCCTCCTCTCATGTTGCTGAGAAAGTAATGAGATCTCTAAACGAATGCCTAGGGGATGGAAGGTCTATACCTGTACCTTGTACTTCGATTGCTGAAGATCAAGAAAAAGGCAGAATGGCTGAAATAAGTAATGATGAAGTACGAAGATTGCAGAATGAAACAGAGACAAAAAATGCCAAGAAATGTGCTGAAGAAGTGAAAAACCGATTCCATGGGAAACGATGTATGGGAACATCAATACATGCTTTCAATCCTTGGTATGAAGACTATCAGAAGTTCTTCTTTGATGAACAGTACATGACGAAGTGTGCAAGTGCTAGTTCTTTGGCTCTACTTGAAAAGTGTGCAGGGAAGGCATATTACAAGTTTGTAAGGGAATTTTTTTGACTCTCACTATTTCCTTTATGACAATGGATTTGAAGGCATCAGAAGCAGTTGTCAGACACAGGATGGCAGTAAGTGTCTTTTTCATACATCTTTTGAAAATTCAGGAGTATTGTCCAATGGTTGGAGTGGGGTGCCAGTAACTCGTGTTCAACCACCGGTTCCAGACTATTCTAGTGAATGGGCATTTCATTATGCATACCTCAAGACATTTCATCAGGAGAGATTGCAGAAAAATTTGGTCTAAAGAAAGAGCATGTTATGGATACCAGGAGCAGAAAGAGAGATGACTTCTGCCCCCGGAAGCAATTAGAAGAGTTAGTCTCCTCTTGTGGCCAACCAGAATTGGAGTTGAATGATTTAAACAACAACACTGGTGACGAGGAGTCAGTCTGTGAAGTGGTAGATAGAAATGACACTCTCCACAAGATGTTGGTAAAGGTGGATGAATTTTTAGACAAGTATACAGGAGAAGATTTGAGAAGTGTTACAGTAAAGGAATTAAGACAGCATTACAGTGCTAAAGTCAAAACCTACATTAGTAAGATGACAAATGCAAGCGCCCGAGCAACTGAAAAGGCTAAAACATATGATGATTTTGATTGGGAAAAACTCATCCGAACAAATGAACTAGGAAACCTTTATGTATCACAAATTGATCTTTATTTGGTGACAAATTTAAACATGTCAAAGAAGGACTGTGACAAGAAAGGTTTTACAAAGGCACGCAAGATTGAAGAGATTAAGAAACATTTCTATTCTTCAGTAAACCAAGATGATATTGGTAGGGGGCAAATATCACAGCAGAAACTACATGTAGCCCTGTCTCATTCTAGTATTAACACCAAAGATGCACCTGCTGTGTTGAAAGTCCCCCCTTGGGGTGGTACAATGTGGGTGCCATATCACGGGCATGTGAATCTTGTAAATACTTGTCCCATTGATAACTTCTTGACCATCTTCTATGTATTAATGAAGAAACACAACAAGTTCTACCAGCTCTTGTCAAGATCAGCTGAATTGTATTCTAGTACACTCATCAGAATTTGTCAACTGTTTGATGGAAGTAAGTTTGTTGAAGGCAAATGTGAGTGGCTGAAGCTGTTCCATGGTCAGTTTAACCTAACAAATACTTTCCAACTTGATCTGTGGGGAAGTGAGGATGACCTGTTTGTGTCAAGACTTTACTCTGCTTTGGAGACAACATTTACTAGCACATGTCCCTCTTCGGATTGTCCATTTAGAGTGAAGCGAATTTGTTCCAAAGCTATAACTTTGAGGTGAATAGTTTATATTATATTAAAAATCATCTTGTACACATTTCATCTTGTGCATGACAGTTATGTTAAAAGGTGGTAACACTATTAAAATGCTCTGTTCTTCTTTTCTTTTCACGATAGTAATCCAGGAGTTCCACCACCTGGATTTCTCCAAGAGTCTCTATCACAATGGATCAACACTGACCATCAACCCACGCAGTGTGGCCAAACTATGTTGACAGTTTCCCCAGGTGCTAATCATTTCCTTGGAACTTGCCTTGTTCAAGACCCAATTACTGGTCAGTTTGTGTAAGTACTTTAAAATGTTTTGGTCAAAAGGTTTTCATATTAAAATGTTTCTGTGACTATGTTGGTTAAAATATGGTTTAATAATAATACATGTATTGGTGTTTTCATAAATGCGCTCAAGTAACAAGAGGATATTTCTGAGAGGGACTCCACCATTTATTTTGATGTCGCTGGATATCTTTGCTCGTCAGGGTATCTTGACAGATATCATTCATCTTCCAAAGAGAATACAATTTATATCATGTGAAAGGTATGTCCTAGTTATTTCTATGATTTTGTTATATTAAATAGAGATTTGGTAGTAACCATTAAATGACACTGATAGCACAACAATTCAATATTTTATGTTTGGAAAACAGCTACCTTCTATTTGGTTTAACATTTTGGAATGGAAGTCATTACAGAGGGGCTGTATTTGTAAGTGGAGAATGGTACTATTATGATGGGCTTTGGGAAAGATGTACCAAAGGTCAAGGCCTCCAGAAGTGCACTAGTGGTGAGCCTTCCACTCCAAATGGTTTCCTGCTCTCACATTGTGTATACATTCTTGAGAAGCTGTTGTAAGGTTGGTATGTGTAATAAAAAAAATTCGTGCAAAGGATTAGACAATAAAAAAAAATCCTGCACAAGCAAATGATAAAAAAATAAATTCGTGCAAGCTGAAAAAGTCCCTTTTCTAATGGTCCGCCCCTAAGTATGTTTATTTCATTTAAAAATTTGGCCTAGGTAAAAAAGAAATGGCCGACGATAGCCAAATTAAAAGGCAATGTCCTAAGGACATTTCTGTCCTTCTATCCAAAATTTTAAATTTGAGCCCTGGTACATAAATATATTAGGTTTGCTTACCAACTGTAATCTTTTTTTCTGTTCTGTTATTTGCTCATTTCTAAAACAAACATTTTGACACCATTACATCACCATACAAACATACAGTAATGAGTATTGAAGTTCTCTTTGAATGTCAAATATGTTCTTATATCAGAGTCACTACGTTTGCATACATGCATACTGGTACACAAACATGGTTCCAAGTTTCAATAATGCCAATTTTCAATAAATATCATCAGATTTTCATCTGAAAATGGCTTAGACAGCACTTCTAAAGCTAAATTAATAACAAAAACTTCTATATAGGTGCGTGTCTATAGGCAACCTATAGGCCCATTTTCTATAGGCAACCTATAGAGAAACCTATTAGCCTATAGATGCCTATAGGCTTCTATAGGCAATTGGCACATTTCCTAAAAGAACTCAAGAACTTCTATAACTCAAGAAGGAATTGACCTAACATTTTTGTGAAAGACTCATAACAATGATATGCAAAACATTGAAAACAACTAGCTTTATAGGATTTATTTGATGAAAACCACATATATAAAGTATTATATAGCATCAACCATTTTAATGGTTAATAAACTAATTACTAAAGGGTTTGAAAAGGTAAATATTAAGGTTAGTAAAAGGATAAGCAGTTGAGTTAGTATTTAGGTTTGTGTTTTGGTTGTTCTACTTGTTCATATACCAAGAAAGTGCCCAATTTCCTGCATTTAAAGTCTATTATTTGTTTACTTTGAACTCCATAATACAACATAGTAAATTCTTTATTATGTACAGCATGAACAATTTCCTTAAATTTCTATTCAATGCTACAAATAGCTCCATACACAAAGAAGCAGGAACTCCCAAAATTATCCATTTCAGTGAACGTACTATACTACAATTCCTTTTTGCCAAGCATTCCATGTTCTTCTGAGGTAGAACAGCAGGGCTGGGTCCAAATTAATAATTGAAAAACAGGTCATTTAAAAGTTTTTGAAGCCAGTGTTTCAAAACTAGCCATCCAAAAATTTTGGTGGGATAGGCCACAACAAAAATGTAGTGGGCGTGGCTATGAAACCATGTTTGAAGATGGACATTCTGCCATCATTTGTAAATTAAACCATCTTTTCAAACTGTCTGCCTCGGTTGCAGGCCCGCACAGAGACTAAAGTGGGCCCGGGACCAAATATATAATTGGGGGCCCCCCTCGCAAAAATTTTTGCATACATTTTACAGATGTAAGGATATTTCAAGTGAAAATGTTTCAGTTTTACATGTGAAATGACAACGCAAATTTTCGTTGGGACGTAAAAGATGTAAATAAGGACAAAATAAATAATCACTAACACAGAGAAGCAGAAAATACTGTTTGATAATTTCAACTACAGCCTCTTGGCTACCGTGTACCGATTCTCTACAAAGTAAACGGGGGCCCCTCTTGAGTTGGGGGCCCGGGGCAAATTGTATTGCCCCAGTTGCCCTCCCCTCTGGGCGGGCCTGCTCGGTTGCTGTTTGGACCGAGCAATCAAGAACAAGTAAGCTTGTCAAACATATTGAACAGAATACCTTGGTTAGTTTTTGGCCAGTAAAATGCCAACCCTAATCTTTTTATTGAAATTTTGAGAAACGTGGGCCCGAGTTGCAGCTTGATTGCATCCTGGGATAGCAATGCCAGTCCAGGCAGCGTCCTCAAGATTAGCGTGGTTTGGTAAAACCTATTGTTCGTCCATGCAATGTTTGGAAAAGAAAAAAAGAAAAAAGAAAAGAAAAACCAACATACCCTACCTAATTTTTTTCAGCATGAAATATGAAACCCAGGTATTTTTTTGGACTTATGTTAAATCAATTGTCATATCTATGCCAATTTTATGCCTAAGGCCAAAAAAAATACCTTGGGTTTCCTATTTCATGCTGAAAAAAATTAGGTAGGGTATGTTGGTTTTTCTTTTCTTTTTTCTTTTTTTTACAAACATTGCATGGACGAACAATAGGTTTTACCAATCTTGAGGATGGTGCCTGGATCAGCAGCAATGTTTGCTATCCCAGGATGCAAATGAAGCTGCAACTCAGGCCCAGGCTTCTCAAAATTTCAATAAAAAGATTAGGGTCGGCATTTTACTGGCTAAAAACTAGGTACTAGGTAGGGTTGGGAAACCGCAAACCAAGGTATTTTTTTGGCCTAACGAAACCTACACAATAGCTAAAATAAACAGCTGACAGAAATTAAGAAACATCAGAAAGGTGAAACCCATAACTGGTTGTTTGAGGAAGATATTTTCTTTATGCCGTCCATACCAAAAATAACCATCCAAAAATCTGATATTTCAAATGTGACCGTCCATATAGGGCAGCTGCTTGGATATAAGCCTGCTTGCATGCACATTGCACAAACAATTTTAACACCACACACAATATTTACAATTACAGTACATGTAAGTATGTCCTCATTTAATCCTTGGAAAGGTCGAGTCCAAATACTAAAATTGATCACAGACCAACAGGGTCTTGCGTGTATGTATACTAGCACCACACATGTAATGTTATAAAATCCATACCGTATCAAATTACTGTATTAATATTATTATTACTATTGTTATTAAGACTTTCCATGCAGCAAGATCTAATACCAGTTAATCCAAACCCTTCTTGCCCAAATATGTTTCAAATCTCCCATGTCTTATTCTCCCATGTCTTCCCTTCCCCCTTTTTCCAGGCACATCTAAATCAATGATCTTTCACACCCAATGCATGTGACCAAACCAACCCATTCCTACAGATATTACATCACTGAATTTTCTGGTCTTTATTTTTGGTTAGGTTAGATTAGGGTTAGCTATGGTTAGGATTAAGGATGAGCCGCAGAGCCGATAATCGGAAATTACTCGGTAGAAGCCGATAATTGTCAACGTTCAGGCTGATCGGTTATCGGCCAATCACATCAACATATATTGGCGGTCCGATAAATATTATTCAGTGTTTTATACTTCATTTGTAGTTGTAGTGATTCCACAAAGAAACTGTCAAATTTAATTACAGTAATTTGATAAAGTGCATCATGTTTAACATGCCATATTTCTTGTTTGGTGAAACATTTTTTGTCTCCAACTATTGTCAATTGTATTTAATTTTTCAACTTAAATTCCATCTTTCTGATAACCGATGGTTAATGATCACATTATATTATATTTGCTAAACAATATGCAATGTTATGTTTTGCAGCAAATTCAAGCGTTGGGAACAGGGCCGTCGCGAAGGCGATTGAGCAGGGGGGGTGAGAATTAATTTTGCCGACAAATGGACATGGTCACTGGGTGTGGTCGTTCAAAAACAATAAACCCAGACATGAACGACCAAACTACGAAAACGACCAAACTACCAAAAACTCCGACTCACAGGAAAGATGGAACTATCGGTATAGTGTATTGGCTTCTAGGGGGTCAATGTGATTTCTCGTGATTTCGATTTTCGAACAGTAATTTACTGTCTTGCCAAATTGCCGAAAAAAGATTTGCCGACAAAAGTTGGGGTTTGCTGATAGAGGATGAGCATGAAATCTTGTTGGTCAGCAGTCACATTAACTGGATAACATCAAGGGAATCGAGATGGGGGTGTTAGGAAGACACTTCAGATGGGGGATTAGTGTTAGAAAACTCATTAGGTGGGTGGTTAGGATCTAAGTTGTTTTAGGGTTAGTGGTTGTTTCATGGTTAAGTGACCAAATTCTGACGATTATATATACCTCGATTCCCTCATGCTCATCCTCGATCATCGCCCGGGTTATCATCACTTGGGTTATAGCAAACCCCACAAAAGTTTCATTTGCCGATAAATCTTTTATTTGCCGACAGAACTGGTTTTGTTGGGGGGTGTCACACCCGCCCACGCCCCCCTTCGCAACGGCCCTGGTTGCAAATTCCTGTTGACAAATATCGGTAACCACCAATAAATCAGCTGATCAGGTCATAAATTGTATCAGAATTTATTGGATCGGTAAATTTGATTTTTCTTGATTGGCTCATCCCTAGTTAGGATTAGGTTTAAGGTTAGGATTAGCCTTGTCCTATTTATAAAGATCTATTCTTGTTAGTTGTGAAGAATCACTAAAATATCCTATACTATAGACAGATAATGTAGTTTGATGACATCTACAACATATACAAACCTTGCATGTTTTAGCTGCACTTGTAAAGTTTCATTGTCAACCTAAAAGGATGAAATATCTTCGGTGACTTTGACTGTCAAAACAGCAAGGCTTCGACAATTTACTCAGTCGGAAGGAAGCCATGGTTTTTTTGAGCATGCTTTATAGATATGCATAAATAAACTGTTCTTCACAAAATATAAAACGTTGCTTCTTACATTTAATTTCTTGTTTTTCTCCCGAAGCACGAGAAGCTCACCCTGTTCCGCAAACCACCGTGTACGACATTCTTCTTGGTGAGACACAAATGCTATGAATTCTAGATAAAAATACGAAATATTTTATAATAAGTCTGTTCACTTCAAAGAAGCCCTTTCGGAGATATCTTGAAACATAGGCAATAAATAATTCATGGTAAGTCTGATAGGTACATTGGGCGTAAAAACGTTTAGAATCGAAGTAAACAATATTATATAAAAGACTCGAACAAACCTTTCTCGATACCCTCAACCAAGATCTCAGTGGGGCGAACGTAGTCGTTAAAGCAATCCATCAGGGTTAATTCATCCATATCTGACGACTATTTACAATCCGTGCACAAACTTCGCCACTTTCGTATTTTTACTTGGTCTTCTTCAAACGAATGGCACTTGTATTATAGACTTATAGTCCTTCGAGCTTCGTGGTGAACGTGTGTCGTTCGTTATTCCCTCCACTATTTCTTTTGAATAATCCTTTGTCCAATCAAATGCGTGCTAATTCGTGCTAATGCGTGCTGATAAATACCGCTGTACTTTGAATATGCGAATTGCGGATTCGGGCGTATACTTCTTTTCAGTATGGTAATTTTTCAACATTTTTGGAAAATTTTGGTAATTAAAAATTTGTGGTAATTAAAAATTTGCGATTTACCGGCCTATTAAAGTACTATCTTATAAAAAGGTGAAAATTCAAAGTTCACTTTTAGCGAATATTTTCCAAGCTCGTTTTGAGTTACAGAAGGCTAAATTCCCACTAAAAACAAGCATTTTGTAGCATTTTGCGGCATTTTCCACATTTTTGAGACTGGTAACTCAAAATAGGCTTAGAAAATCGTCCTACCCGCTTCATATAGTTTTTTTTAAAAGTGAACTTTGAATTTTCACTTTTTTATAATAAGCTTTGTTGCCTGAATTGTTTATTGTTATATATGTTATACAAAATAAAGTCGATGATACAGTTTATTGTTTCATATATACCAAGTACTATAAAGTTGCAATGTTGCCATTGAATGAATAACCCTGTTTCACTTGGTATTTTAATATACAGACAGCGCGTGGAGACCGAGAAGAATAGCTGGCTGCACTTCCTGGGGCCTATAACCGCTCGACGGTTTCGTTGACGTCCAGAACATCGCCATTCCACTTTTCCATTTGAATCTTGGCGACTACCCGCATCGTCGATGCCAAGTACACCAGGAAGACGAAGACGTCGGTGTCGTCACTGAGGATGCGGATGGTCTGGGCTCCGTCCGCCGACGACTTCAGCATGTCACTGCAGAGTGTGATGTCTGCCTCAGCATGGGTGACTACACAGTCCAGCTTGTTGACGAGCTGGATGTTGTGTGGAAGGGAGTAGCCGCATAGTATGTTGTTGGGCAGAATCTTGTTAGTGGCATTGTGAAGAATAGCTTCTCGGCATGGAAGAGGGGTGTTTGGGGTTGCTGGACTTCTTTGGCTCTTTCTCTTCTTGGCCGCTCATGGTCCTTTGCGCTAGGAGCTTCTTGGTCGTACCTGTCGAACAACACGAGTTTATTGGATCCATGAGGGTAGTGAGCCAGTCGAGCACCGAAGCTTGCAGCCAGGTCTCCTGCGGTCCCGGAGACTGGCCAGACGACGTGGTACAGCAGCCGCCCTGCATCAACCAAGACCACGTTTGGAGCAGGTGGACTCGTGACAGAGACATGCACCGAGATGCTTAACGAGCACGGACTTGGTGCCCTTCCTCAAGCAGCCGTACTCGTCGATCAGAGATGGAAGAACTGGACTTAGCTCGACTCCATGCTGCGTTGGTCTCGACGTCGTAGATGGCCTTCTCCTTGACATTGACTGCCTTCTTGAGTGCCTCCATTGATTTGACATTCTTCTTTATGGTTGTGTGGAAGTCACTGCTTAGCGAAGCGGAGAACTGTTTGCTCTGCTCACTCCCGATGGCCAGTGCATCCTGAACGTTCACTATGTCGAGCGCCACTTGGCCGTTGCAGATGTTATAGACACCTGGATGCTGCTCATTGAGGGGGTGAGTGTATACTTCTCCAACTCCGCCGCGATCTTCCTCCGATCGGCCTCATCGAGTTTCCTTCTTTCCTCTCCTTCCTCCTTGTGCTTGTTCTTCTCCCCGTCCTCTTCGTCCCCAGCTTCACTGTACATATCTTCCATGGCAATGTCGAGGTGGGCGCACACACTGAAACTGTTGACCCACACAGCCACTTTTTCGGCGCTCGCCGAAATGCCCTTCATACCTCCAGCACCCTTCCCTCGCTTGATATACGTCTGTTCGCCAAACTGATCTGCTGGTACTGCGGTCCCGCCGTCCGAATGCCGACAGACGTGCGCGCCTGCCAGTAGGTCCACCTTGGCACGCTGGGGAAGGTGCTCCATCTGATACATGCATACCAGCTCAGGTAGCGAGCATAATTATGGTGACCTGCATGAGCGAAGAAATACGGCAGCATCGTCTTGAGACAGTGGAGGAGGAAGTCACCGTTCCGCTCTCCGCGCAGGAACACGAGCGCCAGCAGTGTAGGCTTGATGAGACAGTCCACCCATAGCCTCCCGATCGGGTGTTCTTTTATAGATGTCTCCAGGTAGTCGCTCAGCTCCTGGTATATCTTGGCGCCGTTCGAGTAGAAACTCTGCAGCAACACGTACGGCGATGATGAGACGGTATGCCCGTAGAGCGTTGGTCCAGGCCTTCCCATTGACGGTGCTGGTGATGCCACCAAACGCTGCGCTAATGAGAACGTCCACGCCAGATGCCTTCATCAGTCTCCCTATACAGCCCGGGTGAAGTATGAGGCTGGTCCAACGCTGAGGGACGTTCCATTGAACTAGGCATGCAGTCTGATACAGTTGGAGGTCGACTGAGAGGTGGGTGTACTGCATCCCTAAAGTATTGAGAGTCCTTTCGAGATAAACAAGCGTATAGTTAGAACGGTGTCGGGGTGAACGGGCGGCGAGTCGATCATCGGTCCGAACACCACTAGTGTCTTGGGCTTCTGGGCAGAGCCCGCCACCAGTCGGTCTTGCTGAGATAGCTTTCGTCATAAGACATAGCTTTCGTCAGAAGCAGAGGTGGGTTCATCGTGGAAGGCCCTGTGTAGTGCTCCAGCTGTATATAGCTTGGTGGTTGAGTCGCGTAGAGGACAGCTTGTGTTTCTTGAGTCGAGGGATCGTGAGCTGCATCAGGCCAATGTTTCCTGTCTCGATGATGCCGGCGGGACGCTGGGTGAACTCCGTGACCATGGTGTGGGTGGCCTTTGTCCCATTGGGGCTCGCGATGTTCAAGTCGTAGTTGTCAGCCCAGCTGAAGATAGGACTGATCTCCATGCTCAAGCCACGTTTCTTGTGGTAATCTGACTGGTTGTCTGACACGAACTTGGCCACTGACTTGCGGAAGCGCAGCACTTCGTCGTAGGTGCTTGTGATGCCGAGTCTTGATGAGCTCTGAACTGCCATACTTGTGGTGTAGTTTCACAGCCAGCCCGAGAGTGGTCTGGTTTCTGTTGGCACCGCCAATGTTCTGCTGAATGCACTGAGCCAAGGTCAGTGACGGCTTGGCGATGGCGCCCCCTGATACGAGGCTGGAGACTAGTTTAAGAAGAGTCGCACTGGTGTTCTCGATTACCTTGTGACGAACATAGGTACTGAGTTCGTAGTCCCTAGGCCTAGGTGCCATGACCTCGTTCCGGATCTTCCTCACCAGCTTATCCAGCTCGTCGTCGTCTACATTGCTCTGGCTTATCTTGACAATTTTGATAACCTTTCCGAGGCTGGATTTAAATCCAACTACGCTGTTGCAGCCCTCGATGTGAAGCACGAGCAGCTCGTCGTCGAAGTAGGCCGTAACGTTGGATACGAACTGTCTTTTGATGCAGTGCATCCCGAGGCAGCGAGGTACGTGGAGTACAGCTCCGATGTCGTCCACGTATCTGTCACGTTCTCAGCCATCGTCGAGATGACGGACCTCGGGACGGGTCACAGGTACAACACGGAAACGATTGTAACAGTGGACATGGTACTGTGCGTCAGCAGCATGCAGATCAATGACCCCACTGAGTCTAGCCGTTACCTCGTTAGCCCACTGGTCCTGTCTCTCATCACATGTTCTCCAACTGTTGCTTGAACGTGATAGTATTAATCCTATCTACAGTTTTACACTGTCTGACCACCACCCACTTGTGTGGGTTCTTACTGTCTTTCGGCTTACACTCATCCCCACACAACAGACAGTCTCGTTTGAACTAAAAGTCACTACATTGGGACTTCAACAGTCTTTTGGAAACACCAATGTGAGCCCATGTATCCTTTCTCTTTCTCTGTTTCTAGTCTTCGATGTATAGGTACAGTAACATGATTTGTGAGCTAGAATATCACTTTCTGACATATTTGTGTACAGTTCATCGCGTTTCGCTTTGCTTGTATCGATGATCTTCTGCACGGCCACGATCTTGAATGTCTGTAACGTTCCGTTGGCGTTAAAACTGAAGAGGCACTTCCCCTCTCCGGCAGACATAATGACTGTGACGGCATAGCTAGAGGTGATTTTCCTGATTTTATGGCCAGAAATTGTTGACATTGAGCCTGCGCTATTTGTGTAGCAGTCTTGCACTCGAAACCCTATTTAACCCCAAGCGTCCCCGTGGATCACATTGCGACCCCTTATTATTTTTATAACAGACCACAGCATTATAAAGATAAATTTTTAAATTTTAAAATATCGCGGGTTTCATTAGCGAAGGAAAGCCGTGCGTTTGAAAGTAAAGAAACATGGCACTTTGAAAGCTGTGTTTGTTTATCAGGCTGGCAATGACTATATTTCTAGCTTTAAAACGAAAAAAGAGAGCCATTATTTCGTATTTAGAAAGCTAACATACAAATAATATTCAGTAATCACATTAAAACGATTGCGGCAACTAATGACTATTGCCCACGAAATGAGAAACAACGGCTGCGACACTACTAATTTATTATTCCTAAACCGGAAGTGTAGTATACTTTGGGTTCTAAGCTTCATTTCGAATTAAAAGTCAAGCACAATTAGTTATATTGTTTATATGTTAGTTATATATGGTCACAATTAGTAAGGAAATATCTTGTTTTCCTTATACAACACATAAGGTAAATTGCTCTAATATTCGTTATTAAAAAGCAGAGCTAATACAACTCGTAACATACAGCGAAGTTGTCTAGATACTTTCGGACACGCGTTAAAATAACTACGAATTTCGCGCACGCGCAATATCAGTGACCGTAATTTATGGTCATAAAGTTTCTAAATTTGACCTCTGATTTGACCTTGACCCCGTATCCAAAAAATAACTCCAGAAATGGAATCCCCACCCTCGAAAACCCGCAAAAAGAGGTATTACACGACCCTGTAGGTCATCGAGATAATTTGGCTCTCCTAACTATATAGAACACATTTCCATGACAAAACTTTACAGTAGTTAACATTAATTGCAGGGTCTCGTAAAGGACATATAGGATCAGCAACTCGACTAACCCAAACATTCTTTTTCCGTGGCGGAATAATTTAAATAATTCAAAAGGCGGTTCCACAAAAATTTAGCATGTAGTCTGGTGAGCGCATGTAAAGGACAGCTATGTCAGCAAGACGATCAACGAAGCGACTATAGTATGACTCCATGAAGTCAGACAAACCGACGAGGTCGATGGCTTTGCCTTTGATCTTCCCCAGGCAGAATTCCTTTCGAACTAACTGCACAATACCCAAATACAAGATATACAAGATACGTCATCACCTTGTATATATAATAAGTGAGCCACGCGTTCGGCGGGGACCGGGTTTGAGTCGTTTCACAACTAGTTGAGTTATTTCACAACTATATAGTTGAGTCGTTTCACACTAGTCTAGTTGAATCATTCCACAACTAGTTAAGTTATTTAACAACTGCTTGAGTCGTTCCACAACTAGTTGAGTCATTTCACAACTATATAGTTGAGTCGTTTCACACTAGTCTAGTTGAATCATTCCACAACTATAGTTAAGTTATTTAACAACTGCTTGAGTCGTTCCACAACTAGTTGAGTCATTTCACAACTAGTAGTAGCTCATTCCACAACTAGTTGAGTCCAAGCCTGAATGGCCGGTCACGGACATAGTCCGGTACAAATATCCCATTTCTAGAGATTTGACAGTTACAATATTAATTGTGCAGTCTGTCATTCTCAAATTTTTGTGAAAGTAAAATTGAATGAACTGCGTTTAAATTTCATATTGTACAATCTCAGAAAAGAGACATTACGCAAATTTTTGAGACATTACGTTAAGTTTTGAGACATTACGCTAAGTTTGGAGACATTACGCTAAGTTTGGAGACATTACGCCAACTTTGGAAATATTACGCTAAGTTTGGAGACATTACGCTAAGTTTGGAGACATTGTGCTAACTTTGGAGACATTACACTAACTTTGGAGACATTACTCTAACTTTGGAGACATTACGCTAAGTAATATAATGTTTGCGGGTATTTCTTTTGTTCTCACAGGGCCATTAACAACTAATATACCTCATTATATCCATTTTTGCTGATCTTACCTCCGTTGACGGCAAACCAGATCTGATTAGAACTAATCATACCCGGTTTGACGCCAATTTTACTAAATGACCCTCATCGAGCGGGACGTTTAATAGCTAATGCACCTCTTTTTATGCTATTACTTATAATTATGAGACATTACGCATAGTTTTGAGACATTACGTTAAGTTTTGAGACATTACGCTAAGTTTGGAGACATTAGGATAACTTTGGATACATTGCGCGAACTTTGGAGACATTGCACTAACTTTGGATCGAGACATTGCGCTAACTTTGGAGACATTACGCTAAGTTATGAGACATTACGCATAGTTTTGAGACATTACGTTAAGTTTTGAGACATTACGCTAAGTTTGGAGACTACGCCAACTTTGGAGACATATTACGCTAACTTTGGAGACATTGCGCTAACTTTGGAGACATTATACGCTATACGTTATCAGACATTCGCATAGTTTTGAGACATTATACGTTAAGTTTTGAGACATTACGCTAAGTTTGAAGACATTACGCTAACTTTGGAGACATTGCGCTAACTTTGGAGACATCGAGCTACCTTAGGAGACGTTATACTAAGTTGTACGGTGACAGGTACAATTTTTTGTGTGTCCGTTACAAATTTATTTGTAGTTATTTCCAGGCTTGGTTGAGTCGTTCCACAACTGGTTAAGTGATCATTTCACAACTAGTTATAGTTGAATCATTCCAAGTCATTTCACGACAACTGGGTCAAGTTTAGCAGAACAATTTTAACCGGAAACGTCTGACAACAGACAAATTTGGCGAAAAAGAGATAGTATGCCACGCTGCCAGCCCAAAACTAGCCCGAGTTACGCCTATAGCGGGCGTCTTGTTTCCAATACTTCGGCATTCAAATAATTAAGTTTGGAAGATATTGCAAGTTGAAGTTGGAGAGTTTGTCCAATTTTGACGCCATGTCACTGAGTGCTTCTATCTCATATTATGCCTTAGAAGCTCCTCTACTTTGCCGTATGAGGAACTAAGTAGTTTATTTTAACTAATTTTCATCCAAAGTCCAAAGAGCACTCACAACCACAGCTATCACTATGTGATCGCCATCGAAACAACGCCACTGCCGATAAAGGAGCACTCAATGACGTCATATTTTCAAAACAGATATAGCGTCAAAAACCTCAAATTTTCAACTTCAACTAGCCATATCTTCTAAACTAAATTGATAAGAATGCTAAACTTTGGGAAAAAACTATAGAAAGATCTTTCATATGAGCGTCATTTGTATTTATTACAGAAAGAAAGCACATGGCGAAATTCCTGCTGTTTTGTTAATAAATTCCATCTGTTTTGTTAATCGACGTATTGCATTGTAGTCGGACCATCGCTTCACCACGACGCAGTGCGTATGGCAAATTTAGAAATTTTGACCCACTACATTAATCTGCTGTCTTGCTCGCTCGATTCTGCAGGCTCGCTCGCTGTGGGAGTGTGCATCAACTTTGTGCCGTTAAGTAAACTCTAAAATGACGGCGTCTAAAAGCATAAAATACGAGAATAAAAACGTCACAAGCAGACTGCCATAAAACTATTTACATTTCTAAACATTATATTTAAGGACCTCATTCAAAAGTAATTTTTTCACTGTAATTCCTCTTTGAAGGTATAGTTCACGTCGTCTTGCAACGATGCCGGGAGCACTGTAGAGTGACTTTAAAGCAAGCAAATCCTGAATTAATGTTACCGAGGTAGACTTTGGTGGATTTTACCTATCAAAAACTGGCACAATATCCATGCAGTCCAGCAAGCGCGCAACCAGGATTTTTGAAAGGGGGATCGTTTTCACAACAGTAACGACGATGCTCTAGGGGGGTCCGGGGGCATGCAACCCCGGAATTTTTTTGAAATTTGGGTCTCTAAAACGGCATTTCCTGCATTTTGAGGACACTTTTGAGCAAAAACGAAAGTCTTATTTTTAAGAAACATTTGGTCCAAATGAGATTAGACTTGCATTTTAATATTGTTTGAGAAAACGTTTGGTAATTTGGAAGTGTAAATTAGGTGGGCACAGTTTTCTTTTATCCATATTAACCTCAAGTATTCCACCATTGAATCGTGGCATCGTGCTCGAAAAATTCGTATAAAACAAGATGGCCGTACACCAATCTTGTTCCCAGAGCCTTCCAGTCGCGCACGGAAATTTGTCAGTCCCGAGCCCTCAGCCACATCGGCGGAGGAACATTTGCATGAAATTGAAACAAGATCGTGAACAACGTAACAAGATCGTGACAAACCCTTTTGCAAATTTTATAAATTTGAAGCTTTATATAATTCAAGTTAAAAAAAATCAAAATAGTGCTGTAAAACTAACTTTTGACCTCCAAAATTTTCCCTCGTGCCTCCAAAAGGGGGGTCGGTCGCCCCCCCCGACTCCCCCCTCGTTGCGCCCTTGCAGTCCAGACCTCTTCACGTCTATTCGGGCTTTTCCTCGACGGAGAAACCTCACTGATCTGCGATCCTGATTTGGCTCTGTAAATCAACTTGAACATCTCTCAAAGGATCTTACAAGAATTATGGAACCCTTCCCCTCTCGCTTGAAAAACGTTTCAGTCTTCAATGGTTACCAGAGCACAAGAATTCCTTTATTATAAGTTATACCATGACATGAGGGAAATTAGTGATTAAATGTCCTAAAAGCCGAGGGACTTTCACAAATCCTCCCATTACTTTAGCGTGCTTTTCACTTGAACATAAGCATAAATTAAACAAATAATAATAGTAGAAGCTAATTTTTGATTGGCTGTTGGTTACTACCATCATATCACAAGATCCTAATCAGTGGGCGTGTTTACTAGGTTCTTGTTTCCGATTGGATAAAAAGGTCGGAAAACGACCAATCAAATTACTTGTTCAAGAAGCTACGTCTTTACCCGTACAAGTATAGGTTATATACCGTGACCGAGGTGTTCGCTTAAACACCGAGGTCTAAGGTATATAACCGCCTTATATCACATTGGTGAAGTTTAGTATTTATGAAATTGTATGAGGTTGATAAGTACTTATCAACCTCATGAATAATTTTATGAGGTTGATATCAGATATAATGGCCACTAGAGAACAAAGGAAACTGAACCAATGGTGATATAAGAACATATATAAACCAAGAGCAGAACAAAAGAAGAAACGAAGAAAAATTCTCGTTGTTTTGTCTTCGCAAATCACACAGGAGATTCATGCTTTGTTTTCGTAATGATCTTGTGCTTATGCTATGTCGCTAGTGAAAACCAGGCTTTTGTAATACCATAATTACCGTCGAAACATAATTTGTATTGTTTGAATTTCTCTTGGGAATAAGAATATTGTGAATGGTTGGGTAGGATATTTGGGTGTTCGCTCGTGCATGTTAATGAAGGGAAATGTCTAATTTTCCCTGTTGTGGCATTTAGGGATTAAATCTCCCCTTGAGAACAATAGAAAAGGAGGTAATCATGGTGTCAGTGAAGCCAAATTCGCCCGAGTTCCACTCTTGTCGTCACATACTTTGCTGTGAACCGCCAGTCATTGTCCCTACGCATTCATCATCTGAATTGACTGGGCTTCGACTTGTTTCAGTATGGTCAGTTGTGATTGGAAGCCTGTCCAAGCTGGTTTCAGATTCATACTGAAGGTCGTTATGCTATATATTATTGAGCTGGAAGCTCTTGCGCATGCTGAGACATAAAGAAAAAAAAGTTTCTCCAGGGCCTCCCTAATTTCACATTCGTCAGACCAGAAATCGGTTAAAATCTCGAAGTAGGTTAAGAAACATCGTTTTCTCGATATAGAATGAAACAATATTTGTCGGGTTTTATCTTTTACATAACGATTATGTAGCTGATTCTAAAATGCTAAATCAAAGTAAAAAATGTATGTCTATATCTTTTATTAAAAACTATGCAAACAACAAGAAAAAGAAAGAAAACAATAAGACCAACAAGACCAACAAGACCAACAACAACAACAACAACAACAACAACAACAACAACAACAACAACAACAACAACAACAACAACAACAACAACAACCAACCAACCACCAAACGGTTCTGTTAAAATTTAACGGTTCTGTTAAATTTCATCACGCTAAACCGTTCAATATACATAACTAAAAAAAGTTCTGGAACTTCTATAGTTCACTCGGTGACTCTTCGACTTCCTGGTTTACCTGTCGCCACGAGGATTTGGAAGTCGGCAATTTTGCTGTCGAAAAGCTTTGAGCTGTGGACAACCTACTAAATAAAAAAAAGAATTTGGTTATGACCCAAACTTGAATAAATCTTCTCTTAGGGGTAGTTTATATGGAGGAGGGCTAACCCTCCTAGGAGGAGGGGGGATCACTTCTGTCACGAAATTCTTTCCTCGGTCGCAAAAGGAGATTTGAATTAATGTAAAGATTTTTATTTGAACTGATGATATGACTAATGAGTACTTTGACAATTTGTTATGCAGTTATGCTCCTTCATACGATTAGAAGCTATTTTAAATTCCCAGGAGCATAAAATCTTGTGCTTAACAACAATAGGTTAATTTCTAAAGGTCTTGTTTTTTTTATACACCCTGTAGAGCATAAGCATAAGCACTGAGCACAAGATCAATACGAAAACAAAGGATGATTTATCCTCTGGGAATTGTGAAGACAAAACGAGAATTTTTCTTTGTTTTATCTTTTGTTCTGCTCTTGGGTTATGCTTGGACTATGTTCTTGTGCTTACGCTTATGTCGACGCTTATGTTGCAGGCTTGACTTAATTCCTTTGTTTTTCCTTTTGTGTTGTCTTATGCTTATGTCGATATAGTGAAAACCAATAACAGAATTCACAATACGCACGAAGTCATGCCTTAAAGTGGACAAAATACTAACTAGTTATTGACCATAGTCAATCTAATCAATATGGTCTGGAAACTCAGCTTCGTCTTTATGCAATTTTGTGCACGGTGTACGGTCACTGAATCTATTGTATTTTAGTATAATGAAGCAATTATCCAATAGAATCGTTTGGGTTTAAACGCTCAACCGTGTGTTTAAATATTAATAAACCTAAAACAAAGGATGTGCACGGTGTAAGGTATGGTTCAACATCAAAACGTAACTCATTATAGTCGCTTTGAAGTTTGCCGAGTTTCCAGACCATATCTCGATTGACTATGTATTGACCAAGCGTAAACTCAGCTCCATTTGCTCTTTCCTATTCTTTTTTCATTTTTCATTTAGAAAATAGTGATACAATAAAGCTTTATTAAAGATATTTTTAATTTCGTATTATTATTTTGTGACATTCTAATTCGAAATTATCGAAGGTTTTTGATGAAATGTCTGGCAAAAAACGTTTGTACAGTGCGCCATGCAACCGGAAAGCAACCTTGCTCACGCCCACCAAACGGACCAATAAGACTGATTACAGACGATAAACGGACGATCGTCAAGCCACAGTTCTGTAGTCAAGCTTATATCCTCAGAAAAATTATTCTGATCCCGGACAGGAATCGGACCTGTAACCTTCTGATTGCCGGTGAGACGCTCTAACCATTGAGCTACGGCGACTCAAATGGAGTGCGAAGGTTACAATGATGTACTGGTTCGATTGATATATGTACTTTCTACGCAGCAGTCATCATTACATCATTGTAACCTTTAGTCTCCATCTGAGTCTCGGTGGCTCAATGGTTAGAGCGTCTCACCGGCAATCAGAAGGTTACGGTTCCGATTCCTGTCCGGGATCAGAATAATTTTTCTGAAGACATGAGCTTGACGATCGTCTCCCACATTCACTACAGCAGTGTATATATTAACACAAGATTCATTACTACTTGCGAGAGGCTGAGTAGCCCAGCCTCTATTTATAAGATCGCTCTGTACTTTAGGCCGTAGGTATTATGTTTAGGTTTTAGGTTAGCCTGCGTTGCAGGCGTTCCATTTAGGGGAGGGCGTGTAGGTTACGGGAATTATCAGTGAAGAGCGATGTTAGTCCAGCTCCCTAACACTAACCCTCAAATTGACCATATAATTTGCAAATGCATGGCAAATTGACTGTATCAGTCAATTTGAACGTCGATTAGGTACCAGTTCCCACCCGAGTGTTTTGTTCAAAATGGCACCACAAAGCTGAAGAACTGCTCTACTGCTCAATTTGTAACAGTTTAAACTGTAGTCTGACCCTAATACAAATCCTAATTCTTTGCTGGTATATTATCGATAAACAGCTTTAAAATTTCGAATCAACTTGGCGCCTTTTGATTTTACTCGCCCGAGACTTCTTCCAGCTCATACTCACTCCACACTAATTCTTAGTCCCTCTCATTAACAAATCGATGTTCAACTTGATTGACACAGTCAATTTACCACGCATTTATATTGGATTGCTTAGGTATATGCAAACCTCACCATTGAGGAGGCTTCGACATTCTTCAGATGCTTGGGTCCAGTCGAGATTTAAAAGAGTCAAAGAAGGCAGTTGAAGGTTAGAAATTCCTTCATCGGATATGGTTGTTCTGCTCATATTTAATTTACAAAGCGCCCTGAGCGAATTGAGTTTTCCTGATTTCAAACAGTTGTCAGTTATGTTGGTACCAGAGAGATTGAGTTCCTCGAGTTTGCTGAAACCTGGAAAATAATTTGACGGATTTTTAATTAGAAATAGAAAACGAAGAGATTTTAAAGGACGTTGACAACAAAAAACAAGTAGCTTTTATATAAAAGTATGTGACTAATTAAATAGCAAGAATTAGCCTCCTCCGCAGGCAACTATGTGTCTTCCTAGCTGCAACGTTTTCAGTCTATAATGTTTTGGCAGAGCCAAAGAAGTAAATAAGAGCATAGACTGAAAACGTTGCAAAACTGAAAACTAAGCCAGAATATAGTAGTTTAAATCTTTCCTGTCTGGCCCAGTCAAAATGGGTCGTGCAAGACTGATGAAGTCGTGAATCGAATAACACGGCACACAGTAACGCAAGATTAAAAATTGAAAATCGACAAGCGCCAGGCACATGAGATCCACTCACACGCTAAGTTTGATTTAATTTCATAAACAACTCTGCGATTGGCATTTTGAATTTTCATGATGCTTTTCTAGAAAAATGAAAGTTTTTCAACCTAATTTATAATAATTAATGCTAATTTATATTAACATAATGTGTCTTTTTCGGGAAATTATTGCATTGCCGGAAAAGTCGGTTAATTAGGCTTTCAGAAAATGTATAGCTTTCGCAACAGTTATGGTTATTTCCAGAGATATCAATAGAACAAAGAGGTGGTTCAAGTTTCGATGTTTTTCAGCCGGACAGGAAAGAGTTGAAGTTGCCAAAACACTCGTAACGAATATTGAAGGTAAATGAATAATCTAAAACAGCCTTTTGAGCCACCATTTTGAATCTAATTAGGGTTCTTCTTACACGTGACGTCATGTGCAGGTACAGTGGTCAGTGTTGGTGGAAATGCAAAGCAATTAAAGCTTCTTTTCAACGTTACTTTTGCATCGCTATTACAATAATAAACTGGGCAATACATGGCTCAACGATAAAAAATACAACGTTTACCAGCAGATGAAGTCACGGTCATAACTCCCGCAAAAAGTAACAGTATTTGAGGAGGCGGCCTCTTTAGTTTAGATGGTTTTTATTCAACTTATAAAAAATGTGTTACTAGTATTTTCATAGCTTCAAACTACTATATTCCGACTAGCTAAGTCATATACTTCGATAGTTATTTTTTGCTGCCAATACTCTTTAAAATCGTAGGAAAATCCGGACCGTCTTGTACTTTTTTGTCTTCAAAGTTGGTGATTTTGAGAGTTCAGTAAAACTGACCGTGAAAAGAAAAAACTTGTTTCGGTCTGACAAGATATATGAGAATCTACCCTGGGTTCCAGAGGGCTCGAAATAACGGGGGGTCAGGGGTCATGATTTTCCACTTTCATGATTTGACCACCCGAAATCAGTTATGTTAGGTCAGCATGACCAGTCATATTTTAACGAACCATGGAAGTACAATACTGCCAAAACGGCATTGCTTGTTGCATTGCTTGCCGTTTTGTTTGTCCATGGGTCAGACTTTCACTTGCAAAATTACGCTGACTGAATTAAGCGTTGAGCAACAGCTGGGCGGTGTCTGTCTGTGTGACATGTCTATACAATTTCCAGCGACTTGATTTCGCCTTTTAACAAAATGTCTATGGCCATGTCATGAGTAAATCAAGGAAAAAACACTCTTGTTTTTAATGCACAAATTAAGGGGAAATGATTGACCGTCCAAATGTTATATCTGACCGCCCAAATTTACGTCTAACCGGTCATTTGCCAGCGTTATTCGAAGGCTTCACGCTTTCCCATGGGTTGAGACCTCGCCTCCCTCCGTCGTCCTAAATAGCGGGGGGGGGGACCTCTGGGTAGTTACGGATAATCCAAATATTACAAATATAAAAAATCCCCAAGGGGTCCGGATAGGCACTTGCTATAGTAATTCATTTAAAGTTACAGTTTGGATTGGATTGCCGATTGGGGCTAGAGTTTTGATTAGGGTTAGAAGGCCAGGTTAAGGTTAATTTTGTCAAGTCATGAAGCAGAGTGTCATACTTGTACCTACGAAGAAATTCCTTTGTGTACCAGACACAGAATATATTACATCATTGAAAAGTTTTCTCCTATTCAGAAAAAATATATCTTCACATGTGAAGCTAAAAATTATATCTTAACTGTGAGCGTTGAAGATATCGTTTTTATCTTCACATGTATGTATTCATAATTGATAATAGGTATTTTTAGCTTTTTAACGAATGTATTTATAACACTCTGTATTTTTAGTTAGTTATTATAATGTAGTAAACATTGAATACCCATTGATAACAGTAATTTTATTACTGATGGGACTACCCTATTAAAATAAAGGTTTTCATTCATTCACATGTGAAGTTATCATCATGACTATTTCAAAAATTAGTGGGAGCGACTGCATTTTCCCACAATTATAACAAAAATGGCGGATTTCAATTTATCAAAAGTACGACAAACAAAGCCAAATTTTCTAAAACTAAAAAGATAAGAAGAAAACTAATGCCCATTCTCGTGTAAGGTGACAAAGAACTTTCATTTAAGCAACACTAGTTTTGGGGGTACAATTCACGTACTTGACACAACCTCTATTCCCATGTCTCCAATAGCTGTTCGCGCAAGATCCAGTTGCTTTAACTCATGAAGACCTGTGGAATAAAAATAAAATCGCACGTGATATCTTACATTATGATTATTTATATTATCGTTTTAAAAGATGGTCTATGCAGCAGTCACCATATATCAGTAATGCTTCATTGCAGTATTCGCTCTCCATCTGAGTCAAACTCGGTAGCTAAATGGTTAGAGCGTCTCACTGGCAATCCGCGACTCAGAAACATTTTCCGCGACTCAGAAACATTTTCTGAGAATTTGATTACATTGTTAATCGTATTGTTAATCGTATTGTTAATCGCATTGTTAATTACATTGTTAATTGCATTGTTAATTACATTGTTAATTACATTGTTAATCGCATTGTTAATTGCATTGTTAATTGCATTGTTAATTGCATTGTTAATTGCATTGTTAATCCTATTGTGAATTGCATTGTTAATTGCATTGTTAATTGTATTGTTAATCGCATTGTTAATTGTATTGTTAATTGCATTGTTAATTGCATTGTTAATCGCACTGTTAATTGCACTCTTAATTGCATTGTTAATCGCATTGTTAATTGCATTGTTAATGGAATCGTTAATTGCATTGTTAATTGCATTGTTAATGGCATTGTTAATTGTATTGTTAATTGCATTGTTGATCCTATTGTTAATCGAATTGTTAATTCTATTGTTTATTCTTGTGTACAAACGGGAATTGTATGCGAAGCGGAAAACCCTTTGATATATTTTTCAAAGATTTGCTAAAAAAATTGCTTAGGAGTTACAAATTAAGCTTACCAACGAGGAAGTTGATTCCAATGTCTGAGATTTTAGTCTTACTTAACGATAACCGTAAAAGCCTATAAATTGAAATGAAAAAATAAGAAAAAAATAAAATTATATTATATATTTAAAATAAAAATCTATTTGTATGCATGCGTGTGTGTGTATGTATGTACGTATATGTAAATACACATACACATACACACACAATATATATATATATATATATATATATTCTTTAGATGAAGAGAGGATTTATTAATGGTCAAATATATGTGTATGAAAATTTGACTGCCCCAACCGGGAATCGAACCCGAGGTCATATTTATACATCGCCCCAACTCTCAAATCTCTACAGGAAGACATCTCATCTTCGACGAAGTAGAGCGAAGCCTCTCGCAGAGCGAAGCCTCTCTTCATCTAAAGAAAATTGTTGTAAAGCCTCCTGTATACAAGAGCCGGTGATAAGCTCGCTACTTGAGGAAGTCCTGCGAGAGGCTTCGCTCTACTTCGTCGAAGATGAGATGTCTTCCTGTAGAGATTTGAGAGTTGGGGCGATGTATAAATATGTATATGTTTGACTGTTCTGACCGTGTCTCAATAGCTCAGTGGTTAGGAGCGCCGATGCGTTGATTCGGAGACCTTGGGTTCGATTCCCGGTTGGGGCAGTCAAATTTTTATATACATATATTTGACCATATACTGTATATATATATATATATATATATATAACTACAGACGGTACCGTTTCGGCCTTTTGGGCCTCATCAGTGTAGTGCTGATGAGCAGGATGAAGATGACTGCTATTTACAGTCACCCTTGATGCACACAAAATGTGGGACATCAAGAACCATGCCAGAGCGCTCAACTGCAAGCAGTGAGCGTGCGCACAATGCGTAAGCGACAATGGTTCATCCTGTAGAGCGCTCAATATGACCTAAAGGTCATAGAGCGTATATATATATATATATATATATATATATATATATATATATATATATATATATATATATATATATATATATATATATATATATATATATATATATATATATATATATATATATATATATATATATATATATATATTAGTTATCAATCTATCATATATATATATATATACGACATGTGTCCACTTACGGGATGCTCCACTTACGGGATGTGTCCACATACGGGATGTGTCCTCTTACGGGATGTGTCCTCTTACGGGATGTGTCCTCTTACGGGATGTGTCCGCTTACGGGATGTGTCCTCTTACGCGTCGGAATGTGTCCGTTTACGGGATCGGGATGTGTCCCGATTTCGTAGTGAAACGCGTGGCTTGAAGAAATTGTGGATGGATGACGTTTACTTGGCTCAGCAGTAGGCCGCATAACGCATAAAATATCCTGGACATTAAGAAGTGCATTGTACAGCTTTACGTATCCACCAAAGTCGAAAAACCCGGAGGGTTTCAGGTGTTAACTTAATACAATCAAACTTTTCTTCTTCTTTCCGTTCTGCTTTGTTACAATCTATAGCATCTACCTTGCCCTCCTTGCCGTCATCAGCCTCTTCAGTCATGATATTTTTGCAATTGTACACTGATGTTGCGCGATTTGATCCCAAGATAGTGCCAATCCATGCTTTCATTAGCGGCGACAAGATGATTATCAATCGTACGCTGAGAAAAGGATAATTAAAGACATTTCCTTATGCCTTTAATGTTCTGTCCGCTTAACGGAGGTGTTCGTTTATGGGAGGTTACAATACAGATATAGTGTTTTCTTAAAGAAATGGTAGGACATCTGACTACAGGTGTTCGTGCTTACGGGAGGTGTCCGTGAGTCCAATATACACACACACACATATATATATATATATCAAATTTAAGAAATAGAAAACATTTTCCGTATTTTTAGAGTTATAGAAATAGGAGTGCAGGTTTGGGAGAAGAAAAATTACCGTGTTTCGAAACGAAAGAAAACAAAATGCAACGCAACGCAACAAATACGTAACAAAATTGAATTGGATAGGTACTAGTAGCCTGCGTGGCAGGCGTTACGTTTCTGCCTGCCACGCAGGCTAAGGTACTCGCTATAAACGTACTTTGTCATCTGACCAACAATTTGCATAGCCTCGTCAGTAATATTGACATAATCCGTAAGGTCAAGAGAAGTCAACGGTAGATCTAAGAAAAATGATATCATAACATTAGACGTCGAATGAATTATACTGTGAATGGAATAGTGAATTAAGACGTCTCACATTCCCGGCTTTTTAACCCTTTAAGCCCCAATATCAACCTATAATCTCTAGATATTTCTTATAGTACTAGTTGGTTCTCAACAACAAGGCCGCCAAACTGTCCTTGATCTACCTCGGTTCTTTTCAACTCTCGCGTTGAAATCTGTCAAATGGAAACCCAAGGACAGAAGATTTTTTCTTTGGATGTTCTTTTGTTTTTAAATCTCTTAATGGAACTGTTGATTTTAATTTTGGAAACTCTTTTATATACGATATTCATTCATATGATATAAGAAATAAATCTAACATGATTCTTCCTAAAAGTAAGACCAATTGGGGTCAACAGAGATCAGAATACCTATTTATAAACATTGGAACTCTTTGCCCAAAGAACTGATTACTATACTAACTCTTTTTATACTTTTAGAAGTATATTTTGGAAATATTGTTGATATTTCAATAGTTTTTATGTACAGAATTATTACATTTACTTTGTATTTTAGTTTAGTTTATTAGATTTATCACTCTTTTAGGTGAACAGGCTAGAAGCCCAATTGATAGGGGTTCCGAGGGCCTACGATTTAAGGTCGTTATCCCGAGAAGACCTGAAAGTCTTACAATTTGCTGGTATTATTGCAAAGGCAGCACTTTCTCCTAAGATCCTGAGTGGTGGTCCGACCCAGGATTTGAACCTGTGTCTCCCAGCTTATAGACATATGTGGTTACCACTAGACCACAATCACCTACGGGTGATGAAGCTATCCTCTTGAAATATTTTTATTTATTATTATTATTATTATCACACATCTAATTATTATTATTATTAAAAACATGTCAGTTTATCTTTGGTGATCATTTCCTTTAGTTCCCATATGCTTGGTAAACCATTGATTATTATTAGGAAAAGTTGATCACTCCTAGGGCATAAAGTTGGTTAAAAAATAGCAAAAATTAATTATGACTAATATATTGGAACTGCATGTTCTAAGGATTTATGATGAAGAAAAATTTCGAGTGTTGGAATATATACATTTTAAGACCAAACCGGGACCAGTTGCGAAAAATGCAACACCAAGGCCTTCTGGCTGGAATTGAACCCGCGACCCTGCGATGCTAGTGCGGTGCTCTGACCATTGAGCTACGGAAGCCGTGGCCGAGAGCCTATATAGTTACGAGTTCTGTATATATGGTGGTAATGCCGGGACAAGAATTGGGTATAATACAAGTAATATTTGCATTTCACTCGATTAGACTGCATGTTATAGGCAGTCTAATCGAGTGAAATGCCAAAGGCAAAAAGGAGGCTGGTGCGTGTACTGTACCTTTAAGATATTTAATGCCCTCATCTGTGATGTTCAGTCTTTCTGGAAGATGAATTTCCTCAAGCATCAAACCTACAGAACGTAAAAGTGAAATTCGTGGATATTACCAAATAATAAAGTCACTTAGGTAGGGTTTATATGCAGGCGAGCTAGCCCTCTTGGTGGGGCCAGCCCTCTTGGTCCCGATCGGACAATTTATGTTCAGCCCCCCTTGCAAAATTTCGCCCGTACGCATATGTGTTTATCTCTTACTTGTTCACTTGTATAGTTTCGATTAATGTTTAAACATAAAGTATAGGCATTAATTTTCCGTGCTTTTAGATAAATAGCTTTAATAATGTTCCAACGAACACTAATATTGTTCGGTATTTTTCAATGAAGATCAAATCAACTCGGAAATGTGCCCGCCTTTTATTGGCCAGGAGAGCATGATCATACAAGACTCCGGACCTTAATTTCAACAACAAATTAACGTGCGTTATTTTGCGTACTTTAGAACTAAGGTTCATTCATAATTTGTCGCATATTTATCAAATTTTCAGTTTTATTTCCGTGCTGAATCGTTCTTGACAGTGGAAAACTATATTTTGTACGCGTTATATGCTATCCGTAGATCGGTTAGCGAAATTGCGAACGAATATGTCCTTTGCACCAGCTTTGACGCAGCTTAGTAGAGTAAATATGAAAGCTGCTAAGTTCTCAAAAGAACTGGATATAATGTGGGTAGAATTATCAACTTACTGTATATAATCTATCCACACTAACAATCGGGGTAGAATCCCTAATACGTCTTAGTAAACCCGATTTAAATGGACTCCTATATGATCAAGACGCCCGCTAGGCGTTAACTCGGGTTACTGCCTCGCAAATTCTGTCGGTAGGGTATAACTGCTGAGTCAGCCATTATTGCGATATAGAAAGGAAAATAAGACAGAAAGGCTGCCGAAACCTAGACTCGGTGCTACCCAGGGCGCTATAAAACACTATAAAACATATGTTTTATAGCGCCCTGGTGCTATACCATAGCAGTCCCAGTACCGTGACGCATTACATGCTCGGTCGGCCACTTTTTGAAGCACGAAATTCCCTTGGTGGTGAACTGCATCCATAAATATCTTGTCAATCCTTGATATAAATTATTCATTTTGTCTTTTAATTGAAAGAAGATATATCTTAGAAAGTAATTATTTCTGCATTTTTCACAAAACTCAACGTTTTCTTGACTTTCGTTTCGAATTTTGTCAGCCTTGAATGACGCGAAGCGTGAAAGACCAAGTGACGAGGTTCAAACAAAAAATTCAGGTTCTGAGTGGACGTATTTGGATTGTGGATGAATAAGAAAGTCTCTATAGGGTTTTCCGAGAAGACTGGGTGAATTTCCGGAGTATTTACCACGTCAAGTGGGCAACGAACAAAACACTTCGTTATCGTACGGAGATACTGACACAAACGCGCAATGCACGACGCGGTTGACACTCACTCTTAAGTAAGAGTACTTACTTATTTCAGAATCAGCTTAGAGTACTTATGGATTTCAGCCTGCTTAGTTATTTGTTATGTGATATAGATTATCCCCTCGCAAGCGAGGTCGAAAAGCGAGGGGATAATCTATATCATCATTATTCGACCGAACGAAGCGAGGGTGATAATTTTGCCGCCGCAGGGACCACTTCTCACATATATTATATATATATATAATATATATATATTATATATATTTATTTGAGCGGAGCATGGTAGGACCAACACCTTATAAGGAAGTAAAAAGTCGTTTTGGGTGATCCGTTTGAATCGGACAATATTTGAGCAAACGAAGGGCGGCCATTGTCGATGGCTGACGAACTACATAAAGAGGTTTTTTCGAAGGGTATACACGTTGGCGTAATATAATAGGTACGTGTGTTATGTATTTAGACTCGCTAATTCCAAATCTGTTTTCAGATTTGAAATCGGTTAAATATTGATCGAGACAACGTTCAAAATAATATACAGGCTGGCTGCCGACTAATTTCTAAGTACATAAACCGTTTTTACGAAGGGTATGCACGTTCTCGTGTTCGTTCTCGTAATATAATAGACACGTATGTTATATGTATTTAGACTCGGTAATTCCAAAACTGTTTTCAGAATTGAAATTGAGTAAATATTGGCCGAGATAATGTTCAAAATCTACGTACGACGAACCGGCCTTTTGGGATTTGTTATCGACAGACGCGGTCTGGGCACTGGGGACGGGGGGAATATTGCGGATTCGTATTTCTAATATGTATTATTCGGTCTTGATAATTCTCGGTATCATGCTCGACCTTGTCATGTGCAATAATTGTTAAATGTTCCTCGGCTCCACACGATTAAAGTATAGCAACAAAAGTTCAACTCTCACTGACTCACCTCTAAGATGGCAGAGACCATTGTCTGTGACCTGCGTCTGATGTAAGTTAAGCTTTGTAAGCAAAGGGTGACAGCTTAGAAAAGACAAAGAATGATCATTGATCCTTGTTCCTCCAATGTTCAGGCGTGTTAAATTTCGTAGGTCTTCCACCGGTTGCAAATCAGATACCTGGGTATATGGGCACAACATAACAGAAGAGTGAAGATGAGACTAAGATGCACGAAAAAGAGTCGACCAAGTGACATTTAACAAACATCAGAAGTCACTCTCTGAAGACGACCCGAGTGTGCATAAATAATAAAAAACATGGTGTACCCATCAAATATTTGACTTAAAATTAAAATTGGTTGTTAATATCAACCAATTAGTGGTCTATTTAACAATTAGACAACGAGTCCGAGTTGTCTATGAGCGAATAGTCAACGAAGGCGAAGCCTGAGTTGACTATTCGCTCATAGACAACGAGGACGAGTTGTCTAATTGTTTTAGTAGAAACAAATTAGTGGACTATTACAAATCATGCATTCTCAAAAAAAATATCCAAAAACTCATCTGAAACCTCCCCGAAACGAGAGTTTTCTGCCATTGTTTTGAGCGCGTTTCCCAAACGTTGTCTATCACGAATAGACAACGGTTGAGTAGCCAATCAGAATGCAGCATTTGTAATAGACCATGGTCAGTTTCTACTAATACAAATTCGACATTCTGATTGGCTGAGCTACTAGTGGTCTATTCGTGATAGCCCACTAGTAGCGTTATCCAATCACAAACCTTGATTCTTATAACTGGATATTCCTCGTTGACTATCTGCTCTTAGTAGAAACTGACCATGGTCTATTACAAATGCTGTATTCTGATTGGCTACTCAACCGTTGTCTATTCGTGATAGACAACGTTTGGGAAACGAGCTCAAAACAATGGCAGAAAACTCTCGTTTTGGGGAGGTTTCACATGAGTTTTTGGATAATTTTTTGGAGAATGCATGATTTGTAATGGTCCACTAATTTGTTTCTACTAAAACAATTAGACAACTCGTTCTTGTTGTCTAATTTGCTCATAGACAACTCGGACTCGTTGTCTAATTGTTAAATAGACAACTCGGGCTCTGTTGTTTAATTGTTAATTATTATGAGCACAATTCAACTTACATTAGTCTGTTCAACATTAAGTTCTTTTAGTACAATTCTTCCTAGACAGAAGTTGAGAGAATAGTTTATTAAGTTTTTATTAACTTTAAAAAAATCCACATCGGACATGCAATGGAAACTCGTTCTCCCAAACTCCTCGCTCTCACAAATTTCCACTCGTGTTTCGATAACTCGATGGAAACACACAAAAATGTTTTAAATTTCTTAGTTAAAATGAGTCGCTCCTTTGTTATTCATCGGGATGTATCTACAATAAATTGGTGGGATGAATTCACAATTTGTATAAAATCCGGGCCTTTATATACAAACCATAAATTTGTAATTTTAAGTTAGTTAATTACTTCGAACCTCGGCATTAAGCAACCCTCGGACCTACCACGGTTCCAGGTAACTAGCTCTTACTTAAAGGGACACTCCACCCCAAAAACAAGTGTTGCTTAAATGAAAGTTCTTTTTCGCCTACATGACCATCGGTACCAGTTTTCTTCTAAACGTTTTAGTTTGAGAGAAATTTGGTTTTGTTTATCGTATTTTTGGCAAATTGAAGGCCGCCATTTTTGTTCTGATTGCAGGTGAATGCGGTAGCTCCCATCAATTGTTTACGTCTTGAGTGATAAAAACACTATGTAAAGAAACCCTTCACAATAGCATGACAATAGCGTGGTTTTAGTCTAATGTGCTGCTGCATGATTTCTATTGATGCTATTGTGAAGGATTTCTTTGCCAGCCGTTCCACACATTGTAAGCAGTAGACTATTACAATTGTTAAAACATTGTATGCAAAAATTATTGGATTGTAAATCCAAAATATACCAATCCTAAACCTAACCCTCGCCTAGAATTTCATCCTAACACTAACCCTCCGCCAATAATCTCATCCTAACCCTCCAAAATAGTTTGTTTCTCGCCAGGATTCGTGAGCAAAAGCGAGCTGGCCGTGCATGATTGGTGGAGCCCTGGAAACAGCAAACCACGCGAACGTTTCCGCTGACCATGTTATTCACATGCATGCTCCGAGGTTTTGAGCGCTCGAATTCGACCAATACCAGAGGTAGTGGTCAAAACTTTGAACAAATATATTATATAAATATTAAATGTGACGCGCAGCTTGGTTATTTCAATATAGTAAGTTGTTTGCTACTCAAGCTTTAACGCAAACTCAGAAAAAATGTTTCTGAGCCCCAGACGGGAATCGAATAATCTATACTTGTATATCTATTTTTCTTACATAGTTTCAGACATGGAATTACCTTGAATATTAATAACTCTTTATCGATCTTTCGAATTAGATTAGTTAAATTGGATCGTAAATCTAAACATGGTTGTATTTATCAGTATTTTATTATCATGTAATTTTTGTGGCTACCGCTATGCGGTCACTCGTCGGAAAACGACCTTAAATCGTAGGCCCTCGGAATCCCTATCAGTTGGGTTTTCCGTTAACCTAAGAGTGATAAACTGAATAGTCGAACGCTTAAAACATGAGCCTCTGGCTCGGATAAATAGGGCAACCTTATCCTTCGTGATGTACTCTAAATAAATCATACTCATAATCTTGCGTGTCATTGTCCCAACCGTTTTGTCACTGAAATAGATTTATACTGCCCATTCAAAATCGTGAAAATACAATGATGAAATATACAAATCTCGTACCTCTTAAGCTTTCCAGTGTCTTGTTAGTTATGGTGGTTTTATTAAGACTTAAACTGTGAAGTTTGCCCAGTCCTGGTCCACAAAATAAACCACAAAGACCATCATCGGTTACCTAGAAAGTAAATGCAAGGGTTTACCTAATATCTTCTCAAGCTTATTAATAATTCATAAATAATGAGCCAATCAAATATAATGTGAATGGTTACAGGTATATACTTTGATACCAATGAAAAGATCGAAGAAAACACGCCGTGTCTTGATATCAAAAGTACACAGTAAAACTAGCCCAAACACTCTTGTAACCAGTTTAAGAATGTATTGTTGTAAGAGCATTGAAACTATTGTATAATGCTCCTAAAACTTTTATTTATTATTTTTAAATTTACATTTTGGCGCGCTACAAGTGACAAAAATCCTTTCCACGGCAGAACCCAATTCCGTCATGATGTCATCACTTAGGAAGTATAGATATATTAGTACACGAAAGGTCCTCAGTCAAAATATCAGTTTTTCGTGGTCATATAAAATACGGGCATGTAGTTTACCCACTCTCCTTCGCAGAGTTCTTCGGGTCATGAAGGAAGGTCTAGGGCTATATCGGGAATACGTGGGCAGAATTGGCCCACGCGCTCACTCCCCATGGCAGCCGCTATTTGCCTGAGCTGCTCAGAAAAAAGCCCCAGAAGCCTCTGCGAAGGAGAGTATCAACTGTAATGTATTGCGCGCGCAGTCGGTCATTTTTTGATGCACGAAATTCACTGATCCGTAAACATCTTGTCAATCCTTCGTGTAAATTATTCATTTTGTATTTTAATTGAGATAAGACATACCTTAGAACCTCTTAAGACATACCTTAGACATACCTTAGAATTTTGTTGAGTTAAGTTTCGAATCATACCAGCTTCGACTAGTACGTCTCCTTCAAAACGTAGAAGACCAAAGAACGAGGTTCAAACCAAACAAATCAGGTTTCGAATATTTTACTCTTTAGGGTTTTCTGAGAAGATTCAGCATCTTTGCGAAGTATTTACGACGTCAAGTTGGCAACGAATCACGTCCAAATACTTCGTTATCGTATGTATAAACTGGCGTAAACACAAATGCGCAATACATCAGCGGAATTGGTAATCACTCTTTAAAGGACATTGGCAACAAAAATAAAATGATAGAGTTACACCTTCTCGTAAAATGATAGAGTAACACCTTCGTTTTTGAAATATTTCAGTTTGTTTGATATGTAAATGAGATGGTCTCTGACGTCAGGTGCAGGGTAGAGAATATTCACTCATTAAAATATTAGTTCCATCTTCAAGTTTGTTCCACAAATTTACTTGAAAATGTGCGTATAATAACTCCTCATGATAATGAACGTTGTAAGCTTAGCAATCACTGAGATATAAGACATCTTTTAATGAGTGAAAATTCTCTACCCAACACCTGACGTCGTCAGAGACCATCTCATTTACATCTCAAACAAACTGAAATATTTCAAATACGAAGTAAAATACCGAAAAGTTGTAAAAGGTGTTACGCTATCATTTTACGAAGTAAAATACCGAAAAGTTGTAAAAGGTGTTACGCTATCATTTTACGAGTTATTTCATATTAAACAAACTTAATTTTGTTGCCAATGACCTTTAACTATCATAGTTATATCTTGAAAATACAAATGTACCTTGGTGTTGTCAAGTTTGAGGGTCTCCAAGTTCTCCAGAGCTAAATACGAGAAAGTGAGTCGTTAGCTTCACGGGAACTGGGCACGTAAGCTATAAGGATGGATATCATGAGATAGAAATCAAAAACTAAAAAAATAGTGCAGGAGGTCTAGCGTTTCGAGAGTTAAACCACGTGATACTCGACAGGATGTAGTGGGCTTGTTTAAAGGGATACTCCGGCCAAAATACAAATGCAGTTCATATGAAAGATCTTACTGACTTTAGTTTATTTCCAAAGTTTCAGCATTCCTATCAATTTAGTTAAGAATATATGGCTAGTTGAAGTTGAAAATTTGAGGAGTTTGACGCCATATTGGTTTTGCGAATATGACGTCATTGAGTGATTCTTTATCGGCAGTGGAGTTGTTTTGATGGCAATCACATAGTGATAGCTGTTGTGAATACTGTTTGGACGAAAATTAGTCGAAATAAACTATTTAGTTCCTCATTGCAGGAAAGTAGAGGAGCTTCTTAGGCATAATACAAGATAGCATCACTCAGTGACGTCATATTTGAGAAACAAAATGGCGTCGAAATTGGACAAACTCTCCAACTTCAACTAGCCATATCTTCTTAACTAAATTGATAGGAATGC
Source organism: Chrysogorgia sp. JL179-B06 (assembly GCA_035772405.1). Lineage (NCBI taxonomy): Eukaryota > Metazoa > Cnidaria > Anthozoa > Scleralcyonacea > Chrysogorgiidae > Chrysogorgia > Chrysogorgia sp. JL179-B06. Next base: position 1,809,916 of record JAYKKM010000403.1, on the reverse strand, counting down.
TGAAACTTTGGAAATCAACTAAAGTCAGTAAGATCTTTCATATGAACTACATTTGTATTTTGGCCGGAGTGTCCCTTTAAACTTATCAATACTTCATAAAAGCGCCCAATCTCTTCCTCAAATTGACAATACACACTAATTGTAAATGAAGAATTGCTCTACTGCTCAATCTTTAAAGTACCTATGCAATGAAAAATTCAGTTGTAAAATAACTCTTTTGTTTGAAAGAACTTTTGAAACTATAAAGACTAACCATTTGCAACTTTTTCATATATCTCATTTCAATCTTGAGATATTAAGATTTGTTTAATATGTAAATGATCATACTTATGACAACACAATGCATAATGACTTATTGAAAACGCTTATATATCCTTGAGATTATGTAATGAAATCACTTGAAATGCAGGTGCATGTGCGTGGATGTATCAAATGACATCAAATATGCAAATCATCGAACGATTCCATGTGATAATGGTAAAGATATGTAGAATTCTTCAATAAGCATATGCATTGTGATGTCATAAGTATGATCATTTACATATTAAACAAATCTTAATATCTCAAGAGTGAAGTGAGATATGAAAAAGTTGTAAATGGTTAGTCTTTATAGTTTCAAGAGTTCTTTCAAACAAAAGAGTTATTTTACAACTAAATTTTTCATTGTATAGGCACTTTAAAGAACAATATATTTCACTAAAACAGACCGTCAGCCGCTTACCATTAATGAAAACTAAAGCGAAAATAGCACGTAGTTTTGTTGGACATCTTCACTTGCCTTTGAAGTGCTTCAGGCACTTGTTTGTGAGTTGGGTACAGTTGCTAAAATCCAGAAAAATTAGTTTCTTCATTCCTATAAAACACAAAATATATTCAATGTAACTCGGCACTGGATTTTTTTATTACGCGAAGTAGCACAGCAGTCCAAACGCTTTGAGAATTTAAAAGCGACTGCCTAAGAATTTTACATAAATCTTTCTGAAGTCTCACAACATATACGCCGCGTGTTTGTATCAGTATATGAACATGGAAAACCATCATATATAACTATTCTTCTCAACTCAAGTAATAATAGGGGTTTGGGAATTTTACATATTCGTGATCTTTAGGTTCTACCAAGAAGAAATGTAATATATCTTGTCGTTCGAAAATTTCATCTTCATTTCACAGGAAATGACGTCAAAGCAGGGACACGCGAAGTCATTGCACACTAATTCAACAGTGAAACACAAAGAAAGTTTGCCTCTGAATTTCTCAAACTCATTAATAATTCATGAATTATCATAGCAAATCCATGAACGTATACCACATCTCATGCATGAGTTTTGATACCCAATGAAAACCTGTAAGAAATTTCCTAGTGAACTATTAAGAAATGTGATCCAGCTAGATCACATTTCTTAATCTACATATTAAAATAAAATCGCTGAGAAGCTAGATCAAACACTCGTTTGTTGTGTTTCATCAGGGGACTCGAAAACAATAAAAACCTCGGGCTACGCCATCGGTTTTCACTTGTTTTCTCGTGTTTGGAACCCCTGATGAAACACTCAAACTCGTGTTTGATCTATTACTTTAAACACACCTGTTTAGACAAAATTCGCTCAATTCCCAAACTTTCATTGTATTTCACCGCTGAATCAATGTGCAATGTTTTTGCGTGTTCTTGCTTTGACACCATTTCCTGTGAATAGTAACTCACTTAATTTAGCGGGGGAAAGGCATAAATGAAACTCTCGGTTTGATACGAGAAGCTTTGGAACCAGGCGGAATGGCTTTGGAACCAGGATGAATGACTTGGTTGGCACAAATTATCGACCGTTCTTAATTTTTAATCGTAACAATCAGCGTTTTAACAAAGAATTGCTGCTGCTGCTGTTGCAGTGCCAGGGCGTACTAAAGCAAGATATTAACAGCAAGATTTACACTGGAAGTTAGCAGATCATTATTATAACTGAAATAGCTCTTGTTAAATGTTTGAATAGTTTGTGTTGCAAGTTCTTCCCCCCTGGCAAACATTTTTCATCAGATTCGAGAGAATTACAAAGAAGTGGGGGTCTGGACACAACCATTCCCACCGGGGCGACGCCCCCATTAAACCTACTAGTAGTCTGACCATGCTCCATTACAAATGCTGGCTACTCAACCGTTGTATATTCGTGATAGACCATGATGTCGAAACGTGCTCAAAACAATTGGGGAGGTTTTAGATGAGTTTTTTTGATAATTTTTTTGGAGAATGCATGATTTGTAATAGTGTATACTAATTTGTTTCTACTAAAACAATTAGAAAACTCGTCCTCATTGCCTATGAGCGCATAGTCAACTCGATAAGGCGTCGCCTTCGTTGACTATTCGCTCATAGACAACTCGGACTCGTTAGTCAATTGATATAAAGCGAAAAACGCGTTCACTTTTCATAAGCATAATTAGTTACATAGTCTCTGACTAAAATTCGATTGTTTGCTCTCAATTTATGATCCTTATGTAGTACGTATTCCTTATAAGGAAGCGCGATTACATTGGATTGACGAGCAAATATATTGGACTAGTTACCAGGGACGAGAGATACGTTTCAAGATGGCCGCCATCCCGATAACGAATTGGTCCTAAAAAATACCGCTATTATACTTATTAACCATTAACTAACCATAATACATCATCTTGGCTACCTCTCGACTCTCGTCCCTGGTAACTAGTCCAATGTATTTGTTCGTCAATCCAATGTATCTGCCCTTCGATCGCTTCCTTGTATCAGTGGAAGACGTACTTGAAGTCCATATGTAATTTCTATTAGTTAAACATGATGTCACAGAGGTAGCCGATGCTTTATGGAAACCGTAGACTGTCCGACATATATTTGATGGTCGGTAACATTTTATGTAGAGAATCAGCTGGAACCGAGATTCCAGTTAGTTTTTGTTAGTAAAATGGTTATTTAAATGGCTGACGTTTCATATAAGTATCCTGAATTCAAAATATAGTCCTAACCTAAACCTTACTTTAACCCTAACCCTAAAAACATAATACTAACCCTAACTCTTACGATAATGCTTTATTTTAGAAATAACAGCCGATTTTGGTAGTCTATGTGACGTCATTTATGGATTTATATGAAACTTCACATTTAAATATCATATTTTGTTCGACTTTGTCGGAGTTCCCCTTGTGTTGCAGGAGCATGATGGTTCGATTCCCGTTGGGCGACTATATTTTATTTTTCTTTAATTTTTTTCTTCGTTCTTTCTTCTTTCTTTACGTTCTTATGGCTAGAGTTAGTATTTTGTTTTTGAGGGTTAGTTTTATTGAAATAGACTTCTTAATAATTTCATGGGAAATTTGGTCCAAGTATCGTCTCTCCAAGCCATATATCGTCTGTCTAGTCCAAGCCATGTATCGTAATAATAGTTGCGCATAAAAAGTCATGAAATGATGTTATCGACCATCAAAGATGCTACCGACTGTTTACGGATTCCAAGTTTGCGTAGCCGTTATTCATATTGTCAAAGCGTACGTTTCGGCCACCTTTGAAGAAAGTACATTCACCTGAGATAGCTTCCAGTGCTTTATCCGTAAATACACTGCAGGACTGGACACTAAGATGTGTCAAACTTTTAAAATACCTAGGTACATAAAAACTGTTGTCAGTCGATCTTGTTTATATACGTGACAAAAAGCGAAGCCGAAGATGGCGGACATTGGACGTCAGACATTGGACGTCACTGAAACTAAGTGAAAACAAACTGCAACCCAGTGAGCTCTATATATTTAACAATTATACCATGAGCTCGAGTCGTATATGAGCTCATAGCCAACGAGGCGCGAAGCGCCGAGTTGGATATTAGTTCATATACGACGAGAGCGAATGGTATAATTGTTTTAGTATATAGCCAAACGCTTAGTCAGTTCGGGGTTTCTTTATAAAACCCCATCGATTTCAGCTTTTTTCGGCTTAAAAATATGCCGCCATCTTGTTTTTTCTCTACTCTATATATATGCTAGGTTTCATTTTGAAAACTGACACAAAACACAATATCAAGATACAGAAATGAACCAATAATTTTAAATTTATAGTCAAAATGGTACGTTTTTTATAGAAACAAACTGCAGAATTAACACAAAGTAGCGAAAAAAGTCCTCAAAAAATTCTTGAGCAAAGCAGGTCAACGAACGATTTCTTTTTACAGTTTTCCCGCCATTTTCAGACAACTGCTGTCACTAGCAGGTTACAGAACATTACTAAGTCAAGTCAAGAACTTTATTAAGTGTCAAACATATATATCTGGCCATAAATAGCCTAATAATTGTGGACACTAAATCCTTTTTAAGTTCTCGGTTACTAAAAGTTTGTCGGTTTCACCTCTTTCGAGGACTTCTTTAGTTCTTATAAATAATTTCGTAACCGAACCAAACAAACAAAACCTAAAGTACAATGTCGTGAAAAGGCCTGTAACTGACGTACAAGACCGCGTAGGAGACTGAAACTGGCGTACAAAATCAATCTCCATGTCCGCCATGTTTGGCTTCACTTTTTGCACGGAAAATAGTCCTCCAGTTATATATAGAGCTCACTGCTGCAACCCCATGGCATTTTACCTCCATGGTGGAAGGTCGGCAAAATGGGCAAAATACTTATACTACGTACTCCATATAAGGAACAGCAAATACATTGCGCTGAAGAGCAAATACATTGCCCTAGTTACCAATGCACCTCTTTTTATGGTATTCCCTTGTAATACCATGTTTGCCGAAATTTCTGCCAAGGTTTCCTCGTGTTTAGTCTTTGAGATGCTTTGAATCCATTGACATCAAACCAGGTCGTAGAACTAATAGGAATTGGTTTGACGTAAGTAGAGGTTGTATTAGTGGAGGAAATTCAGGGAAACATAGTATATTACTACTCTAGGAGTAATCAATAATTATATGTCTTCGGAAGACCGTGAAAAGGGTTAGGGTTAGGATTAGTGTTTAGATTAGGGTTGACGTTAGGGTTGCACTGTTGGCTTCCGAAGCCGACACTAAGCCGACAGTCACGTACTGGGCGCCATCTTCGGAAAAGGTCGCACAGAGTCACCCATCTAACCTCTTCCATATTATTAGTCTATAATTTTGAACAACTAATTAGGGAAGTCGACGGTTTGGGGGCTTGTGATAGGGCCTATGAGTCATGACAAAAATGGGTTAGGTTTAGGATTATAGGGTTATTTGTGAGGTATGCTTAGTAAGTTAACCAATATGAAACAATATGAATAGAGCTGAAGCTGAATAACCAATGAATAACCAATATGAAAAGAGCTGAAGCTGATAATTCCTGTACGGAGAGCTTTCTTATTTGACATACCAAAATCAAACAACGAATTCCACATTTAACAATTGAGTCTTTGACAAGAAATTAAACCACGAGACCCAAGTAGTTACCAGTTCTGCGAGTGGCCTATAAATGCAGGGAGGTCTAAAGGCAACTTCCGGTTTCAGGGCTAAAAAGATGTCGACACAAACATCACAAAAAAATCTCGATTACGACGCCATTAGGATAGTGTTGACCTTCTTCGAACGCAATTAATCGCATTTGTTCTCGGAGAATTAAGGTTAAATTTTCAACAATTTTCAACAATTACTCTTGCCCCTTCGCGACTCGGACAATTTTTTGAAATCTGTGAAATTAACCGTTAATTTTCCTCGGCCCATTTTAACTTTTTCTCACCGTTGTGATCGTGATGATGGAGCAAGTGAAACTTTATCAAGCCTTGGTTAGCCAACCATTTTCGATATATTCTAGGTACACTGGTCAACTTACCTTAGTGTGTGGAATAGCTCGTTTGTCACGTACAGATAATGATCCAATACCAACTGCTGTAATTGACTAGGAAAATGAAAATTCATGGCAGAAAAAGTTGAGTAAAACATTTCAATGCTTCTAAAACGATTTTAGTGTTAGTGTTGAGTCCGTGTTAAGTAAGGGAGCGTTCGTAATTTACCTAGATGGGTGGGGGGGGGGGGGTGGGGGGGGGGGCTATGGCAATTTTGAGGGGGGGGGGTCATAATTTTTCAACAATAATTTTTAGGGGAGCTTTTGAAAATCACCAAAAAAAGTGCAAGTATATATAACCCAATTTTTTCAGTATTTCTGCAAAAAAGTATTCTTTAACATAAGGTTTTCGCGGAAAGACTGAAAATTAGTTGTTAGAGGGTTAGATCTTTGTAGGAGGGTTAATAGACTTAATATAAAGGTTTTATTTTGGGTTTTTTTAGGATTATTTTTCAAACCTTTTTTTAGCGTTGGAACTTATTCCTATTCAATCTATTAATTACGCTTTCCACTCACCAAGGGATAAAATAAGTGAGAGTCTTTGGCGTCAAGGTTTTCTTTCTCATCAAATGTTTGAGAATTTTCTGGCATATTGGATGGGAGACAGTCGCCAGACTTTTTACTGGATGCTGATGTCCCGGTAGTCGACGAGCAATATCATTGAGGCAAATATCCACAAGAGGAGACACGCCTTGGTTTGGAAACGACACGTCCAGTACTTTCTCCGGCTTATCTACGATAACAAAAAACAAACAAGCATGATAACATGAAACGATATTGACATGATTAACCATAGGCGTACCAAACCGGGCAACTTCAAAAGGTTTAGGCTAAAAGGATGACTGAAAAGGACCTTTATGTTTTTGTATGGTCTTTATTTTTGGTTAGGTTAGGGTTAGCTACGGTTAGGATTAGGTTTAAGGTTAGGATCAAGGTTAGGGTTAGGGTTAGGGTTAGACTAGTTCTTGAAAATGAGAAGGTCCTTTTGAGTCATCTCTTTTAGCCTTCACCACTGCAAAACAACTCTAATATATTGTTATTACTTTAATATTAAAACAATTCAAAATATAAATTTTTCAAAAGTGCCCGAAATTATAATTTTTAAAACGTGACCCCCTGTCCTTCGGGATTCCGGTCCACTGCTCTATCAGTTGAGCTACCGCGTCAACTGGCATCAATGTGCTAATTAATCCATTTTAAGTGCACGAAATATTTTCGCGACCACTTAACACTTATGAGTACCATGCCAAAATTGATGGACATGGCACGGTATGGTATGGTCAATAGGTAGAGCAGCGGACCGGAATCCCGAAGGTGCGAGTTCAAATCACGCTGGAGTCAACAATTTTCGACTCAGTAGTGTAGGTTAATGATGTCGATAAATTTTTATGTTACCCTGAGGATGATTCTGAAATTGATAAGGCTGCATGATATTTAACAATTATTGGATGAGGTGAAGAATGATATCGAGAATTATCGAGGCCTCTGTCGAGGCCGATGTTCAAGTTATCTGCCAAAGCCGCAGGCTGATAATTACACAAACCGAGGCCTTGATAATTCTCGATATCATGCGAAAACCGAATCCAATAATTGTTTTATTATGCATAAGAAGTGCTAAATTGGCGAATCTTTGCAAAGAACCCGACATTTTCCCATTTTCTTTCGCCGTAAAACAAGCTGGCAACAGCAAGCTAGCAACAAGATATTGGAATAATGATGTCATAGCTACACTTTTGAAACATTGACGTCACATGAATTAGGTGTATGCCAAAAGCCAATCAAAATCGAGATAGAGTAGAGAATGCATAATAATATGATTTATGTAGCTTTACCGTTCTCGTTTTGTTAAAGTGTCTATCTCATGTTTAGACTTTTTATATATTTATAATTTTTATCACTTTCTGATAAAACTTGCTTAATATTATCATCAACTAAAGTTTCATCTTCATGCCATTTCCCCTGCTAAAGTTGGTTAACTATCCACAGGAAGTGACGTCAACCTAGGGACCCGCAAAGACAATTTGAATAGAATTGACTCTGAGCTTTAAATCGATCAGTTTTGACAAAATCGACTCAATTCCCAAACTTTCTTCGCATTCAATCTTCGTGATTCTTCGTATCGAATCATTGGGCAACATCGTTGCGTGTCCATAGGCTAACGTCACTTCCTAAGTAAAGCTTAGCAGAGGGAAATGGCATGAAGATGAAACTTTAGCTGAAATTATTATTATTATTACTACTGTCTGTAGACTAAGCCCCGTCCTTACTGCATTATTGCAATACCTTTCTTAGAATGTGTGTTGTACCAAGTAAGGATGTCTTTTGTAGCTGTGGTATCTTTAATCGTAGGTCTAGTTTGATATTTCCGAGTCTCTTGCTGACAATCAACCGGCACAACCTCTACCTTCTTTATTTTCCATAACATTCCAATTTCAATCCTCAACAGGCTCAACTCCTCACACCTCTCAACCTTCTCGTCTTGTTGCTACTTTACCGTCCTCAGGGATTGCCACATCAACTATCACACACTTATTCTTCTTTTTGTCTACAACACAATGTCTGGTTTTCTATACTTGATCTTTCTATCACACTGCACAATAAAATCCCACAACACCTTCGCCTCCTCATTCTCGACGACTCCCTCAGCCTCATGTTCGTACCACTTGCCAGCTCACTTCAACCCATATTTTCCACTCATGTTCCAATGCACAATCCTTGCCACTGCATCATGCCTCTTATAACTTACTACACCCACTCACAATATACCACACTGTCTCCCCCCTTTCTCACCACACATCCAGCATGATGGGTCCTCCTCTGTCTTGTCAATCTTGTACTTCACGTATTTTGTCCTCAATGCTTGCTCCTGTGCTGCACAGAGTAGGGCTTCAGTTTCTGGCTTCAAATATCCCTTCCGTAACCACCACCATGATTTTTCTTGATCGATTCCAGGATTCTCTTTAAGTCCTTTATAGAACTGTCCATACATTGTCTTGTTTTCCCATCTCTCTACCTTGTCCTTCTCCTTCTTGCTCTTATAATTCTCTTTTTGTGTACATTCTTCTGTTTTCAGCAAACCACTTTCTCTTACCTACACTAGCATTGGTTCCACACTTTTCTTCACATACCACCCCAGATTGTTTTCCTCCGATCTGATACACATTTCACAGCTGATAAGTCCTCTTCCACCTTTGCCTCTAGGTAGATACAGTCTATCAACATCGCTCTTTGGGTGAAACACGCCATACAATGTAAGAAGCTTTCTAGTCTTTCTATCCAATGTCTGCACTTTTCCTGACTCCACCTTGCTATACCTGCACCATACCTCAACAAAGCAATCGCCCATGTGTTCACAGCCACAATCTTATTCCTTTCACTAAGTTCCGAGCCCAGCTCCTCATAGTGCTATTTTGCCGGAGCCGGAGCTGGAGTTTGTTCAGCTCCGGCAAAACTCCGGCAGCACTTAACCGCTTCGTATTGACTAGATAGATCATTTTTATTTATCCACGCTTACACCGTCAGCAGAAGATGATCGGTACGTTTTCTCTTCTCAGCAGTCGCCATATATTTGTCTTCTTCTCGCGGAGCTTTCGTTTTATTACGCAAACACGGCAAAGAAGCCAGATGAAGTCAGACACGATTCTTTGTGAACAATTTTAACGACATTGAAAGGTCTTCCATTGTCTTGAACACTGAACATATGTCATATCATATGCTAATCTAGAAGAGCTTAGAGGATATATTGGTATCGCCACAAGAACGAATGGCCGGCCCTAACACGGCTGGATGCACTGTCATATTTGTCTTCTCCTCCGCCGTCATCTGTCACGTCTGAGCGAGTCTTTTCTCTGGCGGAGAACATTGTTACAAAAAAACGGTGCGCCCTTTTGCCAGCGAACATCGGTAAACTTGCCTTCATCAAGTTCAATTATAAAAAGTTTTAACCACATTGACTTAGCGACTGCTTCTTGTCTCGCGCAACTGCAACGCCAATGTATCATGCATAGTACGAAATGTTCAACCTCGTACCCAAAGACCCTGGGTACGAGGTTGCGAAGTGTTAAAATCAAAAACAGAGATAGTGCTTGTGCTTCCACTTTGAAATGTGAAATTGCCGTAAAATTTCCATTAAATTTCGAATTTTCCTCGGATGCCGGAGCTGGAAATTTTCTGCCGGAGCCGGAGTTTTTTTTGCCGGAGCCGGAGTTTTTTTGGCCGGAGCCGGAGCCGGAGCTGAAAAACCGGAGTTTGCACAGCACTAGCTCCTCAACTAGTATAGCTGTTAAGCCGAAGTAGTGTGCGTTATTTCCTAAAAGCATGAAACTTTCGACAGTTAACAATTATACCATAAGGTTTATTTTCAGATGTGGAGCCACCTGGGATTTGACCTGTGACGTCATCGAGAGGTCAATGACCTTGACCTTGACCTTGAAATAGAAAAATTTTGATAAAGTTACTCAGTGCGGGCCCCAAGGTTGTTTTTTTTTTTATAATATAATTTTTCCTCCTTCCTTCTGTATCCTGAGTTTTCCTGTTATTATTTTTAACTAAATTAAACGATATGGAGCTTATTAAAAAAATTTAGATTGAAAAGACTTAGCAACAAATAATATATTTTACTGTTTTACGTCTTTATTTATTTATTTACAAAGCTTACACTGTGACTAAAAAAATAATACAATAAAATTGTCACAGCGAGGGTTAGTACAACAGAGCATGGCTCCAACTTAAGTACTCCCTATCCAAAAATAAAATACATATTCAACAAATACTAAAACTATAATGTAAGAATATAAAAGTTAATAACAACAAATCTTACTAGATATAATATTACGTGATGTACAACATTTAGGACAGATAGATTTCCAAGTAACTTTGTTTTCAACTTCAAAGTAATTTGAAAGAGCAGTAGAGTAACGATTAAATAATAAAGACTTAAAGTGGTTGACTGACTCAACACTACGAATGGTACATGGAAGATTATTCCATAATTTAGGAATACGGTTGTAATAACTAGATTGAAATAGTTTAGTTCGACATTTAGGTACGAATAAATCAAGAGATGATCTATTACGTAAAGACCTGGAAAATTGCCTAGTTTTAACAAAATCATTAATTGGTACATTGTAAAGGCCCATGCTACACTTAAAATAGAATATTAAGTCCTTCATTTCATGCCAGTATGAGATTGGTAATAAATTAGATCGCAAGAGACGCTCACGATAGCCTAGATCATCTTTACAATTCAGATTTAAAATATATTTTGTAGCCCGACGCTGAAGGCTCTCAACTTTATCAATATTACCTATGACCTGCGGAGCCCATACTTCACTCGCGTAGCCAATATAGGGCCTAACAATAGTTAAATAAAGAAGTCTCCTTGAACTGAGATCAAAGCTGTTGCAAGAGTGTCTACGGAGAAAGCCAAGCATTTTATAGCTTTTAGCTAAGGTATTATTTATGTGGGCATTCCATTTTCAAATCCTTAGTTATGATTATGCCTAAATCTTTTTGAGATTCACTGTATACTAGTGAATGTTGACCGATCTTGTAATCATAAACAATTGGGTGTCTTTTGCGAGTAACTGACAAGACTACACATTTAGCAGTGTTAAAGCACAGACGCCAAGATTCAGCCCAGCCTTGAAGACAATCAAGGTCTTCTTGAAGAACATGACAATCATCTAGATTTTTTATGACTCTGGAGCATTTGGAATCATCAGCAAACAGGGCTATAGAGCTATCAACGACAGCAGGCAGGTCATTAATATAGGCAAGGAACATCAGCGGACCCAGAATGCTACCCTGAGGGACACCAGAATTTACAGGGAGTTTGGTAGAAGTACTTCCCTGGACGACACAACTTTGGTAACGATTGCACAGGTAACTTTCAAACCAATTTAAAAGTTCACCTCCAATTCCGAAAAGGCGTAATTTAAAGACAAGGCGTTTATGACAAACGCTGTCAAAAGCCTTAGCAAAATCCAAGTAAATTATATCACTTTGCAAACCCTTATCCAAGGACTGACCAATTTCATGTAAGAAGGACAACAGCTGGGTAACAGTGGAACGACCTTTCAAAAATCCATGTTGACAGTCAACAAATATTGTGCCAAAATGGTCTATCAGATGGTTGAAAATACAACGCTCCAAAACTTTAGAGGTTACACACAATAAAGATATAGGACGGTAATTTTCAACATCCTCTTTTTTCCCCTTTTTGTAAACAGGTACTACGAGGGAGTTTTTCCATTCCTGAGGAAGTCGTCCAGAAGAAAGAGATAAATTGAACAGACAACATATAGAGAAGGCAAAAGTTCTGTTGAGCATTCTTTCAAAATAAAAGTGGGTAGGCCGTCAATACCAGGGGCTTTATGTGAATCTAACTTAGACAAAACCTGGTAGACTTCTTCCTCAGATAATTGTAAAAGATTAAATTTAGGTTCACTAAACTGAGCGGTTTCAAGCGAATAAGAAACGTCATCTGGTTGAGAGAATGTAGAGTAAAAGTACTGATTGAAAACCTCAGCCTTATCTCTAGCTGACAAAAAGGATGTATTCTTGAATTTTATACTAGAAGGAATGGAGTTAGATTTAGTCTTACTACGAAAGTAAGACCAAAAACGTTTTGGATTTTTTTTAATAGCCTCGCCAAGTGAATTTGTATATTCTTTGTATTTTTTATCGATCAGCAGTTTAGATTCTTTCCGTAATTTCCTATATTTCTCGCGATAAATTATACTGTCAAACTTCTTAGCAGATCTTCTTGCTGTTTCCTTCTTGTTTAATAAATGAATTACATCAGCATCGATCCAAGGAGGGGTACAGGAATCTTTAGCTTTAACTTTTGGGACATAGGTATCAATAATATCCATTAGTGAATTTTTCCAACTTGACCAGCAATCATCAATATTTGCATAGTTTCCACTGTTCAACAAAGCATCTGAGTTCTTAATAGCATTCTTTATGCTTGCAATATCAGCAGCCTTGAAATTATATACGGTACGACCATTATTTCTCACGCGGCGATTATAGATGTTGAAATCAAACTCCAAAAGATAATGGTCCGTAGGGAAACCGGCATCAATGGGTCTGACTGATTCTATATTAGATATGCTTTCAGGCTCATTAGTTATAATCAAGTCAAGAATATTCCCCTTATTGTTTATAGGTGTAAAATGAGTAGGGGAGGTATTCATTTGGGACAACGAATATCCCATTAGGCATTCACAAAATGCAAATTCTTTAGATGTTTCAGCAAACCCGAAGTTTGCGAGCCATTCAATATTTGGGAAATTAAAATCACCCAAAATCAACAATTTGCTTCGTTGGATACGCGCTGAATTTCCCAAGAACTTAATAAAGCTTTCGTTAAACTCTGGACCACAATCAGGTGGACGATAAATAACACTCAACAATACCTTTGAAGTATTATGCAAATTCAGTTCGACACAGATGATTTCCAAATCAGTCTCAAGATCAAGTCTTCGAGTCGAAGCAATATTATTTTTAATGATCAATAATACACCTCCGCCAACCCTTCCAATCCTGTCTCGCCGGTAGATAGTATAACCCCTGTCCAAGATCTCAGGATCACAAACACTGGCAGTTAACCACGTTTCAGTTACAGCAATAAGATCAAAACAACCATTGTATACAATTTTCTTAAAAGCAGCCAATTTGCATAACTTTTCTCCAGTCGTGGGGTCTTTATGTAAAGCTTTCAAACTTCTTGCGTTGATTACGATAGACCTGAGACTTCTGATCTTAGTTGGATAAGATGTAGGGCCAGGATTAGGAGAAACATCCCCGCTGACACTTATTCGTGTTAGTTGATAGGAAGCATTTGAATTTGAGTAGTAGATAATTCTTGACGAGAAGAATCGCCTACCTCGGCCCGAACGATTTGTTCGTTTAACACAATATCTGGTAGCAATGTAAGGCCATGAGAATCCAGAGCTTACTGGAGTTATCAATGTTTCCATGTCTTCATAACACGGCCAAAACCGAGCAAAAGTCCAGACTTGATATTTTGAAATAACAAAATCATCTTGGTAGTTGTAAAATAACAGCAATAGTACGCAGAGTGAAGAGATCGATAAAGCATGACTTGACGCCATTTTGGTTTATGCCATCTTCTTGACTTTTGGATTACAAATGTTCTTATGCAGTTCTATTTAACACCCTTTTTGTTTCCAATTTCCACTTTTGCCATTTTGCATCCATTTTAAACATTACATTGTAAACCCGGCTGCTGGTGTATCCATTTTAGTAGCCTCGTTTTCAAATTTGCATACAGCGAAAAAAATGGCTTCCAGCAGTGGCAGCGTCTTTTTCTGTTTTTCTCAAAGATGAAACCGGCTGCTAGGTAAGAATTACTTGTTTGTGTTAATTGCAACAAAAGATTCCAAAACAACTGAGTGATAAGCATTCAAGATTGATTTAACTGAGTAAAGATTATTATTTTAGATATATTTGTGATATAATTCAGACAAAAAATAATTCAGACAAAAACTCAGTAATTGTAACGAAAGTCGAAGTGAAGTTGCTTTCAGATTAATTTTCTGCTTGTTCAAGACCGTTCATTTTATTTATTCATTAGCCGGTTATTCCTTATTTATTCCTTATTTAATCATTAGCCGGTTATTCCTTTAGGAACAAATATAATAGAAATTAGAAAACATGTGTCGTGTCTCTGTCAAGTCAGTATAACAAAGACACAGTCACAGCCACGGGAAGTTGAAAGAACAAGAAAGAAATGTGTACTAAACACGAGGCGATAGTCGAGATATGATAGAGTGTTTTGTTACCTTCACACGTGACGCAATAGCTCAACAGAGACACTGGAATAAAGTTTTCCATTTATTTTAGAAAATATACTCCAGTATTTCGGTAAAAAACAAGGATAGTTCTTCAAGATTTCGCGTGCGTAAACTTTGTTACATATGTAGAGTCACCCGGTCGTCGTAAACAACTTTCCAGAATATCAAATTTTGCAGAATCAATGCAACTCATGCAGACTCCATATTTCCTCTAATACTTTAGATTAACATTTTCTCTGATATGCAAAAGCATATCAATATTAAAAAACGCACAAGAATGGCAAAAATAAACATTTCAACTGACTAATCGTGTCACATGGGATATCAATCTATAAATAAGTTCAGGAATGACGTTAACGTTAAATATATAATTTCTTCCAGGTCATTTTAATTACCATGTCAAAGCGTCACATCTTAGTCAATGCATCCACACCATTATCGAAACAACCTAGGTCAGCACAACCCACTGATTGGGAGTTATGTGTGCTCTGCCAGGAAGACACTGGGGATACTTTACAGTGTCCAGTGAATTCAACAAAGGCACCCATTGGTAATGGCTACAAGTCTTTAGCAGAACACCTTGTTAAGTTTCGTGAACTCAGGCACATGCCAAGTGATGTAGACATAAACAGACTCGATCAAGGAAATGGAATAGAAGCCAGTATGATAGCAAATAGCGCTAGCTGGCACAAATCCTGCCGTTTAAAGTTCAACCAAACAAAACTTGAACGTTTAAAAAAAAAGGAAGCAACTCAGCAACCAAGCACTTCGTCCAGTGTGCAAACGCGTTCAAATCAAGGCAGTTCCAAAGCTTCAGAATACGTATGTTTCTTTTGCGAGAAGCCAGCCGATTTGTTTTGTCTCCATCAAGTGTCAACGAAAGAAGTTGATTGGAAAGTAAGGAAATGTGCACTTGAGCTTGAGGACACTAATCTGATAGCCAAGCTTGCGCCTGCAGATATGATAGCCCTTCAGGCGAAGTACCACACTAAATGCCTTTTAAAACTGTATGACCGCGCAAAACAGGCAGAGAATGCACGAGTTGACCAGGATGCCCATCTTCATGGCATTGCATTCGCAGAGCTAGTATCTTACATGGAGGAGTGTACCGTACTGAAGAAAGTATGAACCCAGTGTTTAAGTTATCTGATCTAGTCAATACATATAAGACTCGTCTGGAACTGCTTGGAGTTGCTGTTGAAGGACGGATACACAGCACGAGGCTGAAGATTAGGTTGTTATCAGTTTTTCCCGATCTCAGAGAATACAAAGAGACGTGCAACGTACTTCTCACATTTGATAAATATATCGGAGATGCTCTTAAAAAAGCTTGCGAGCATGACAACTATGATAATGATGCCTTGTATCTGGCAAGAGCAGCAAATGTCGTTCGCAGAGACATGTTCAGGAGAAACCTCACATTTGATGGGACTTTCCAGCCAGGATGCCAGAAAGAAGCTGTACCACCATCTTTGTTTGCTCTAGTGAACATGATACAGGAGGGCCCTAGTATTAAGCGCCAAACTGAAGCAGTCACATCCAATGCAGCGGCTCTGTCCATATCCCAGCTCCTGATTTTCAACAGTGTGAAATATACAAGATCTGATCCCTCTAGCCATGTACGACACAGCCGTGACCGTGAAACTCCACTTCCTCTATATCTTGCGATGAAGATTCATGCTGTAACACGTAGTAGAAACCTTATTGATGCGTTTTTTGGCCTAGGATTGTGTGTATCGTATGATCGTCTCCTTAAGCTCACATCTGACATAGCCAATGGAGTTTGTCAGCAATTTACAGCTGATGACGTTGCGTGCCCATCCAAGATGCGTAGAGGACTCTTCACAACAGCAGCAGTAGATAATATCGATTACAATCCAAGTTCTACCACATCAAGGGATTCCTTTCACGGCACCGGCATTTCACTAATGCAGCATCCAACTCATCAATTTGCAGGATATGACCGTGGTGTACTTGTCATTAATCAATCTACATCATCGACGAAGTCGGTTGCTCCTCTGCCAACGAAGTACACGATTGTTCCACCAGCAGCACTAAAAGCCAAACAATTCACTGTTCCGGTCAGTAGCTGCCCTGTAAAACCTCCAAATCTACAACATTTTGAACAAGCTAAGAACAGAGAGTATGAGTGGCTGCGTACAGCGACAGGTGCCCTCGAGAAGCAACTACTAGACAAGACAGACTGGATATCATGGGCGGCATATCATGCCAGTGTTCAAGAGAGAATAAATCCACCTGCAGCGATCACTGGGTTGTTACCTCTGTTCCCAGATCATGCGCACTCAGTAGCTCCACATCTGAAAATAAACTTTAAGTTATGATTGTTCACTGTGTAAAGTTTCATGCTTTTAGGTACTGTCGGTTGCACCTAAGCGGAAACACGTCAGACAAAAACATGATCTAATTGGACATCAAACATAGCATGATATCGGCAAACATGTGACGTTTTGCGCGCGAAGTTTGAATCCCACAGTCAATGAGTCAAGAATGTTGAAAAATAGTGTTGGACGCAACTATGTACCTGGCGTAGCTTTACCTATGTGTTTAAGATATGAAGCTATAGAAATGGCGGCGCAAATGCCGATACGCGAAGTAAGTAGAAGGTTACGTATTCGACCTTCAACTGTTTCGAAGTACGCGAAAATATATCGGGAGAAAGGCGACATTGAACCTTGTCCAAGGAAGCACATCAGAACACCAAGTAAACTATCATTTAGCGACTCTATGTTATTGGAAACTATTGTGCTGAATAAAGGATCGACCTCACTTAAAGAAATGAAATCTGAATTGTCCAATTTTGGTGACTGCGGGGAAGTGTCAACTTCCACAATATCAAGACATGTTCGCAATAGACTACCAAGCACCAAAGACTACTCGCGCAAACGGCTAGGGAAGTGTGCAGCTCAGCGATTCACGCATGAAAACCTTGTCTATACGCAGTTGTATCTTGATTACTTGTCAGACAAAGATCCTTCTACAGTAAAATTTTTTGATGAGACAGGATTTCAGCTGCCGGATAGCGGACACAGAGTTTACGGTTATTCACCTGTGGGAGAACAATGTATTGATTCACGACGCTACCTATCAACCGCCAACATAACTTTAAATTTTTTAGCAGGTATTGATGGCGTTAAATATGCAAACATGATTCCAGGTGCTTCGAATTCCATTGAATTCTTAAGGTTTTTTGGTGAAGCACTAAACACGGTTGATCCAGGCACCCGAAGACCAGTAATGGAGGTTGGGGATATTTTAGTTGTTGATAACCTTGCTGTCCATCATGGAGAAGCCGAAGTGGCTCTTCGCAGCTGTTTAGACGACTTAGGGATGGAACTCTTGTACTTACCAGTGTATTCACCAGACTTTAACCCGGCCGAGGAAATGTTTTCAAAGCTTAAATATCTTTTGAAGTACCGATACGAAGATATTGTGTTCGACAATTTAGAACATGCAGTTTGGTGTGCAGTTGGTGATTTAGAGGCAGCTGACACGTACGGATATTACCGCCACGCTGGATATCTTATCTAATACAAACGCTACCAGTTCAAATAATTACAACATTAATGATAATATGAATTTATTTTTACCAACAAGGATTGTTCACATTGATTGCTGGGGTTTACAATGTTATAGTATACAGGGTGTATAAAAAAAAGCGCAACCTCGGAATTTCCCAAAAAATTCACTGTGTTCTTAAACACAAAAGATTTTCGCCCCTGGGAATTTAAAATAGCTTGTAATCGTATTCCAGGGGCATAACTGTCTAATTACTACAAACTCGAGCACGTAAAGCAGAATTGAATCGAGGTTTATGCATTTATTTAATGAAAGTTGTTTAGTTTACAAGTATCAACAACAGTTAAATTCCCAGAGGCCTAAAATCTTTTGTGCTAATAAAAACAAAGTGGATTTCTTGGGAAATTCCGAGGTTGCGCTTTTTTTGATACACCCTGCTGTAGTTTACATTTTATAGAATAGTAAAAAAACGAGTAACGTTTTTTAGTAAATATGCATTTATATTCTGTTTACAATAAAAGTTTTGCAAAATGTGTTAGGCCATAATATTACGTTATAGTTCAAACGTCGAACTTTTCATTGCACATGAAAAGTTCGACGTTTGAACAAACCTATTTTAGGCGCCGATTACATGACGAAAATTTCAGCCCGGTTGCCGCTACCTAAATTTTCCATGTAATCGCTCAAAAATTTCAGCCAGGGCTAAATTTAGCGTGTGAAAGTTCATTGCGCAGGCGTAAACAGTACTAAACACTGACAATTACTGACATGCTTCTGCACAATTTCCGTGTATTTGCTCATGTAATCGAACTTATTTTCAGCCCAAAAATTTACCCATGTAATCAGTCCCTTAAAGTTCAGCATATTTACGAACCTAAACTTTGTCTTCTTGATTATTGTAAATTAAATAATAAAGTAGATCGAAGTATAAAAACAACAGTGTTCAAGTTTCAATGTTTTAAACACAATTTGATGAATCTGATTTGAAAACAAGACAGTTATGCATATAAAAATAAACGATAAACCCACAATAGACGAATTTAATTGCAATTCATTGACTTCGTCGACATGAGTTATAATTATGATTGATATATTGACGCGTTGAAGTTGCGTCGAACAAAATTCAGAAAATTACTTTAAATTCGTCTGTTGTACTTCACTAAAGCCTATGTACTGATTTTAAGATCTGAAGTTCTTGTACGAAGAGCAAATTGTTTAAACAGGTTTGATGTTTTGGGAAACAGTGAAACACAGCGAATGTTCTAGAGAATGTGTAAACATATTTAAACGTAAATATTAAACATACAGTAAACCTGTCAAATGTCTTTCTAGATCTTTTTATGTTCTTCGTAACGCTATGTTCGATGTGACTATATGACCGGCTGCCGGTCATATAGTTTATAGTTTTGAAAACTATATGACGCGCAGTAATAATCCTAAAATAAACCCTAATCATAATCCTAACCCTAACCGTTAAAATCGAAACAAAAAAAATTAAAAGAAAAGTCACAAAAAGTTGTGGGATTCGAACCCGCCACGAAAAGCATGGCAACCCTGTAACTAACCACTACACTAGGACAGCAGGCACAGTAGAAAGCAAAATAAAAATGTATTTATTGAGTAAAGTCGTTGGCTGATTAAATAACCGACTACCGGCCATATAGTCATTTCGATAAATTAAATACAAGAAAACTCAACGTTCAACAATGGGTTGCATTGAAATATTGCGACCAGGACTTTACACTTTCAGTAATATACACATCCTCACGTTTTCAAACACTGGTGACTGGTGTATCTTTCGAGCGCTATAGCCAAAGCAATCTCGATTTTCGAAAATGTGTTTTGTTTGGATGGCAGTATACTGTAATGTATTGTCCTTGCGCGAACCAGGAATAAACAAGGAATACTAATGTATCAATAAAACTCAACAGTATATGGGCTGTGAAAATCAAAACGTTACTTTAACGCAGGTATGAAAGAAATATCACTCATCAGTCATATCGTTTCTGTCATTGTCAATTAGCGATAACAAAATACTTGCCGCTTCCCCATCAGGATCACTACTGGATTCATGATTTGTTAATACCTCCGCCGTATCCGTGATTGCCTCGATATTACAAGGCTCCTTGGTGACCAATGACAATCTTGTGGCAATTCTAATTTGTTCTTCCTCTTCATCTTCTGTATGTGGTTCAAGTAAACTCGTCGCCATAGGAGAGTCTCTCCTCTTTGCTGGAAATTGGACTCCATAAGAAGCGAGTTTGCTTTGGATTGCTGAGGATCTCTGCCGTTTTGGTGTACTCGACGAGTTTAATTGCAGAACATTATCTTGATACTTTTGTTCCATAAGTGTCTTCACCATTTCACGGGAAGGAACTGAACCGCGCCTGAAGTTCTTCTTGATAAATGCAACATCTTGCTGTATCTTCAACCAATCGCGCACGCCGTTTTCAACATATTCAGTGGGGAATTCATCAACAAGTATTTCTTCCACGTTTTTGTTGACTGAGTTGTTAACACGAGAAAAGGCAGTTTGGCGGGCAGTTAAGTCTTGCCTCATCTTCTTTACGGAAGTTTCTAGAGCTACAATGGCGCGCTTTTTTCCTTGAAAAGCAAACTTCTCATCGGTATGCTTTGATATGTCACCACAAAAGAATGCAGAATCGCATTTGTCCGCTGTACAAGACCTTACTGTGTGACTCCTCTGATGGCAATTTGAACACTTTTGACCCGTTCGACCTGTCACTGAGGCAGCTTCTTTGATTCGATCGGACATGGTTTCTAACTCTCTTTTCTTTTCTGTTATTTCATCAGTTTTCGCATTCAGTTCATCTTCCTTGTTCCTGATGTAGCGTTCCACTGGCGACACCAGATTTAATGTGCGATTCGTGGAACATGGCATTGTTTTTTCATTCTTGGAGATAGAGTTTGACGTGCTATTACTAGCGAACGTGACCGAGATGTCTCTTCTTGAACGAAGATTGTTCTTTTCGGGACTATCATACACTTTTTTTGATAAAGAATTTGAATGCTGGACAGATTTCACTTCAGGAGTTCGAAGTTTTGTAATCATGTTTAGAATGAGACGTCGATGTCCCTCTGGCACATCTACTTCAAGACTTTCAAAATCATGCTCCCGCCAATACTTCATGGTTTGACTGGAAGTAAAGCCAAGTTTGCGGAAAGCGGGAACATATTCCAGTAGATCGGAGTCAATCTGCTTAAAGAAATTTTCAACGTCCATTCTTGCTGAAATATGCTTCTAAATGTTTGTTAATTTCACCAAAAACGTTTTACCGCACAATTTGTCCAAACGTCACATGTTTGCGCCCACATCATGCTATGTTTGATGTCCAATTAGATCATGTTTTTGTCTGACGTGTTTCCGCTTAGGTGCAATCGACAGTAAAAGTGCACACCAATGTTCATTTTTAAGCGTTATCCGCTGTACTAAACTACTCCTTCTTGAACTTACTTCTCATTTCCTCCTCCAGGATGTCATCCATTTCCAGGATTCCAAGGTATTGTATCCATCATCCTCAATTTCCTTCATCACTTCTCCACTTGGCAGTTCTATTCCTTCACTTTTCTGCACTTTCCCTCTCTTCATCATCAGCACTCCACATTTTTTCAATCCAAATTCCACCCAATATCCTCGCTAAATAATTACACCGTGTTGATCAGTGTGCTATGCCTGTTCTCCGCTCTTTCCATACAATTTCAGATCATCCATAAACAATAGATGGTTCACTTTCACTTTCTTTCCCTTGAACTCGTATCCTGCCTTCACTTTCCTCAACACCAACGACAAAGGTACCATGCATAGTATAAATACAATTGGTGATAAACTATCTCCTTGAAAAATCCCTCTCTTTACTCTCACCTCACCAAGGCTCTCTCCACATGCTGTAAGTTCCGTTCTCCACCTTGTCATACTATCTTTCAGAAACTCCTCAACATTCTTCGCTATACCGAACATCTCAATACATTCATGGATTCACGAATGGGGAACCATGTCATACGCTTTCCTATAATCTATCCACGCCATTCCCAAGTTGGTATGTCTTCTCTAACAATCTTTAAGAGTCAATTTGCCTATAAGTAGTTGGTCTTTCGTTCCACGGCACTTTCTCTTGCAACCCTTTTGTTCCTCTGCCAAGATGTTGTTCTCTTCCATATGTGTGTGTATCTCATGCGCCATTATCCCTGTCATTAGCTTCCACATTAACGGGAGACATGTGATTGGCCTAAAGTTGTCAACAGCAGCTCCTTTTTCTGGATCTTTCAGGCACATCACTGTTCTTCGTCAACCAATCAGGTGTCCATTGAACATTCCGTTCATCTGATCCTCAATTCGTTGGTGGCACCCTGTCAATTTCTTTATCCAAATCCCTGTACTCTGTCCGGACCTTCTGCTTTCCAGTTGCTCATCTTCCTTACCTGCTTCTCCACATTCCCTGTCGTAACTACTACATCTTCTTGCTGGGGAAAACTGTTCATCTCCTTCAGCCATTCAGTTTGGTTGTTATGCCCATATGTCACTCCAGAACTTCTTGCTTCCCTCCGCATTCGGTACAAGCCTTTCGCTTGAAGTATCTCCATTGATCTCTTGATAGAATCGTCTCTGGTCATACTCGAATAGTCTGTTCTGCCTGAACTGCTTCATTCTATTCTCATACCTTTGGACATTTGATTTCTTTGCCAGAACTCTCTGTTTCAGCTCCTCTACCACTACCGACAAGCCTTTCTCAACAATGCCATACCTTCTTACAAGACTAGTGTACTTGTAATCTCTCCTTAATTCGCACTTACGTTTGCATTGTAGGATCGAAATATTAAAAATATTAAGCAATTTTTATCGAAAAGTGCCAAAGATTATAAACACAAAATAGTCCAAACATGAGCATTCAAAATTGTTATTATTAACTTGCCGTTTCGTCCGCCTGGATGGTCGAGTATTCTTGATCTAGACACAGCTGCTTCACCGGGGGATTCTGCAGCACGAACCACATGTTCGATGGCATGTGGATTGAAATCACGCCTGCCGAGAGAAAAGCCAGATCCCCATAGATGATCATGATGGGGGCGTGGAGCAGGGGCAACGTCCACCTCGTTCAAACCTTCCACAAGTACGTTATTCCTAAAATTATCTGCCGGTTCTTGAATTATTTCTTCATTTATATCCACATCGGCAACTTCTGGTGGATTTATTGAAATGTTTTCTACATTTCCTTGGGTTCCATCGGCGTCCTGAACGTCATTAGAAGACCGTTCGAGCAAAGCATCTGGGTCTAACATAGAATGAAAGACGTCGGTATATGTTTAAAAATAGGAGGATTTGCAGGGGAAAGCATTATGCATCGGTAATAAACTTTTCGGCGCACGACCGAGAACATGACAACACTGAACTGTCCTAATATACTATTTTTTGTCTGCTTTTGTGACCAGAGAGAAGGGTATTCGACGAAATGTTAGCCCCATGAGTCAATTTGTTCTAATATTCCGAGTTGTGGATCTATAATTTATATATATTTATGGACCCTCTATACCCTTCGCCAATGTTGCCAGGCTGCCAGGTGTAGTTCGAGTTAGCGTGGTATTCGAGCTCGAATACCACTGGGTGGGGTGTTCTACCTCGAGTACAACGGGGTGGGAGGTAATTCGATGATATATTCACTAGTCATGTGGTTCAAATCTATCTCTCTGATTGGACAATTTATAGTTGAGGAGTTGAGGTATAATTATATCACTTCTGGGTTAACTTAAAACTATTTAACAAGCTACCACAATTTTATAATATTTATACAATTTGCCCCTTCCCCTATCTTTTTTACTTGAAACAAAGTGCTGTTAATCGAGTTGATTTTAGTAAAATACGATGTTCTTAACTTGTTCAAGAGCTATTACCAGAGGGGATATAATTACCAAGTAATATAGAACGAATAGGAATGCTATTAATGCCAAAATCATACGAGTGGTTACAATATCGACCAACTGCGGAGGCAGCGGGAGTTCAAATTAAGCATATAATTCATCGCGAATGCAAATTGACAATAAAATGGCACTGCTTTCAGCCATTCAAAATTTAGAAATGTTGTCATGTATATGATTAATAGAGGTATAATCATACGATAGAGAATGCAATTAACAATTTACACTACAAGTGATATTTGAAAAGAAAATAATAAAAATTTAAAAAAAATTGCACCCAATAAAATAATTTCATTCCTCTTGACCAATGAGAATGCAGTAATTTTATCATAAGAGGTGTAAAAAGAAGTTACTTTTAACGAACCTGGAATTACGATTCTCTTTTTAAGAACCAAACAACCATTAGGAGTGAGGCCAAGTTCTGATAGAGACTGTCGAAGATTATCAGAAGAAAACCTTTTGCGAGGAAAGGGCTGTAAACCATCAAAAAACAACGTTATTATGTTTCACAATAATTTTGTTGCGTAGAGCATGGTTGTCAAAATCTATACTAAAAATCTATACAAAATCTATACTCAGGGTTCTCCCTATTTATGAGTGCACCAGGTAAAAGAGTTTTCTCAAAAGGTAACATCATCTTCACGGGGCCATAAAGGCCCTGTCCACTAGCGGGTCTCGCAGCACGATGCTATACTGGAATGTTTGTCACGCAACGGACATTTCCGTTGCGCAATTTTCGCTAAAATTCATCGTTGATTATCTAGCCTCCTCCGCAGGCAACTCTGTGGAATTCGAAAAGGTGATTTATCTACACGCGTACCATATTGCGTGTATAGATAAATCACCTTTTCGGATGCCACATAGTTGCCTGCGGAAGAGGCTAGTTGATTATCGTAGATGCCATTTGTTTTATGAAGCTACAGTCTGTTAGTATACTTGTCCTTCATGATGATAAATCTTGCAACAGGTTTTTGGATATTTGTTCAGCTATAGTTCCGTTGCCGATCTATACCGATCACTTGTGAACAACGTAGGCATCTATAACTGTGCATGTGCTACCAAGCGATGGAGAAAGGTTGGCTATAACATAAATCTACTCACTTGGATGACATCCACATCTTCAGTCTCGTGTTGACTCTCTTTCATCCGCGTAATAATGCTGTCCAATGTGTCATCACAGTCGAAGAATTCGGTAATATTTTTACCACTTGAAAGTCTGATCTAAACATATTATGTCGAATATACTGTATATACATGTAATACATTAATACCTATAATATATACATAATAAATATATAATATTTCATTTATTAAAGGACATTGGCAACAAAAATTAAGTTTGTCTAATATGAAAGAACTCGTAAAATGATAGAGTAACACCTTTTACAACTTTTCCGTATTTTACTTCGTTTTCGAAATATTTCAGTTTGTTTGATATGTAAATGAGATGGTCTCTGACGTCAGGTGCAGGGTAGAGAATTTTCACTCATTAAAATATTAGTTCCATCTTCAAGTTTGTTCCACAAATTTACTTGAAAATGTGCGTATAATAATTCCTCATGATAATGAATGTTGTAAACTTAGCAATCACTGAGATATAAGATTTTTTTTAATGAGTGAAAATTCTCTTACCAGCACCTGACGTCAGAGACCATCTCATTTACATATCAAACAAACTGAAATATTTCAAAAACGAAGTAAAATACGGAAAAGTTGTAAAAGGTGTTACTCTATCATTTTACGAGTTCTTTCATATTAGACAAACTTAATTTTTGTTGCCAATGTCCTTTAAGGATACCCACATCATATCACAGAAGTGTCATACAAAATATTATACAATATCTTAATAATTTACATGAAAAATTCTCAATTCTGATTGGCTGAGAGCACTGCAAGTGCAAGGAAATACGATGCAGAAGAAGGAAATACGATGCAGAAGAAGGAAATACAATGCAGAAAAAAGGAAATACTTGAACAATGTTCTTTCGAGCCTCGTTTAGTTTATAATAACTAGTTTATTGATTAAATAAATTACTTTGCCATATGATTCCCGAACATCGATTCCCGAACGCCATATGATTCCCGAACGTCCTGCAAAATGTTTTCATGTTTATAAAGGCTTGTTTGTCACACGTAGCTTTTCCCGTGCAACTTGTGTCGCCAAAAAAACAAAGTTCAAGTTGCACGAGCATTTTTAGCATGTGACAGCACCTCACGCAACTGATTTTTCAGATTTCCAATTTGCACGAGAGTTTGTTTCTATTCTCGGAACAAATTTATAAAAGTTGCAAGAGAAAAATTCCATGTGACATGGGTCGTGTGACGTTTGTGGCAAACGCTGGCCATCCGAAATAAATTAAACTATAATTCCTCGTCTTCAGTTCGGTGATCAACTAAACAAATACAAAAGATACAAACCGAAATGTTATGTTAGGAAGGTGCCGGCGAAATAAGCAAAGAAAAAAGTTGTAAACAATTTCGTATAAAATCTGATCACAAGCCAAAAAACACAGATTTAAATGATGTTTAAATACCTGATGAAAAGTTGAAAACACCATTTCCTTTCTTATGGCAAACCAAGATCTTACTCAAACGTTTTTCAACCTCTATATCGTTTCGTTTGTTCACTTTCCAATCCATTAAAAATATAATTGCGAGCGTTTCCTGCGGCGAATTCGCTCGGATTGTCGCTCGCCATGTTGGATTATCTTGCAACGCATTTTTTGTTACGCAAGTGCAGGAAAAACATGAAGTGTGATAGGGTCGTGTGCGAATTGAACTTGGTTTTTTTGGCGACACAAGTTTCACGGAAAAGCTACGTGTAACAACGGCTTTAGTGATTGGTAATAACACGTTTTTTTTTATTAACACACACTCGATTGAAAAACACACTGCAGGTGGTATTAATCCCAAATTGAACGAAAAGACGTGTTGTTACCAACTAATAATGAAAACATTTTGTAGGAAGCGACGTTCGTGAGCCAGAAAACAAAATAATTTATTCAATCGATCACCAAATTATAATAAACTACAATACACTGTGGCACATATATATAAATATATACTAGAAAAGGTTGAATTCAGTTGATAATACCATGATCGCCTCCGATTCTTTTGTTCTCACCGATAATTTAATCGTTAAAGTGCCCCTAACCTCAACATTTTTTATTGTCTTATTTGGAAGAACTTTTAAAATGATAAAGTAACTTCTTTTGAAGATTTTCACTTCTTCGCTTTCTTTGTGAGACATACCAGTTTGTTTGATATGCAAATATCTGGAATTTCGTCACACATGCATAATGAGTTTGAAATAAAAACACTAAAGTGTGAATAACATGTGTGTGCGTTTCTCCCACAACACCAAACTTCTTGATTTTAAAGGATTTCGTTCGAGAATGAAAGAGATATACACATTTCTCCAATAAGTCATTATGCTAGCCTGTGTACAGCCTGAATATACACCTGTAATTCAGTCTGTGAAAACTCGCACGATAGCTTGTCGACCCCCCGCTGAGCTACTCAGATCTGATTGTTCAAATCACAACCCTTGACTTATTCCAGTTACAATTGGTTCTCTGGGAATTCTTGTGGGATCAAATAATCCAATCAAATAAACAATTATGAATCATATGAGTGTTAAACCACTCAAAATCTACTACTCAGATCTGAGTAGCTCAGCGGGGGGTCGACAAGCTATCGTGCGAGTTTTCACAGACTGAATTACAGGTGTATATTCAGGCTGTACACAGGCTATCATTATGCATGTGTGACGAAATTCCAGACATTTGCATACCAAACAAACTGATATATCTAAAAAAGAAAGCAAAGAAACGAAAATCTTCAAAAGAAGTTACTTTATCGTTTTAAAAGTTCTTCCAAACAATACAATAAAACATTTTGAGGTTATGGGCACTTTAAACTTTCGCTCTAACAGTGAAAATTTCTAATTTCCCCCCGGCTCATTAGCATGCATAAGCGAACATACATTGGTTGACAATTCGCAATGAATTTCAAAAATTACAAATTATATTTCGTCGATAAACATGGTACTAATTAAATAGAATAATATTCATTAATAATTATATCATAATTAATTTAATTATTAATTTAATCATCTTTAGCCAGCGTAGACCCTTCAGCTAACGCTGTTATCAACGGGTGTCCCTGTCTAACTTATTAGTAACCATCAACTATATAATTATTTAATATACTATTATAAGTAATATCATGACATGTCGAGAAATTAGTGATTAAATGTCCCTCAAGCCTCGGAAGGATTTGTGGAAGGGACATTTAATCACTAATTTCCCTCATGTTATGGTATTACTTATAAGATAGTATATTAATGAATTAAAAAGTTGATGGTTACTATATTTAATAATAACAGCGTTAGCTGAAGGATCTACGCTTAGCTGAAGGATCTAATTATTAATTAAATTAATAATTAAATTAATTATTATATAATTATTAATGAATATCTAAATGTACCTTCAGACGGCATTTGTCTTCCCCTGAGTCTGAAGAGCTAGGCATTTGATACGAACATGAAGCACTGTCTGAATCACGTTCACAACTTCCACGTGTTTCACGAGGGGTCACTGATGAAACTCTAAGCTTTGAAATGTCTCTATCTTCTTTAATTTGTTGCAGAATTTGTTGACGAGTCTATATATGTAATTATATGGCAAATATTAAGATTGACAAATAAAACAAAGAAGCTCCTATAAGTTTTCAAAACATTAGATATAGTATAAAATACTGAAAAAAGAGAGAACTTCATAGTTCACTGAAAGTTAAAAAGCACTGCGATGAAAAATTGTTGTGATTTTTTCCAGAAAAGTAAAACACCTGATAAGCACACTAAGTAAATATTAAAGAAAAATAATAATTTAAGGCTACATACTTTGAGCTTCTTTTCACAAATTGCGACAAGCCATTAATGCGGCCATGTAAAACGAAATTTGAGAAAATAAGTTCAAAATTTGGCAGCCTTAAATTTATTATTTCACTTCAATACTAAGTGAAAGAATATGTAATAATAACTAATAGTCATTACCTTGAATCATAATGTCGTGAAAAATGTCACGAAAAATGGTATGAGAAAGTTATGAAAAATACTTTTATGAAAAATACTTTTATGAAAATTAATCCAATGAAAAATAATGCTTTGAAAAATAATGTTATGAAATAATGTTTCAAAAAATAATGTTATGAAAAATATTAGGAAAAATGTTAGGAAAAATGTTATGAAAAAAATACAAAAAAATGTTATGAAAAATAATGTTGTGAAAACAATGTTATAAAAAATGTTACAAAAAATAATATGAGAAATAATATGAAAAATGTTATAAAAAATGTTATAAAAAATAATATGAAAAATGTTATAAAAAATAATGTTATGAAAAATAATCATGATAACACAACAAATCAATGTCGGTGAAAATATACTGTATAGTTTGAAAAGCACAACACATTCCTGTCGTTAAGCTTGATCTTTTTTAAGAGCACTGCGATAGAAAATTGTGTTGTGATTTTTTTACAGACAAAACACCTGATAAGCACACTAATTAAATATTAAAAAAATAATAAATTTAAGGCTACAAATTTTGAGCTTCTTTTCACAAATTGCGACAACCAT
The DNA here is from genome assembly GCA_035772405.1 of Chrysogorgia sp. JL179-B06. Lineage (NCBI taxonomy): Eukaryota > Metazoa > Cnidaria > Anthozoa > Scleralcyonacea > Chrysogorgiidae > Chrysogorgia > Chrysogorgia sp. JL179-B06. The sequence continues at coordinate 1,780,179 of JAYKKM010000403.1, read as the reverse complement.
TAATAATTTTAGTAAATAAGATCAAAATTTGGCAACCTTAAATTTATTATTTCACTTCAATATTAAGTGAAGAATATATGTACCTTAACATTATTTTTCTAGGTAATAACTACAGTTATGAAAAATGTTGAGAAATAGTTATGAAAAATACTTTTGTGAAAATTACTTTTAATAATCCAATGAAATATAATTCTTTGAAAAATGTTATGAAATGTTATAAAAAATGTTATGAAAAAAATGTTATAAAAAATGTTACAATAAAATGTTATGAAAAATAATCAAATGAAAAAATTGTATGATGAAAAATAAATTAATGTTATGAAATGTTTCAAAAAATGTTATGAAAATTGTTATGAAAAATGTTATGAAAAAAATGTTATAAAAAATGTTACAATAAAATGTTATGAAAAATAATCAAATGAAAAAATTGTATTATGAAAAATAAATTGTTACGAAAAATGTTGAGAAAATTTTTACAAAAAATGTTATGAAAAATGTTATAAAAAATGTTTCAAAAAATAATATGAGAAATGTTATAAAAAATGTTATGAAAAATAATGTTATGAAAAATGTTATGAAAAAAATGTTATAAAAAATGTTACAATAAAATGTTATGAAAAATGTTATGAAAAATAATCAAATGAAAAAATTGTATTATGAAAAATAAATTGTTACGAAAAATGTTATGAAAAAATGTTACAAAAATAATGTTATGAAAAATAATGTTGTACAAAATAATCTTATGAAAAAAGTTATGAAAAATAATCACGATAACACAACAAATCAATGTCGGTGAAAATATACTATATAGTTTGAAAAGCACAGCAGCTTGATTTTTCAGATAAGTTTCGATCACGTTTAACGCTATATCTCTTTGGCGCTCTTCGAAATAATTTTGGGCCTTCTTTTGGGACTCACCAACAGCATATGCAACAGCTTTTCAAAACAGGGTCTGGTTTTACAGATTAACTACAATCTCGTTCCCAGAACGAGATTGGATTAACTATGGCTACAATCAGTGACAAAATTATTGGGACATTTACAGCACATTTACAGTACAAATGCCTCTTCCTATTGCCACCGCTGCTCTGGTTGCCGTAGCCTACGCATAGATGGCGGAATTCCTCTTATTATACACTACATTTTAGTCTCCTCAACCGGAAATATACATAATATGCGGAACAGTATAAATTACGCTTAATGACGCCATAAACCGCGTAAATTACAGAACACGAAATACGACACTGATTCGCAGACGCTCTTAATCCCCCATTAATCAGGGCCGGATACGGAGCATCTGCACGCAGGCTATGGTTGCCGCCGCTGCTCGCAAAATTATTTTTTGGGATCACTTTTTTGGCACCTTGACTGCGCATGTGCAGCCCACAAGCATTCTCTCTCACGTTGGCCTATAAACTGGGAGTGGCCTTCAGTGGTGTACATGTTCATGTGACGGGGCTTTGGATGGGGAGAAGAAACCCATTGCTAGGCGGGGGGTTAGGGTTATTTAGGGTTAAGGTTAGGATAAAAGTTGTTTCGGGTTAGCCAATCAGATAGCTTCCCATGGAAAGTGATCCCCCCAAAAATTTCTGCCCGCTGCTCTGGTTGTCGCCGTTGCTCTCGTTGCAGCCGCTGCTTTGGTTGCCGCCGCTGCTCTGGTTGCAGCCGCTGCTCTGGTTGTCGCCGTTGCTCCGGTTGCGGCCGCTGCTCCGGTTGCGGCCGTTTCTCTGGTTGCCGCCGTTGCTGTTGTTGCCGTCGCTGTTCATGCTGCCGCCGTTGTTGTGGTTGCCGTCGCTGTTCATGCTGTCGCCGTTGCTGTGGTTGCCGTCGCTGTTCATGCTGCCGCCGTTGCTGTGGTTGCCGTCGCTGTTCATGCTGTCGCTGTTCATGCTGTCGCCGTTGCTGTTCATGCTGCCGCCGTTGCTGTGGTTGCCGTCGTTGTTCATGCTAACGCCGTTGCTGTGGTTGCCATCGCTGTTCATGCTGCCGCCATTGCTGTGGTTGCCGTCGCTGTTCATGCTGCCGCCGTTGCTGTGGTTGCCGTCGCTGTTCATGCTGCTGCCGTTGCTGTGGTTGCTGTAGTTGCTGTCGCTGTTCATGCTGCTGCCGTTGCTGTGGTTGCCGTCGTTGTTCATGCTACCGCCGTTGCTGTGGTTGCCATCGCTGTTCATGCTGCCGCGAAATTTTGCAAGGGCCCAGGGGGCTGAACGAAACTTGCTCGAATGAAATATGATACCCGCTGAAGAACACGAACCATGTAAAAATAAAAACTATTTTTCTTTAGCTGAGGAGAAAATTTTTACTCAGGAGAAAATTTTGAAAATTTAAGTCCTCTGAAATGACATTTCCTGCATTTTGAAAAGCGTCAGTACACTAACAGTAAATTTTAATAAATATATTTTTAAACATCACTATCTCGATCACTATCTGTATCACATCCATAAACTCTTTTTACTGCAGCCATTGCCAAAAAAAACGTTTGGAATGGAGGGTTGACTTAAAATGTCTGTGTCAAAAACAATTACGACTATGTCATGTACTGCCCAAAAAGTGTTAATTTCGCTGTTCATGTTGCCAACGTTGCTCTGCTTGCCGTCGCTGCATGTTCATGCTGCCACCAATGCTGTGGTCCCGTCATTGCTCTCAGTTACAATCAAATATAATGTATATGAAATATAATGTATGAAAAATAATTTAATAAAAATGTTATGAAAAATAATATTATGAAAAATAATATTATGAAAAATATTAAGGATGAAAAATAATATTAAACAAATAATGTTATGAAAAATAATGTTATGAAAATGTTATGAAAAATAATCTTAAAAAATAATGTTATGAAACCTGTTATGAAAAATAATCATGATAACACAATAAATCAATGTTGGTGAAAATATACTGTATATAGTTTGAAAAGCACAGCACCTTCCTGTCGATTAGCTTGATCTTTTTAGCTTCACGTTGAACGCTATCTCTTTGGTGCTGATCAAAATCTTTTTCGGCCTTCTTTTTCGACTCATCAACAGATTCAACAGCATGACAACTTACTACCTGGTCAACATTCTAGACAAACAAACAACTATGCAACAGCTTTTCAAAACAGGGTCTGGTTGATCAAATTAACTACCGGTATGACTACAATCAATATTCAATAACCAAATTATTGGGATATATATTTACAGTACAATCAAAGTGCCTCCCCCTATTCAATGTTGAATGACTGAATAAACAGGTTTACTGGACTCTGGCTGCCACTGATGTGTGAAGTTGATTGTCCAGGTTGTTGTAGTCTTGAGAAAGACTATTGTTGGTGACGGCATCAGCGGCGGTCATCTTCAGAGTCAAGTAATAAAGCATTTGTCAGAGTTTGCCTATATAGGCAAACACGCTTAATTACTTGACAAACACAAACATGCTTTACCTGACTCTGAAGATGACCGCCACTGAGGCCGTCGAAACGTCAGTCACCATCAAGACTACAACAACCTGGACGATCAACTTCACACATCTAATGATACTCATATATAGGTTCAAACCATTTACTGTACTATGACTGCTGCTGTTACTCTGATCCTGCCATTGTTCTGGTTGTCACTGCTGTTCAGGCTGCTGCCATTGCTCTGGTTGCAGATTGTGAGTATCCTTAGAAGGTTAACTATACTTTACACTGCAGGGACCGCGGAACAATTTTTGGATTGGGAGGGCTAGCGAACGCTATAATTAGGGCTATATAAAAATCGCTATATAAAAATCACATGTTTGGGAAATTATTGGGGGGGCTTAGCCCCCCCCCCCCCCCAGCCCCCCCTGCTCCGCGGTCCCTGCACTGTTTAGTGTTTATATACAACCTGTTTAACTGCATACAGGTAGTTACGTGCAAGTTTAACTACAAATGTTTGACTATGCAACTGGTAATTAATTACAGCACTGATCTTATTGAATACCAAAAGTCCTAAGGGTGTCCTCATGGAACCATTTATACTACTATAAGTGTGTATAATTAACTAAATTGTAGCATACCTGATGCAGGTCAGAAGTTGATCCACCCGAAACTGTCGAAAGAGGCAAAGGAGAAACATGGGCATCAGTTTGCATTAATACATTCTGAAGACTAGCTGTATCAAAATTATTCTTTTGTTGAAGCCTGTAAAAATATATGCAGGAAGAAAAAGAATATATATCATAATCAATTTTATACTACAAAAGCACACGATTGTAAACTTGCAACTTGCCATTCCACGGCAGAATCAACAGATGATTTTCCTGCAGATACTGCTTGTTGACAATGTTCAAAATCAAAACCAAGAGACATTAGGATGGCAATTAGTGTGTCCACATCCTATGAAAAAAAACAACTTAGTTTTAGAGTTACTTAATTTTAGAGTTACTATACTTGTTTCAAGCCTTTAATCAAAATTATTTAGACCTAATACAAAAACACAGATATTGATCTGACAATGTTGGATTGTAAGACTGTTGAGTTAATAATATCATCCCTGAATAACAACAGTTCTAGCTGATAATAATTGACACACGACAGGACATTATATACAAATAGTTTAAAATTTTCAAAGGGACTCTCTAAAATTGGATAGAAAAATGCTTAAATTGTTGCATGAATTGCAATCTACAATTTTCAGATTACATCACATATTTGCAAATGTTGAGTAAAATAATACAAAAAAAATAAGGAATTTGTATTAGGCCACATAAAAAATGTTTAGCTTGTTTAGCGTCCCCGCCCGACCTGGGAAATGTCCCTGACCTCAATTTTTTTTCATTTTGCACAAAATCAAAACTATAGTTTTTCCACCTTAGAAATACCCTTCTTATGTTTTACTGTCCATTTGAGCATTGATGATCTCCAGTGTGACAGAGCTCGATGAGACCATGTTCAGACAAAAGTGTAACCACGGTTGATTGAAATTTTAAATCCTGTTTGCTTTGTCATGACGGTTTGAAATATAAAAAATAAAAATAAAAACTTCCCTCCCGACCTGAAAAAGTTAGAATGGGTAATTTTTTCAAGTAATTTTTTTATGTGGCCTTAACAAACTACCAAAGTTTTATTTTGTACACTTGTATATATTATGACTTCATTATCAGATTAAAGTAAGCATGCAATGTCATATAAAAATACACCTTAAATTGGAAAATTAAACAATGTAAAAATTACCTATCCAACAAAATGGTCACAATAATAATGTTTAATTGATGAACTAGTGTATTCGTGTTAAAATCTTCCCTCCACACCTGTAGTTTAGCCATCGTCATTGAATACAAAGTAAGATTTTAATGTGAGATTTTATATCATGTATATTTAATATTAAAATAGAGATACTGTAACTGCATATAAATGTACTGTAATTAAATGGCTGACGATGCAATTCATAATTTAATAATTTTTATTGTCTATCATTAGTTCTCATATAAACTGCAAAAACAAACTCTGGACTTTTGTTGAAATATTTACTATCCAAAGTGATTGTTATTTAATAGACAATATATTATATAAGGTAAGTCTTTATCACATTCACATATAAAACTGATACACTAATACATTATTAATTACCATCCTAGCATCTGCCCGATCAGCTACAGTTCCATCAGTTTGATATTAAATATTTGGAAAGAGAGAAAAATACTGACTACTTTTCCAAGATTGGACTCAAACCATGAAACCAAAACAAATGTCAACAATGGTGTAGAACGCTGGTCTAGAGAGTTCGCGGATTCAATTCCTTACAAATTTTGTATAGCCCCCAATACCCCCATCGGGGTATATGGAGGCTCTGGCTCGATTTTCATTCGTGTTTACTGTTTACATGAGGAGGGCTAGCTCGCTACCCAAGCTGGTGTGTTAGTAATTTTAAGTAATACGTATAGAAATTTTAATAAGTATTTTTAATAGTAGATGCACGGCCCTATATGAAAAGCAACAATTGTTTATTTCTATATATATTTTATATTGTACAATGTTGATAGGCTACTGTGTTTAAAGAAAATTAAATAAATAAATTCCCACCAAAGTACGTTTTTACGATTACGTTTTCAATTTTTAGCAAACACGAGTGGAAGTTTGGGAGAACGAGAAATGGCAATGGGAACACGAGCCCGCAGGGCGAGTGTTTCCACGTTATTGCGAGTTCTCCGGGAACACCGAAAGATGTTTTCTATCTCTTTTATAAAATAACACTGAGGAAATAAGTAATAAGACTCTTTTATTAAAATGATGAAAATATACATTCTCCTTACTCAGAATGGTGATTTTTTTTGAAAATGGTGTTTTGATATGTTTGTAAAGGTTACCATTAGATCTATCAGCTGCAAAAATTTGAATTGAAAATATTGAAAATTGAGCGAGTTATCGTGTTAAAACGGTTTACGGTTATTATCCGTGGCGGGAAAGTCAACTATTAATTAACAGGATGAATGACAGCTAACTTGTATCAAATTACGAAAGAAATTGGAAAAATAAACACAACTTCAACTCGTCTCTCTAGCTCTATGTCTGACAGTAAACGGAATAAAAATCCATTCTGTGGTAGTCGTAAAAAACGGGCCAAACACAAGAAAGCTGACAAAGACGTCTTTTTGGATGAAAAAAAGCAACATTTATCTGCCAGCGACAAGCTAAGGGTTCATACTTTGAACAAGAGACACAATGGCCAGACGTGATTGCGAACAGCGATAAACGTTCCGAGCGAGCAGAAACTGAAGACAAGTATGGAAAGTTTCCAGAAGCGAAAAGCCAGAAATATGACGTGAATTTCGGTGAATACATCCTCTGTTGTTGCTCGTGTTGTTGCTTTCAGAGCAATAGGAAAAGACATAGCCGCAGCAGAAAAATGTCTTAGCCTGATGGATATTTCTTCTCCCGTTTACACTTGGAGTAAACATACCAAAAACATAGAAATGAAATCTATTGCTGTGGTGCTGGGGCCATCAGGTGTAGACTCACTGGCATTGCGCTTTTTTTCTTTAGCCGTCGGCCGTCCGAGTACTTTTCGCGCCCTTTCTTTTTGCAAGCATCTTGGAACTTTGTTCCTTCGCAGGCATCACCGTGCTCCCGCCGGGAGGGGTAGACGCGGGGGGACTGGGGCGGGAAAGGCGAAAAAAATTACGCGTTTTTTTCTCGCCCCAATCCCCCGAGAGTTGCCTGCGGAGGAGGCTATGTACTAGCATAGTCTTTGTTTTGCAATTGCAACTCACCCAAAACAAACAATTAATATCGCTGTTGTTCTTATTGGTGGAAAGTAATTCAATTATTAGAGGGGGCGGAGAATTTGCAATAGCCTCACGGCTTATTTATTACCACATCAATTTTGAGTCACATAGGGGCACTAAAAGGTGTAACCTGATCGCGCGTTTTAACCGATTCCCACCAAACTTGCATAGGATGTCAGCGAACAGCTGGGCTACAAAAGTGTGTCGGCGTCATCAATTGCTTCTTCCATAACATAGGTCAAGGAATAAAATATCTGCTAAACCCCTCCAGTAATAAAAAATCCTCGACACACTTTTTTAGAACAAACATTGAGAAGTGTAAATATGGTAAATTGAGAGCTTTTTGGTAAAACCAAAGACCAGGTTAAACCGCGGCGCGAAGGTCATATGATTTTAAATTGATGAATATATCTGGAAAACGTAACTATTGTATTTTTTATTTGTTGCACAATTTGAGAGTGTTCTTCGTATACTTAACTATATTTGGTGCAAATTTGAGACAAATCGGAGACAAATTGCCCGGGCGGTAACAAATTTCGTGAATGGGCTTGCTAGGGTGTTCTGTAACCTTAAATGTGAAGAAAACTAGCATCCAATCTTCTCGCTTTTCTTCTTGTTGGCTGTCACAGAACATATTTATCGACATTTTAGCTGTTTGTGAGCAAAGGTTCGTCTTAATTTTATAAAAATGACGGGGAAAATCCATGTTTTCCATCAAGTTTAAATAGAATTGAAACACGGCTTTCAGGTCAACCAGCGCTGCGTTTTTAATTTGTTATTTTATAACACAACTTGTAAAATGAACAGCTAGTTGTCCAAAAAATATCGGTCAAGACAAACTTTTATGACTTCGTCGCGTGTACTAAGCTTCGACTTGTTAGCCAGGGTAAGCGGGCAGGTTTACCTATACGGTATTTTCAAACAAGAAATCGATCACGATTGCTCGCAGTTATCGTACTACTCATAGGTTAGAATGGGTTCGAAGTTTTCAGCTGACCCTGCGGAAGAGAGCAACTGCCAGCGGGATCTCCCAAACATATAGGCACGCAATGCGCACTATGCGTCTTTTTCTTTATTGGTGTGCGAAACTTGTCAACAAATTGCCAAAAAGCGATCGCATTATACTATGTATCATAATTGAGATGGTTTTTTTCAAGTTATATAGACTTCCGACTATTTAAAACAACAGCCAAATGGAAAAAGAACAATAATTATTATTATTAAACTCAACACATAAATGTAATCAGTATGTATATATATATATATATATATATATATATATATATATATATATATATATATATATATATATATATATATATATATATATATATATATATATATATATATATATATATATATATATATATATATATATATATATATATATATATATATATATATATATATATATATATATATATAGTAAGGATTTATGGTGAAGGAAAATTTCGAGTGTTGGAATACATACATTTTAAATTACCACCACCATATATACAGAACTCGTGGCTAGGCTCTCGGCAACGGCTTCCGTAGCTCAGTGGCGGGTTCAATTCCCAGCCGGAAGGCCTTAAAGTTGCATTTTTCGCAACTGGTCCTGGTTTTGTCTTAAAATGTATGTATTCCAACACTCGAAATTTTCCTTCACCATAAATCCTTTCAACATGTAGTTTGATCGAGTGAAATGCCAAATATTACCTATATATATATATATATATATATATATATATATATATATATATATATATTATATATATATATATATATATATATATATATATATATATATATATATATATATATATATATATATATATATATATATATATATAAAAAAGTAGAGTGCTGCGTAGACAGTGTTTTGAATATATAGCAAAGTGAAAAGGTGGTAAACTGCCAAGAATTTAGTGGACGACACCTTTTCACTTTGCTATATATATATATATATATATATATATATATATATATATATATATATATATATATATATATATATATATATATATATATATATATATATATATACTATATATATATATATATATATATATATATATATATATATATATATATATATATATATATATATATATATATATATATATATATATATATATATATATATATATATATATATATATATATATATATATATATATATATATATATATATATATATATATATATATATATAGTGAAAGTGGTCTTGTCTTACCTCAAAATGATAAAAGCCGCAACTGTCAGTTTCACGCAAGCCGATCTTCAGGCTTTCACTATATATTCGCTCTACCTTTATGGTATTGAGCACTTTCAACGTTCCGTGAACAACATCATGACATTCGTTTTAGTATATATATATATATATATATATATATATATATATATATATATATATATATATATACATATATATATATACTATATAGCAAGTTTTAATAATTAATTAACTGATAATTAATTAATTTAATAATTTATATATATTGTTATATGATGTTATTGTTTGATGTATTTATATGATGTTATTGTTTTTTCATATATATCATATATATATATATACTATATAGCAAGTTTTAATAATTAATTAACAATGCTACACATGTCTTATGACATGTGTGCATCATAGAAAGGGTCAGAGGTATGGTTTTAGAGCTTTAGCCGGAGTTTTAACCTTTCATGCTTGTCAGTGGGAAGTTTCACTTTCAGGTTAGTTCGCGCGCTTGGGAGGCTTGATTCGGCCCCCTTCGTTGTTTTGCTTTGTTTTTTTCCCCTCCATGCTGTGTCATGGAGTAAAGTACATCGTGCGGTTACAGCGCGTGCACACGTTTCGTATTTTTACCACTTATCCTTGTTACACATTCACATATACACATGCTAATACCGTGCTCAGATTAACTACATAATTTACCGGCAACAATATTGCGACTAAATTTCCTGTCCTTTACGGTTAACTAAAGATTGCGTTCTTTTCAGACTTGCAAACGCGTGCTCTGCCACCCTGACTTTCAGAAAAAAACCTACCTTTAAAAACTTTACAAAGAAAATAAAAATTTGGTAGGAAACTTGTTTTATGACCCCTCGACTATGGCATTGCTTAATTAATTGAAACTGTCTTTGGAATTGATACCAATAATGGTTCTTTTTATCTACAATAAGTTTACTGTGCTAGTAATATCTATTTAGTATTTACGTGTGTCTAGCAAAAGCGATTCTCTTCTAGTAATGCTATGCAACCGCAGAGAATCTATTATTCTTTCTTTATCCACTTAACATGCATCTAAACCAACAGTATTCATCGACTGTTTAAGTCACAGTAATCAAAAAGATTCATGGCATGTCGATTTTAGCATAACGTCCACTTGGTTTGGGAAATGTGTGCTATACTTTATCAGTTCTAATATGCCAAACAATCATCAACTACAATCATTGTAGCTTTTAAGATATAGCTTTGGCTGACCACAAAAGCTTGAAGTATTATAGATATCCATGCAGCATCTTTTTGCATCTGCTGACTGTGCACGCAGTCCGAGCCGCTAACATAGCATTTGCTGTTGCGTTTCGTCCACCCGCCCAGTCTCTTTCGGAAGTCGAGAGATGGAGTATTTACGTCATAACTGAAGTGAGATCGAGTATTACGTCTAAAACGTCTGTGTTGACAATCTAAAACTGGAGCAGTCTGTAATCTGTATTAACTATAGACACTATATGTAGCGAACTGTGATCGTGTATTGTGGTCAACGGTATCGAAAGAAGACGCAAAATACGCTCGCTGTTTTTGTTTAAGCTTCAAATAGTTCGGATGCGATTTGTATTACTTGCACTTCAAATAGCCTCAGGCGTCGTCGCATCCGGCCTTTTGTCAAGTCAGTGTCAAAGTCCCACTAATCACGCGTGCACACGCGTGTATAAATGTCATGATCTCAAAAAAATGGTTGCCTTCAGCAAACTTCAGAAGCGTTTTAGCGATCTTATTCCTGGAAATAATTTTGGCTTTGCTGTTGTTGCTGCTGCGAGTGTCGCGTTTTTCGTATGGAATAAAGGAAGGTTGGAACAGAAAGAAAGAAGGTAGTTGTCGTCTAACACTAATATTATTTATTATGCTGTATATTCAGAATGTACCACACTGTGATCTTTGGACGATAGTCAAGCTCAAATCCTCAGAAAATGTTTCTCAGTCCCGGACAAGGATATAATAATAATAATATTTTATTCTTATATTGCTCACATTCCATATTAATATCATCAAATGCGCATTACATTATGCTAGCAAGCTTACGTTTAAAGGCGCTCCAGGCAGCTAAAACGTGACACATATGGTTAGAAAAATTACATTTTAATAACAAACCGGGTCCGGCTTTACTAAATTGAACCTGTGACCCTGAGATGCTAGTGCAGTGCTCTGACCACTGAGCTACAGAGGCCGTTGCCTAGAGCCTAGTCACACTCACAAGTTCTGTATATTATAATGTTGGTAATGCTGAGAGAATAATTGGGTATATTACAAGTAATATTTGGCATTTCACTCAATTAAACTACGTGTTCTAAGGATTTAAATCCTTAGAATCAGGGCCACCGAGAGCCAAGATAGGCCCAGGGGAAGGTGGGGTTATGGTCTTTCATGGGACCCTGAATGCCCTAGAAGCTTCATTCTATGTGTAGGATTTGCATGATGGTTATCGTTTTGGGTCCTTATTTGGCCTGGGCCCTGAGGCAGTTTCCTCGGCTACCTCTAGACAGGGCTGCTTAAAACATGTACTGTAGTTTAATTGAGTGAAATGTTGTGGTCTAGTGGTTACCACACATGTCTATGAGCTGGGAGACACATGTTCAAATCCTGGGTCAGACTTCCACTCGGGTCTTAAAAATAATTGAGGAAAAAGTGCTGCCTTGCCATAATATCAGCAAATGGTAAGGCTTTCGGGTCTTCTCGGATAACGACCTTAAATCGTAGGCCCTCGGAACCCCTATAGTTGGGCTTCTAGCCTGTCGGGGTACTCCGTTCACCTAAGAGTGATAAATCTAATATTAAACTAAACTAAACAAGTATTACTTGTGCAATAATATATATATTAATAATATAATAATATATATATTATCTACAGACACATGTTTCACTGTACCATAGCATCAGTGTAGCTTGGAACAATCTAGTTGAGTGTAACCAGATACTTTATACACATGCGATCGTCAGTGACAACTGCATGTGGGACAGCACCAGAGATCAGCACATCTAGATAGTGTAAAGTGAGCATGGCCCCAGAGTGCTCAAGCTGCCACAAGGGTAGAGAGCATTGCATTATAGTTAAAAATCATTGTTAAAATTCATCTACAGGGTAACATTACATTTAAGTAAGAGTTATAATTAGAGGTCAAACGATGTGGCTTTTTCGTGCCGATCCGATATCCGATGTTTTTTTATCGCAACATCGGCCGATATCCAATTCGATATTTTTTGAACATGTGTTTTAACCTTCAAAGGGATATGGCAATATAAATTAACTTTGTCTCATTTGAAAGAACTCGTAAAATGGTATAAGAAGACCTTTTACAATTTTTCTGTATCTTTCTTGGTTGTTGAAATATTTCAGATAATTATGACAAAAGACAGTCTACAATCCGCCATCTTGTTGTAATATTTGACCTAATTAAATTAACTAGGAAATTGGTGACGTCACAAGCAGGGTAAACCTGATGAAACTACTCCATAGGTGACCGAATTTCCACGGAAGGCTTTTTAAAATGTTGTGGGCCAATTGAAAATGGAAATAGTGCAACATAGTCGAGTTTCTGGCTCATAATGTCGCAAGGTTGGCAAGATAAAAATTTCACTTTACCCTACTTATGACGTCACATGCATATCGAAAATAATTCCAAGATGGCGGACAGCACGCTGTCTTTCGTCAAATTATTTTGAAAACCAAAAAAGATAAAGGAAAATTGTAAAAGGTCTTGTTATACCATTTCACGAGTTCTTTCAAATGAGACAAAGTTAATTTATATTGCCATATCCATTTAACCATTTTGATTTTTGAATTTCGGCATTGACAGGAAATAACACATTGATGCCTAGTTTAGACTTTGAAATGTGAGTGAGGTTAATTGAATGCCAATTTAATTAACTGAACGTGTCAAAAGAAGTACTTGAGACATCAAAGTTGCGTCGAACTTAAGTCATCTAATTAGATGCAATAAATTAAATAGGACGGAACTGGATGTCTAAAGTCTAAACTAGGCTTAACTGTTTTGAAATGTGCAGAACGATGATATTGTGATCAACAACTTTAGTTTAGTTTTTCGCTGAAAACATAACTGAATTTTGAAATCGACCGCAAAACTTCAAAATTTGACATCGGTTAAAAAACGGATATATTTGTCAAATGTTGCCGATCCGATATTTCTGCCGATGTTGTGAATATCAGAACCGATTATCATTTGACCCCTAGTTATAATACCAAGAACCAATGGCATTAAGCTATATGCAACCCAACGGCCATAGGCTTGAATAATAAGGTGTCTTAATGCCGAGTAATTAACTAATTTAGTTTTCACACAGAGATACATTCCTGAGGGAATTTTTAATAAAAAGATCTTTGAATTGTATACTGTATTAGATTTATTATACTATATTTTATAGATAATAGATCAAGGTACATCTATTTGTATTTGGGGTGAATTGAACCAAGTTGCTCATTACAAATTCATGGTTTGTATATAAATTAAGCCCAGGGTTTTATAGTATACAGATACAAACCTTGAATTCATAAGGACTAATTTATTGTCAATACTGTACACCATGAATAACAAAGGAAACCAAATCAAATTTTAACTACAGTAATAGGAAATAAAAGATGCAATTCAGGTCAAGTTTTTATAACTTATAATTCTTCAGTGATGTGCCCCAAGTTCACCCCACTCAATAATATGTTTTAGGTTGCGGGAAAAGTCTGTCAAGGAGCACACTGCTGTTTCTCTAGAAGCTGAACATGAAGGCCAGGTACAATAGTTTTGTTTCTCTGACAAATTCCTGCGAGAACATCTAACCTTTCCCCTCCCATGAGGGATATTATGCTCAGCTCTTTGCCATTTACAGTAATATTACTGGTAATCTATATCTATGTAATTAACTGCAATGATAACTGCAGTTTAGCAGCCTAAAACAACTAAAAGTAAAATAATTGCAGGCTCAACCCTGCATGTAAAGAAATACAATACTGTGGATGAATTCCAGAGAACATCTAATCCCTTCCTCCCCTCCCATGAGGGGTATGCTTATTTTTTACCATTTGAAATATTAATCTCTATCTGCAATGATAATTACAGTTTAGGAGGCTCCTCCCTATATGTTAACTATTAACAATACCGGTACTTACCTAGTTACCTTAGCCCATTTCAAAAAATATCCTGGGTTATCAGCGTTTGGGGCATTGCTACCCAGTTAAATTTGCACAAATATTCTATTTTTTATAAAATTTTCCATAATAACTTTCTTAATTTTATTTCAGTCCTGCTACCCAGACCAGATTTTGCCTTAATTTAATACTTCCACCATCCATTTTTGCCCAGATTATATGGTTTTTAAACATTTTGGGGGGTCACACCCTACAGTAGAGACATCCCTGATCAGTGTCTCCATCAATTTTTTATGCCACATGGTATTTTTAAAAAATGTATTCCCTCCTTTATCTCAGAAATACCTGTATGATGTTTAATAGAGATCATTTTTATCCAGATGATACAGATGATGCACAATCAGGATATTTATCATATTTTTACATGGCCTTATGTTGTATATTAACAATCATGCAAATTTTAGCAAGGGGCGTTACCCCATTACGACCCTAGCATTCACAGTACGTGCTCATGGCGAATATCTAGTAATTAACTAATACATTGGAGGGTGCAACTTCGTACCCAGGGTGTAGCTCTGTCGGAGAGGGGTTTGTGCAACCTTGTCCCCAGGGGCTTTGTGGTGAGGGGACTGGGTACTAGGTTGGGGTTTGCACTGAGCCTAAACTTGCCAACTAACTAGTTGCACAGTTGCTGAGAATTACCCTCTCCAATGCCACCCTCCAGCAGAGCTGGAGAAGGGTCGATTCAAGGCACGAACCCTGCCCAAAGGCAGCCCCAAAGCCAGGATCAGACCAATCACCGGGCCAAGGACAGCAAAACCTGAGGAGGCGTGAAAATGTAGTGTAGGTAAGCGTTGCTAGACCAGCGGCCAAGGGTTTTCATTAGGTGATTGGGTATACCAGCTAATGCAGCAGAGGTGGCCACGCCAATACGGAAACTGGGGCTAGAATAGTTCCCAGAAACTCCGGTGGAGGAAGGATGGGACGGAGCCAGCAGCTGACCAAGGAGGTTGTAAGCAGCGTACCATCCTGGCAGATGAATAAAAAGCCTGGAGATGACCCTCCGAGGGAAACATATCGCATGAGAGCAGCTATTGGACAAATATACTTCCCTGACTGACCCAAATAGATGAAACAACCATGACTAAATGGGTCCATCTTGGAGATCTTGAGGAAGAGTCGATAGTGGCCCGCAGGGTCGAAGATGAGATCGGAGAGCGACAAATTCCGTGCAGCATGCCGCCGATCGTAGGAGGGCGACGATAGCGAGCTGTGCAGGATCTGAAGCACGCGGTTAGTGACAGGTAAACGATGAGCCCCCAGCGATGAGTGTGATGAGAGGAAGGAAGGATCAGGACTAACAAACCCATAATTGCTGCTGCCAGAGGAAACCACCAACTCCGGAAGAGGAACCACCGTGGAAGATAGGAAGAAGGACATGCCATTCCATTCCTGGAAAAAGGACAGCCACCAATGGAGATCGGCACCAATGGAGCCACCAACAGCCACCAATGGAGCCACGAAAACAGGTCAATCACGCGACGTAGGAACGTGCGACCCGGAAGAACAACGCGGCAAATTGGCGAATGGGGTCCAGCTCGATCCCGAGGAACACCAGCGACGTCGACGGACCCTCGCACTTATCGAGATGCAACGGCAAGCCAAGACGGCGAAATACTGCGAACCCTGTATCCACGTGAGCTTGGCAGGTGGGTGACATGTCAGGGCCAAGGGTGAGGAAGTCATCAAGGTAATGAAATAGGGGAGAAATCGCATATTTATGAACGAGGATCCATTCAACTGCCGAAGCCACCGAATCAAAGATGAAGGGAGCCGACCGCAAACCAAAGGTGCGCACTAGATAGTAGTCGCCAGAACCATGTTGAGCCCGCCAACACCACTAACCCAGCGGTGACATGTTCGTCGTAAAACAGTCGCAAAACGCTCGTAAATCTACCACATTATTTAAAAATATGTAAATATTTATTATCTTTATACGCGCACGTGGAGAAGGGCGTTCATGCAGAAGAATACATGACAAACTCTCAATCCTAGACCAGTAAATTTGATTTTGTCATCGATAGTCAAAACGGATATGTAGGGTTTCGAAATATCAATCGCAACAACGTATATGCTGTGAGGTTTCAAAATATATTTGTGGACTGACAAAATATATTTGTCGAATGACAAATATATTTGTCGACTGAAAAAATACATTTGTCGACTGACAAAATATATTTGCCGACTGAAACTATTATATGCGCAATTTGCATATACATTTATGCAGTTAAGCATTTCTGTATTTGCCATAGAACATTCGTAAAGTCACTTACTAGTCATAGATGCTTTTAAATAAGTGATAAAACGTGCTGCGTAGCCAGTGTAGAAATACAAATCAAATATTTCAGTAAAAAGGTTGGTGTACGGCCGAAATAGCTTGTAAGTAGTCTAACGTTTCGAGAATACAACCCGTCTTCTCGAAACAAACTCGTCTTTGAAACCAAACCACTCTCGAAACAAACCCGTCATCTCGAAACAAAGAGGCAGACCGGCAAGTCTAACTAGTCACTATTTCGGCAGTGCACCTAATTTCGCTTTCCGAGTTCCGACCGTTTGGCGAAATGATTCGTAATATTTACGACGAACATTCTAGCTGGGTTAGTGGTGTTGGCGGCTCAACATGGTTCTGGCGACTACTATCTAAGTGCGCACCCAAACCAAAGGGGAGTCAAAGGTCGACATAGAAACCATCCCGCCACTTCATGCGCAGCAAAAAAACGATCCTGTGGGTGGATAGGCACGTTGCGATAAGCCGCCAGGACGTCCAATTTGGCTATCAACGGCCCCGTTCACTTAGTGCAGCGAAAAGGTGTCTTTTGGAATACCATCGTTGACAGTTCCCCCTGCGGCGACGACAGGTGCAAGATGAGGCGCCATTTTCCCGGCTGGTGGTTCTTGGGAATGACTCCAAATGGACTGACGTGAAGGCAGGGCCAGGGGAAGAGGTAAACGGGCCAGCGAGACGGTGGGTGGCGAGCTCGGCAGCGAGGTACGCGTCAACCACTTCTGGGTGTTCAGAGGCAGAGCGCATATTGGAGGAGCGTGAACGCAAACGGACCCGTTCAGGCGAGAAACCCACATGGAAGCCCTGCTGGATACCTGCGAGGACATAGTCCCGCTTGGCCCCAGGGATACCAACCGTCAACTCTCCGAGTGAATTCCGCAAAGACCAGAGGCGAGATCGCGGAAATGGGCCGTGCGAGCGAGGCCGGAACAAGCGGAGCTGCAAGAGAGAGAGGGCGGGGCCAAGCTAAGTGAATGGCAACGAGCTCATGCAACGCCGCGCCAGCACCCCGCGCGAGTAACCCCCACCATACCCCTATCCCCACAACCTCCCCATGTCCAAGAACCCCCCGTCCCCAACAATCGTCCCGAAAAACAACACAATAGCAGATCAAGCAAGAACTTTAAGTAGCAACTAGCACGCAAATACAGTGGCAGCGGGAGGGTAGACAAGTCTGCATGCGGCTGGGAGTCCCAATGTCTAAGCAAAGGAGGCCCAGAGACCGTTACAACAGCTAGGAGGCCGCAGAAGCACCACCGCGACAGGGCAATTAGCGCGACGATGGGCTCCACGGCAGCGATGAGTGTCACACACGTGGAAATACCGACAGAATGGACGCGAACTAATGCAGAGCCCAGCGTTCCAAACTTCCAAGAATGGCAAATAACGGGAGACGAAACCGCGCCGGAGCTTTCGGAGCGCGCGACCACATCGGAGGGAGCCTGCACACGAGAGTAAGCCGCCGCGTGGTAATTGTAAAGCTCCAGGTGTATGCTGGACCAGTCGGTGACACAACGAGCCGCGGCGTCGAGACGAAAATCCTCGTCGTAGGTGAGCCAGGCTAAGTCCCGGAATTGCGAGTAGGTGCGCAAGATGAGCAATTGATATGCAAACAGGTCCCGTGCCGTGGCGGACGATGAGCGGGGGACACTATGACACGGTCGTCGATGGAGATAGTGAGACCGGTAGGGGACTCTTCCGGCTTAGCAAGCAGAGAGGCAAACTCCACAAATTGCCCCGAAGTGATGGCGACCACCGTCTTATACGGGACGGTGTGGAACTCCGGCCCACCTAGCAATGGCGACTGGCTCGTACCTGCAAGGTCCTGCGAAGGCGAGGGCAGCAGTAGCCCAGACGAGGCCAGCGACGGTAACGGCGAAACCACGGAGGGTGGCGGAAGCAATGACGATGCCACAACCGGCGGCCTGAGCTTGGGCCTGGATTTGAGCCTGAATCTGAGCCCAAACCGGCACCACGGAGGGGACTGGGCCAGGCACCAAAGGCGGTCGAGGCGAAGCGTACACCGGCGACACGGCAGAAAAAGGAACCACAGCAGGCAGCGACGGTAGATGTAAACATTGAAGACCCAGAGAGCGAGGGGGCGACAGAAACGGACGAAACAACAAATGACGCCGAACTCTGAGGCAAAGCTAGATCGTAAGTTGTAAGATGTTACGCTAAGTTGTAAGGCGTTACGCTAAGTTGTAAGACGTTACGCTAAGTTGTGAGATGTTACACTAAGTTGTAAGATGTTACGCTAAGTTGTAACATGTTACGCTAAGTTGTAAGATGTTACGCTAAGTTGTAAGACGTTACGTTAAGTTGTAACATGTTACGCTAAGTTGTAACAGTTACGCTAAGTTGTAACAGTTACGCTAAGTTGTAACATGTTACGCTAAGTTGTAACATGTTGCGCTAAGTTGTGAGATGTTACGCTAAGTTGTAAGACGTTACGTTAAGTTGTAACATGTTACGCTAAGTTGTAAGATGTTACGCTAAGTTGTAAGACGTTACGTTAAGTTGTAACATGTTACGCTAAGTTGTAACAGTTACGCTAAGTTGTGACATGTTACGCTAAGTTGTAACATGTTACACTAAGTTGTAAGATGTTACGCTAAGTTGTAACATGTTACGTTAAGTTGTAACATGTTACGCTAAGTTGTAACAGTTACGCTAAGTTGTAACATGTTACGCTAAGTTGTAACATGTTACGCTAAGTTGTGAGATGTTACGCTAAGGTGTGAGATGTTATGCTAAGTTGTAAGATGTTACGCTAAGTTGTAAGATGTTACGCTAAGTTGTAAGATGTTACGCTAAGTTGTAAGATGGTACGCTAAGTTGTAAGATGGTACGCATAGTTGTAAGTTATTACGCATAGTTGTAAGATGTTACGCTAAGTTGTAAGACATTACGCTAATTTGTAAGACGTAACGCTAAGTTGTAAGACGTAACGCTAAGTTGTAAGATGTTACGCTAAGTTGTAAGATGTTACGCTAAGTTGTAAGATGTTACGCTAAGTTGTAAGATGTTACACTAAGTTGTATGATATAAGATGTTACCCAAAGGTTATTAATCCTTTATTTCAAGAGGGTTTAAAGAACATTATTACCGTAAGGTATTCTACCTAATGGCCCTCAATATAACAATATAATACATAAATTAAAAATTAATAAAATTAGTGTAGCAATGACACATAACCACATGCTTACACGAGCTACAGGCGAATTTATTTACATGGTCAACCTGGTGGTTCAATTGAAGAAACAATTTTTTGAGTTTTATCTTAAATAAAGGGATAGTATGGATAGCAATATCTTTCATATCATTAGGCAGTGAGTTGAAAAGACTAGCACCACTATAAGATAGTTTAGACTTTGCAAACTCAGTTTTAATAGAAGGAAGCCTCAAATCAGTTTGAGAAGATCTTGTATTGGCATTGGACACCTCCCAGCAGTAGGTAAAGAGGTTTCTAATATCACTAGGCAATGAGATTTTCAAAGAGTTAAAGGTTAAGATTATTTTCCTCATCTTAATAATGTTATGAACTGGAATCCATTCAAGTTGGCGAAATAATTCAATCGAAGGAGCTCTAGAGTCTTTATCTAAAATTAATCTAGCTGCTCTTTTCTGTAAGATTAATAAGTCATTGAGCAGCTCGTTTCTAGCGTTACCCCATACAGTGCAGCCATACAACAGATGAGGATATATTAAAGCATAGTAAAATTGAATGCGAAAACTAAAGGGAAGGCTTTGACGAATTCTTTTAAACAAATAAAGTCTTGAGTTAATAGTTTTATATATTTGACTAATTTGGAAATCCCACTTTAAATTGCAATCAATTGATATTCCAAGAAGTTTTACCTCCTTTACTTCCTCTATAATCATATTGTTTAGTTGCACCAAAAGGGGAGAAGGTCAGCAAATTTTCGTTTCGAGTATATCTTAATCGATTTAGTTTTTTTGTAATTAAGTACCATATTATTAAACGCTGCCCATTGTGAAGTATGATATAGATCAGAACTTAATAAATCACTAGTAACACCCACATTCGAACCATGTGTAAGGAGAGTGGAATCATCCGCAAACAGAAACGGACTACAGTTCACTAAACTTGATGGTAAATCATTAATAAAAATAAGAAATAATAACGGTCCAAGAATAGAGCCTTGCGGTACCCCAGCAGTTATTTGCATAGGGTCAGACAAAATCCCCTTTATCTCCACCTGCTGGGAACGTCCACTTAAATACGATCTAAACCAACCTAAGGCTGCCTTGGAAATACCATAATTAGTTAATTTATGAAGAAGAATTATATGATCAACCAGATCAAAGGCTTTAGAGAAGTCAATTAAAATCATGCCATTCATTTCACCCTGGTCAATGGTTGACGATAAGTATTCGTAAATCATATTTAAAGATGTTTCACACGAATGATAAGGTCTGAAGCCATGTTGGTGGGTAGAGAGTATATTATTAGCTATAAGATAGTTCATATAAGAAACAGAAACATGTCGCTCAAGAACTTTAGAAATGACAGCTAATATAGAAATTGGTCGATAATTTCCTCTTTCCAACCGGTCATCTGCCTTATGCACAGGTATAAGTTTGGCTTTTTTCCACATATCGGGAAAGATACCAGTTTTTATACTCAAATTACATAAAAGAAGAATGACAGGAGCTACTGAACGTTTTGAAATTTTAATGAAATATGCTGTAATGCCATGAAGACCAGTTGCTTTAGTAAGATCTAAATTATTAAGAAGATTATGTACCTCATCAAGGGTCATTAAAGGAATAGAAAACTTTGAGTCATCAGTATTAATCACTATATCTTCATATAAAAAGTTTCTTGATGGGCATGGAGTAAGATTGGCCGCTACCGAAGCAAAATACGAATTGAAATGGTTTGCAATTTCATTAGGATTCACGATTTTTTTATCATCAATTACTAAAGCAGTAGGTGAAGACATTGTTTTTGATGGCATAAGGTTTTTAAATATTTTCCACAATTGGCGTGGATTGTTAATATTATTAATTAAAAGGCTCTTATAGTAGGAATTTTTTACATTTTTAACAAGGTGAACTGATATATTTCTCCACTTTCTAAATTGCATCCACGCTTCGTGGCTATTTGACCGTATAGCTTCCTTGAGAAATTTGTCTCTCATTCGTCCCGCTTTACGAATTGAGTTGTTGAACCAACCTGGTAATCGATTAACTCGCACTCGTTTACTGATTAAAGGAGCATGTTTGTTTAATACCGAAAGAAAGTGAGAGTGCCAAAAAACCAACAAGTCGTCAGGTCTATCAAAAGTGTCAAAAACACCAGAAGGAATAGATTTAAGGTCTTGACAAAATTTATCATTATCAAGATTTTTTTATTCCGATATTTTATAGTGAGGTGACTATTACGTTGCTTGAAATTTTGAGAATTGACTTTTCTAGTAACGAAAATAGGTAAATGATCACTCAAACCAATTTGTAAAACACCTGATTTGAGGACCAATTCGTCACGTGATGTATATATATGATCAATAATGGTCCCAGAGACAGGCCTTGTAACAGAATCAATAATTTGATTAAGTTGGTATTTAGATGTTATATTATATAGGGACTTATATTCCTTTTTATTACTAAAGTTAGTGTTAAAATCTCCAAGCATTAGAATTTCTTTTTGATCATTGACAGCCTCACCAAGCATTTGATTAAGCTGATCTCTCCATGAAGTTGAGTACTCCGTTTCTCTTCCCCATGTTTACGTACGTGTGAGAAAACGCAGCATGAGTGGAAATCAGCTATAAGATGTGATATTTTATGCTGCATTTTCAAAGGTTAAGCTATATGTTGCAAGACATTCACAATAGACAATTCACTTTAGATTTGACTATGTGTATGAGATTATTCTATGACTATGAGTATGAGATTTGTCATCTTTGTTGCCAATTGCTTGCGTCATCTCTTGCGTCATCTCTTGCTAAGGTGATAAAGTCATTTTCTATTTGACTACCATATTTGTACTCAAATGAACGATATTTATCACGTCAGTATTAAAGAGATGACATAAGCAATTGTCGCCAAAAATGAAAAATCTCGTTCTTGTAGTACTCGTATTCATAGTTAAGTCTAAAGTTCCCTATTACAGTATCTCACACTTGAGAAGCTGTACAACGTTGTGAGACGTTAGTCATTGCTACTATAATACAGTAAATGTGAGTTTTAAAATTGTAAACAATAAGGTTTTCATGGTGACAATAATATTTTCTTGTCCTGCGCACATTTTCAACTGCTGCACTGAGGTATTGCTTATAATATTAATTTTATTAAAGTGCCCATGACTCCAAATACAATATTAGTAATATAGATGCTACATGAAGTAAATAGTTGAATACCAAAATGTTTTGTGATTTGAGTTTTGTGTTGATGTTTTATATAAAGATTTGTTTGTCCGAAATGCTAATGAGTGTGACGTCATTTACGGCATCATTTTGGATACAATATTCTACTGTTAAAGCAAATTAATCTAACTCAAACGTTGATGATGTACTTGACCACTATAGTAAAGATTTTATCAACTTTTTCACTCAAATCCTCAACCAGTCTATCACACGGAAAGCAGAAAAGAAAGCCAAATGCCGTAAATGACGTCACATCATTAGAATTTCAGTTGAAATAAACCTTTATAGCACATCAACGCAAAGCTCAAATCATAAAATATTTTGGCATTCAACTTTTCACTTCATGTAGAATCTATATCAGTAATATCGTATTTGGGGTCATGCAGGGCCCTTTAAATGTTCATTTTACTTAAATTACTCATTTTACAGAAAGGAAAAGTTAAAAGTCGGACTACTGTTGATAAAGTGTTTTTCAGGTAAATAACTGCACTATAACTTGTTATGATGACGTTGTGTGATGTATTTTTAACGCAGTACCACCCTTATCTAAAGTCAGAGGCGGCGCATGTTTTGTCAAGTTGGGGTACGATTTCTGGAGGACACACTGTGTGGCAATGGTGGATCCAAGGTTGTTTAAAAAAGCACATTAAAATTTAGTAAATTGTCAGCAAGTGGTAGTGTACATTTGCGGCAAAGCCACAAACACATGTAGGGAGGTTTGCTCCGGAGAAATAGGCACCAAACCATTTCTAAAATATGTAAGATTAAAAAAGGGGCATCTGTACATCAGTGCATAAAAAGTTATTGACAAAATACTGAAAAATGAACTAAGATCAAGGAGGTTCAGTTTGTAGACATACCTGTATGACTGCATAACTGCATTCATTCCATGTTCCAAAAAGGGCACTTCTTGCCCCCTTCCCCAGGTGTGCCATTGTCTTTCATCTCTGCATTTAATAGCACTCCGTCGAGATGACGTCAATATCCATGTTTGTCCGCATTTACCCATAATTCTTGCGGCCGTAACAAAAGAAAATAGCTCATTTGCAATCATTTGTGCGTCAAGTTTGGTTTGTTTGTCCACATTTTGAGCTATTAATAGCAGCCAAACGCTCACTAGTGATTGAAGCTCAGCGTTTCATGTGACCTCACCAAAATCCTAAAATCTATATTGTAACATTCTATAACCTGTTTCTTTTACATGTTTTACAAAGCGTTGTTATAAATCTTCGTTGAAAATTTCAAGTTGATAAAATAATTCCCTATGGAATTACAGAATTTTGAATTATTTGATAGCTGAGGTCATCATGTTTCGAAAATGTCATGAAAAGCTATATATTTTTTTACCTAACATCAGGTGTTAGTTTTGATTACACTAGCTATAATTATAATAAAACATTTTGAAGTAAAAACTAATCATTTTGATTGAAAATTTGGCTTCATTTATGTAGTTTTTCAGCTACCATATTTGTTCTCCAAAATTAGTGATGTTTTGATTTGTGTTCAAACATTCTCCTTTTTCCATTTTCATATTTTACAGAAATTTGTATACATTGTTGAAAATCGTTGTTCCTGGATGGTTCACACCTGAGGTACTGTTCACCGGATCATAAATTTGTTCTGATTACAGCGAAACATTGTTTTACATGTTTTGAAACCCCATCATCTTATAATAATCCCCTCGCAAGCGAGGGTGATAATCTCGCCGCAGCACGGATCCATTTCTCACTAAAGGTTTGTATATATATATATATATTTATTTGAGCGGAGCATGGTAGGACCAACTCCTTATAAGGAAGTAAAAAGTCGTTTTGGGTATCCATTTGAATCGGACAATATTTAGATTTTGGGCGAATGAGGCCATTGGCGAGTGGTGATCTGACGAACTACATAAAGAGGTTTTTACGAAGGGTATACACGTTTGCGTAATATAATAGGTACGTGTGTTATGTATTTAGACACGCTAATTCCAAATCTGTTTTCAGAATTGAAAACGGTTAAATATTGATCGAGATAACGTTCAAAGTATACGACGAAGCTCCTGGGCTGGCTTCTGATTGCCGACTAATTTCTAAGTACATAAACCGTTTTTACGAAGGGTATACACGTTCTCGTAATATAATATAGGTACGTGTGTTATGTATTTAGACACGCTAATTCCAAATCTGTTTTCAGAATTGAAATCGAGTAAATATTGGCCGAGATAACGTTCAAAATCTTATTGACAGAGACTGCGAATACAAATACGCGGTCTTGGGTACTGGGGACCATGGATGGGGACTGGGGTTGGGGGTAGTGGTAGAAAAGGCGAGCGAGGGGATTATTGCGCATTTGTATTTCTAGTGATACTGCAAGGAAGAATGTTTGCTGTGTGCAATAATTGTGGTTAAATGTACAATTGTGACCGAATGTCGTTTTTATGTGGATATATTAATTTTTTGATTATATTATATTAAGGCAAAAAATGTAAGGCAGGAAGCTTAGCTGAGTTTAGCAAAACTATATTATTTGGATAAGGAAAGAAAAACAAACCAATACTTTTGTATTTATAAAATAAAGTCATTCCCAGCTAATAAATTGATGTGAGGAATTAACACATAATTGAATAACATTATGTGTTAATTACTCACTTTCCCAAATGGACTTATTTTATGTATTCCATATACTGTACATGTGAGGAAACGCAAATACACGTACTGTACATGTACGTAGATTGCCCTGACGAATAATTATTCATTGCCTTAACGAGCAAATACATTGCCCTAACTTTGACATGTTCTGCACATTCCACAATATTAGGACAACTTATGTCCTATATTTTCTCAGGATTTATGGTGAAGGAAAATTTCGAGTGTGGGAATATATACATTTTAAGACCAAGCCGGGACCAGTTGCTAAAAATGCAACTTCAAGGCCTTCCGGCTGGAATTGAACCTGCGATGCTAGTGTAGTGCTCTGACCACTGAGCTACGGAAGCCGTTGCCGAGAGCCTAGTCACGAGTTCTGTATATATAGTGGTGGTAATGCTGGGATAAGATTCTGGGTATATTACAAGTAAATGAAGTAATATTTGGCATTTCACTCGATTAAACTACATGTTTTCAGGATTTATGGTGAAGGAAAATTTTGAGTGTGGGAATATATACATTTTAAGACCAAACCGGGACCAGTTGCGAAAAATGCAACTTCAAGGCCTTCCGGCTGGAATTGAACCAGCGACCCTGCGATGCTAGTGCAGCCCTATATTCCTATACTAGTCTATAATAGTCCTATATTACTCTATAACCCTACAATAGTCCTATATTACAGTAGTCTATAACCCTATTAGTTTGGACAAGTAAGTTGGGGAGTCAATGGAGTGGGTGCTTGTGATGGGGAATCTCAATGGGGGGTTAGGGTTAGGGGTTTAGACTTATGATTAGGGTTATTTGGGGTTAGGGTTACTATCTCTCATCACTGGTCAGTGTATTAGCTGAGCGTTAGGGAAATGTATTTGCTCATCAGGTCAATGTATTTGCTCGTCAGGGCAGTGTATTAGCTCGTTAGGGAAATGTATTTGCTCATCAGGTCAATGTATTTGCTCGTCAGGGCAGTGTATTAGCTCGTTAGGGAAATGTATTTGCTCGTCAGGGCAATGCATTTGCTCGTTAGAGAAATGTATTTGCTCGTCAGGCCAATGTATTTGCTCGTCAGGGCAATGTATTAGCTCGTTAGGGAAATGTATTTGCTAGTCAGGGCAGTGTATTAGCTCGTTAGGGAAATGTATTTGCTCGTCAGGCCAATGTATTTGCTCGTCAGGTCAATGTATTAGCTCGTTAGGGAAATGTATTTGCTCGTTAGGGAAATGTATTTGCTCGTCAGGGCAATGCATTTGCTCGTCAGGGCAATGTATTTGCTTGTCAGGGCAATGTATTTGCTCGTCAGGGCAATGTATTTGCTCGTCAGGGCAATGTATTTGCTCTTCATGGCAATGTATTTGCTCTTCAGGGCAATGTATTTGCTCTTCAGGGCAATGTATTTTCTCTTCAGGGCAATGCATTTTCTCTTCAGGGCAATGCATTTTCTCGTCAGGGCAATATATTTGCTCTTCAGGGCAATGTATTTGCTCATCAGGGCAATATATTTGCTCTTCAGGGCAATGTATTTGCTCTTCAGAGCAATGTATTTGCTCTTCAGGGCAATGTATTCGCTCTTCAGGGCAATGTATTTGCTCTTCAGGGCGATGTATTTGCTCTTCAGGGCAATGTATTTGCTCTTCAGGGCAATGTATTTGCTCGTCAGGGCAATGTATTTGCTCGTCAGGGCAATGCATTTGCTCGTCAGGGCAATGCATTTGCTCGTCAGGGCAATGTATTTGCTCTTCATGGCAATGTACTGTATTTGCTCGTCAGGGCAATGTATTTGCTCGTCAGGGCAATGTACATGTATTTGCTCTTCCTAATACAGAATACGTACTATAAGTACCTACATGTATCTACTTTCCAGACAAAAATAAAGCAAAATCAATATATATATAAAATAAAAATAATAAACTGCACTACATTCTACACTGTACTGCACTGTGCTGAACTACATGTAGTACTCTGTAACTTCAATGTATATTATAGCGTAACAATCCAATCACCTACAGTATGGAAATTTTCTCAACGCTTTTCATATTTTCATACAATTTTCTGTTTCATTTATTCCTTGTAGACCGGTTGTTTGCTTCTGGTGGCTGGCTCACTTTTAACACGAACTTACTGTGATTTGTGGATGATAAAAAACAATACATCTATTGAAAGGTACAGTCCTCTCATGCCAACGTTTCCTTACAATAGAATTGTTCTTCCTGATCAAAGGAGAGGAAAAAGAGTGCCCTAGAATATTTTAAGGTCGTCCTTGCTCCATATATTAGGGACCTTAAGATCTACGACGGCAACCCAGGACGGGGATGTTGTTTACACAAAAGAATCTTTATTCTCAACGCCGTCCTCGTTTTGTTTACAACGCCTCTGAGAGTGTTTTCATGTCTTTAGGACGACGGTGACTCGCAAAGAAATGAGGGCTGTTCCTTAAGACTGACTTAAACACAGACACTATACAATCGTTTTAGAGATATTGTTTTGGGGATCATAAGACAAGCTTTGATTGTCAAATACATGTACGCTAGTCAATCAACCGTGGTTTCATTCAAATGCTAAAATGTATATTGCTTTCACTGCCGTCGCCGTCCTAGGTTGCCGTCGTAGATCTTAAGGTCCCTACAAGACAGAGAGTATTTCAACGTTTTCATGACAACGTTAAAGCCTTGTACAGTATAGGTATTTTTATATAAAGAATGCAAAAATAGCCGATAAGGTCTTTTACAGTTTTTGATTTGGTCCATTCGTTTTGGAGATATCTCTCTTCAAACATTGCCATGACTAGTATTATTTTGAATTTCCCGCGAGAAAAAAAACGTGGCAGTCTCTGAAAGTTGTTCGCCAGTATGTATTCAGTATTCAGTTGTGCAGTTATCATGAAAGCGATAATAATTCCAGATAGATGTGTTGTTTTGAGTGTTCAAATGAGTGACTTAGAAAAAGGAATTTCACTTCTTTGCAACCCTTAAGTACGTCACAGGTAGCTCGTCCCAGGCCTCTTATTTGTAGTCTTCTTAATCAAAAACTGTAAACGTCCAGACTTGTGAAGATGAGATGTCTTCCTGTAGAGACTTGAGAAGAACGGCGATGTTTAAATATGGAAATCTCCAACTGTACTGACCGTGTCTGAAGCTCAGTGATCAGAGCGCCAATGCGTTGATTCGGAGACCTTGAAGGGTTCGATTCCCAGTTGGGGCAGTCAGATTTTTCGTATACTGTAAATATTATTTTGTTCAATCCTCTCTTCATTTAAAATTAAGGTCTATCATTGGAAGGGATTTTCAAGGGTTCAAAAAATACATTTTGGGGTTCGTATACACCATGCCTTTGGTAGGTATTGTAGCTGTACACGGTTTTTTTGTTCAGAATGTTTTGTATACTTTCAAACACCCGAAAAATATGACTGAATGTCGTAATGTTCTAGACGAAACCACACCCCAGTTAAGATGGCTACGCTGACAAACTCCCGTGCTTTTGATTGGCTACATATAATATAATATAATATAATATAATATAATATAATATAATATAATATAATATGATATGATATGATATGATATATGATATGATATGATATATGATATGATATGATATGATATGATATGATATGATATGATATGATATGAAAAAGAGAAATAAGAGAACTTCAATATGTTCATCATCTAAATAACAATTTACCAAAAAATGAAATAAATGCGCTCCGTACTTTTCGGGGTGTTGAATGTTAAAGATGGCCCGTTGTCGTAGTTTAACGTTACAAATTAGTGAAATACTGTGGTCTAATATTCCCAAATGTATTGTTGTTATGCACAGTTGTACACCTGCATACGGCATCTGCACCTCTAACCAAGCATTCAGATTTCTCCAAAAATAGATCAGCCATGGCAAACGTTAAGAGTTTATAGCTCCAAAACTATGCACCAGATTCATTTTAAATTTTCAGTGAACGCTCTTTCCGTGGTTCTCTAGCGAAAAAAAATGCTAGCGATTTTTTCACTTCAGAGACATTTTAAGTAACAGTACTTACGTATTTTCATATTTCAACTTACACGTCACCCTTTTGGCACATACTGTTTAAGCCCTATCCCCATCACGTTTTACCTTCATGAAGGGCTCGGCGCTCGAAAGTCCGTACTGTATTTCATTGCTAAAAATCTCGGCAGTTCACCACCCGTTTTCACTTACTATATCTAAAACACTGCCTTCGTAGCACTCTACTTTTTAAACTAAATAACTTACGTTTTAGTATTTGAGCAAAATTATTTATTATTTTTATATTAAAAAGTTATTCGTTATGTAGAATTTCATTGTATAAAATTGCTATTCCTCTTCCTCTTAAACACGTTTAAAGAAGTTTTAGTTGGCGCGGGTTCACCTACACTGCTATACGTTTTAACTGTCGACGTCGTTTTGAAAAGTAGAAATGTCTCTCTCTAAAAGGGACACCTCTCTAACACCTTTCTAAGACAACGGACACTTTTCCCTGCCAGAGCAAACACTTAATTTAAGAAGGCGAATTAATCGGATTTCGTTAATTTGCAATGCTGGTGTGAGAGTGACGACGATGTCAACATGGATGTGTCCGCTTCTATTAAGTCAGTTGCTGAAGCTCTCAACCTTGTTGACGAATTCAGGAAGTTGCATCCCCACAGCTGCACGACGAAGTTCTAGTAGCATCTATATAGGAACAGTTCTCAACAGCTGGAAGAAGCGAGGCTTAATTTCTCAAAAAAAAACAGTCTACTATAACACTATTTTTATTGTGCCGTTATAAACTCGTTAGTGGCACTGCGACAAAGTTTTTTATTTCTTTTATAAAATAAGGTCTTTAAATTGGAAATAAGATTAAGAAAACTTGGCTTACATGTAACTGCCTCGGGAAGCGCTTGTTACACTGTAGCGCCACACAGATTTCGTAAACAATTCGTCGGCTTCTTAGTGATGATAATGCTCTCAAAATTGTTAGTAACTTGGATCAAGTCCACATTTCACCAATAAGAACGTGTGTTGTTACTTACTTTTTCATAATACTGCACTAGGAATAATCAAAGATTATATAAGTACATTCGATACAAGTGTATATTATTAAAGAGGTGAATGGGCTTGTGTATATCAACAATTATAAAATAAGTCGTGTCTTACGCACGCTGTGATTTGTCAGTTACCGTGTTTATATCAGGCTATGCAAACACGGTTCTGACGTCACAGCATATTTCGCAGTCTTATTTTATAAAAGAAATTGGACGCCCTGTGTTTATATAACCTGATGAAAACACTCGAGAGAGTGTTTTCTCTCTCGTTTTGTATCAGGCTATATAAACATGGGCGGCTATAATATAAAACAAATAATAAATATAACAGCTGAAGCTGAGAATTCATAGATGGAGAGCTTTCTTATTTGGAATATACGAATATAACTAAGGTATTTTATTGCATGCATATGCAACAGTTGAATCTTTGACAAGAAATCAAACCACAAGGCCCACGAATACTTAGTTGCCAGTTCATCGATCGCGAGTGGCCTATATATGCCATATGTACTGTACTGTACTTCTAGTACGTATTCCATATAAGGAAGTGGCCTACGAACAACTACAAGGCATTGACGAGCAAATACAAGGCATTGACGCGAGCAAATACATGGCACTCGTACCAGCCCACTGGATGTGGGATTGTTAACACGTTACGATATGTTCGATTATCCGCTCTTTTTAAGAAAACTACTGTACGCATATTGTAAACAGATAATTTATCTTTGTTTTAATATATATTGTAGCTTTGGGAGTTGATTATTTCTCAAGAAAACGTTCGTCGAAGACAGCCGAAAGTTCGTGTTTTTGTTTACAAGATGGTATCCGTATTACGAAAATTATATTTTTGGGCATGTTCGATTATCCGCGCTTTTAAAGAGAACTAAGTTAGCTACCGGGATAAAGTTGTACGTATGTTGTAAATAGATCATTTAACTTTCCTTTGATATATTCTATAGCTTTGGGGTGGTTTATTTCTCAAGAAAACGTTTGCCAAAGGGTTAGGACCTTTGTTGTTTTGGGGTGGGTTACAATCCAATTAACTAGGAGACTGGTACGAGGGTTCAACGTGTCAGCTATTTGCTCGTTAATTCACTCTATTTGCTCGTCAATGCCTTCTATTTGCGCCTCCTTATAAGGAATACGTACTAGATACACCTATCATATATGCAGGGTGGCCGAAAGGCAACTTCTGGTTTCAGTGGTATTTAAAGTGCTTCGTTGCCAACTTGTGGTAACTACTCCGGAAATTCGCCGAGTCAGAAAACCCTATAGAAGCTTTCTTATTCATCCACAATCCAAACATTATTTTTTTGTTTGACCTCGTCACTTGGTCTTCCACGCTTTGCGTCAGTCAAGGCTGACATAATTCGAAACGCAAGTCAAGAAAACGTTGTTTTTTTGAAAAT
Organism: Chrysogorgia sp. JL179-B06; assembly: GCA_035772405.1. Classification (NCBI taxonomy): domain Eukaryota; kingdom Metazoa; phylum Cnidaria; class Anthozoa; order Scleralcyonacea; family Chrysogorgiidae; genus Chrysogorgia; species Chrysogorgia sp. JL179-B06. The sequence goes on along the minus strand of JAYKKM010000403.1, from coordinate 1,747,804 downwards.
GCAGAAATAATTACTTTCTAAGATATGTCTTCCTTCAATTAAAAGACAAAATGAATAATTTATATCAAGGATTGACAAGATATTTACGGATGAGTTCACCAAGGGAATCTCGTGCTTCGAAAAATGGCCGACCGAACGTGCACTGCGTCACGGTTGACACTCACTCTTTAACATACACCAAACAATCTCGATTACGACGTCATTAGGATAGCGTTATTCTTCGTCGAACCGCCGCATAATTAATGTTTATTGTCAGCTTCATCAGCGCGGTGCATCATACTGTACGTACCTAAAACTAGAAATACGAATTCGCAATAATCCCCTCGCCCGCCTTTTCTACCCCCCCCCCCCCCCCCCTACGGGAATTTCTCCATCCATGGTGCCCAGACCTCGCACGCCGTGGCCGTGTATTATTTCTGTTTTGCAAAAATTCACAATTTCCAAAAGCCCGTTTCGTCGAAGAAATGTTTGAACGTTATCTCGGCCAATATTTAACCGATTTAAACTCGGAAAACACATTTGGAATTAGCGAGTAAACATACATAACATACGCGTTTACTATATTACGAGAACGTGAGTACCCTTCGTAAAAACGGTTTATGTACTTAGAAATTAGTCGATTATAAACTGGTCACTTCTTCGTATATTATTTTGAACGTTATTTCGATCAATATTTAACCGTTTTCAATTCTGAAAACAGATTTGGAATTAGCGAGTCAAAATACATCACATATGTGTCTACTATATTACGAGAACGTGAATACCCTTCGTAAAAATGGTTTATGTACTTAGAAAGTTAGTCGGCTTTGTCGACTAAATAATGATTAGCCGGTCACTTCGTCGAATATTATGTTGAATATCTCGATCAATATATAACCGTTTTCAATTCTGAAAACAGATTTGGAATTAGCGAGTCAAAATACATAACATATGTGTCTACTATATTACGAGAACGTGAATACCCTTCGTAAAAATGGTTTATGTACTTAGAAATTAGTCCGGGCTTGGTCGGCTATGATAATCTCGATCAATATATAACCGTTTTCAATTCTGAAAACAGATTTGGAATTAGCGAGTCAAAATACATACTCGGACTCGGATTTCTATTTCCTCAAAAAACTATGTCTCTTGTGACGGTTCAATTTAATCTGAGTATCTAGTTACCAGTGCCACATTTTCCGATGCCGCGCATGAGGACGGTTGATCATATATATATATATATATATATATATACCTATAAAGCCGATCCGAGATCAGGATCCGCTTGGATCTCGCGTGATAAGGGACTAAACGCCGGTCGATATTAGCACCCTCAGGCCTTCGGCCTTCGGCCGGCGCTTCGCGCCGGGCGAGGGGATGAACAGGTTTTGTGATTGGCTATATGGAACAAAAGTGGTTAGGGTTAGGACATTGGTTTCTTTGTGGTTGATTCTATTGTTTTAATCAACCAATCACAAAACTTATTCGTATAGGTACGTGCAGGCGACCCCATCAGTGTGCAATAGCGCAAAGCATTTACACAGAAAATCACGCCAGAGTATTACCTGGTATACAGTATGTTTGTGGTGAAAGTTTCGTCCCAGTTATTCTTTTTATAATATAACATGCTCTTACTCTATTGTTTTCTTTTTTCAGTTGTCAATTGTTAATAATGTTCTTAAGGTATGATTTTGACTGGTTTGGGGAAGTGATTTTTGTATATTCGTCAAAACCTGCTAGAATGTGACTGGCTATACTTCCGGTTTCTATTTAATAAATCGATGATGACGTTACATTCGAGCGGGAAACTGAAACGAACTACAGGTATACAGCCGTAAAGGCTGCTGTAATCGTTTGGTTGGAAGAACTTCATTTGTACTACACAACTTCAGTTACATTTGTTTTCTGGACACAACTCATTGTTCAACAGATTGTCGTCGTAATCTATCTCCTGAAATATCATCTTTGGTCTAAATAATCGTTTGAATTTCTCTCTCGGTCGTTAACACTCGCTGGCGTCCATCTTGAAATCCTATCGCTCCAAACGACCCCAGGAGCCCATGCGCTCGTAGTTCGTTCCAGTTTTTTCCGCTCGTTTTGATATCGGCGAATTGGTGTGAGAATATTGAAATATTACTGTAAATTGTGTTGTCTTGTTGTTCTCATATTATTCTTAATTGTAGTTGAACACTGCTTTTATTTTCTTCTAGTTCGGCCTGAACGAATTGCAGTTGCGCTTCAGAACTCGTTTGACTAAACATTTACTATCTCAGTATTTAAAGTAAGAATATTTGTCAGATGTTGTTGGGTATACTAGATTGACGTACAAAGACCTTTTACTTTGAACCACTTTTTCAAAAAATTCAATTTAAAGATTGGTCGCTGATATTACTTCGTTCTTAAATACGGAGCGATCGCATAAATAGAGTTACTGAGTTACTCAACCTAAAGCAATATAAATAATCTTATTGGTCCGTTTGCATGGCGTGCTGTCCAAAGTTTTCGCTTGGCTATCGTTATTTCAAAAACATTCGATAATCTCAAATGAAAATGGCACAAAATAATAACAAAGTCACAATAAGTTTAAGGACGGGGGTCTTTTTTATGCGATTGCTCCGTGTTTAAATATACTGAAACGTTTAGAACAATTCACTTTTCAAACGTCACTTTTCAGTAACATATAATTATTTTAATTTTGAGTTGGAACACTCCAACACCATTTGACTTTGACATATTGTAGGTAGAGACTACTACTAGTTCGTACGTGACATATTTCTTTTTTAAAGGACTGACATATTTCTTAGTGTAAAGCTAGACACCATATTAGTTTTATTAGTGTTTTACTCATTGCAATACCTATAGTAATTCAATTCATTTTTGCAATTGAGGCAATCTTAATAAATCTATCTATCCATAGTCAATCGAGATATGGTCTGGAAACTCGGCAAACTTCAAAGCGACTATAACGAGCTACGTTTTGATGTTGAACCGTACCTTACACCGTGCACATCCTTTGTTTTAGGTTTATTAATATTTAAACAACACGGTTGAGCGATTAAACCCAAACGATTCTATTGGATGATTGCTTCATTATACTAAAGTACAATAGGTTCAGTGACCGTGCACCGTGCACAAAATTAAATAAAGACAAACAAAAAGATAGAACAAAGACTTTAGTTGAGTTTCCAGACCATATCTCGATTGACTATATGATCTATCTAATTATTCAATGTGATTTTTGCCTATAACCTCAAAAAAAATTATTGTCTTATTTGGAAGAACTTTGAAAATGATAAAGTAACTTCTTTTGAAGATTTTCGTTTCTTCGCTTTCTTTTCGAGATATTGTTTGATATGCATGTAAATGTACGGAATTTACGTCACACATGCATAATGAGTTATCAGAGAATGTTATAGATCTTTGCGTTCATCAAATAAAAACACTGAAGTGTGAATAACACGTGCGCGTGTTTCTCCCACAACACCAAACTTCTCGATTTTAAAGGATTTCGTTCGAGAATGAAAGAGATACATATATTTCTCCAATAAGTCATTATGCATGTTGACGTAAATTCAGGACATTTGCATATCAAACAAACTAATATATCTCAAAAAGAAAGCGAAGAAACGAAAATCTTCAAAAGGAGTTACTTTATCATTTTAAAGTTCTTCCAAATAAGACAATAAAAAAATTAAAGGTTTGGGGCACTTTAAATAAAAAAATAGGTCAGTATAGGTCATTCTACTAAAACCTCGTTTTTCCAATCCTATACCATGTTATTTGTTATCTCCTGTATGTACAGCATTTGTCAATTGGACAACTCTGTTTTATTTTTTCTAGTAATTTCATATATTATAAGATCAGCAACTTGGATACAAGAATATCTAATCCAGATCAACTTTTGACTCAGGTAATCATTTTATTAAACGCCGCTCTCGATTAACATATCCAGAAGTAAAATAATTTAATAAGCGCCGCACATCCATGGTGCGGCGCAAAGGTGATGTGGTGTGGTGTGGTGTGGTGTGGTGTGGTGTGGTGTGGTGTGGTGTGATGTGATGTAATGTAATGTAATGTAATGTAATGTAATGTAATGTAATGTAATGTAATTTTGTGAAGTACTACAGGACCCCACTGAAAAACACTTCGGTGACGTGGGTATCCTGATTAAAATATTATTATTATTATTATTCGATAAGTATGAATCACTGCAAGAAAAAACGATTATCTATAATAATATTTAACACACAACTGGAAGGCGTTCAAGAAGGCCATGATGACAAAGAGATTGACGTTCTTTTTCGAATTTATTGCGTTTTTATATCAAATTAATAAATAAAAGTAATGTTATGAGCATTGAGCATTTTGTCAACCTTTGAGCATAAGCACTGCTCTCGCCGGCAAAAAGTTGCCAAATTGAAACGTAATTTATCTACTTTTGTCGAGATACCGGCTGCCAGTGCCGAGATCTTACCAATAAACACTACGGCGGGAACAAATAGTATTCCCGCCGCCCTCTGTGTAAACATACCCTAAACGAGACATATCGTCGTTAAAAGTTGTTAAAGGTCTCTAGTGTCATCTGGATTGTCTATGACACACATGCAGGTAAACTTAAGGGATAATAAGAAAATATAAGAAAGCTGCTAAGTTCTTAAAAGAACTATAGATATAATATGAAAAAGAGAAAAGTGAACTTCAGTATGCCGAAAAATACTTAAAAGGGCTATGTCACGATTTGCCTGGTTACTCAGCTAAGCATACTTGTTGATTTTTTGTTCAAGATAGTATACGACAATCGTGGCCTTCCAGCTCCTTCTCGTTCCCCACCACGATTAGACATTAAATTGTCATTACGCTTTACTTATAACTCGTCCAAAAATAACCCACCAACATGAAAATAACAAATACTAATCGATTAAATCGAATAAATCGTTGAGCTTTCGCTTCGCTTTGATTTTGGATTCCGAATCAAAAATCAAAAAGTACGCTTAGCTGAGTAACCAGGCAGATCGTGACATAGCCCCTTTAAGTAAAAGTAGTTGCGTATATCCATAAAAATAAACGATATAAAACTAAACTAAACGACATAGGTTATCTTTTATACCTCGAGCTATATCTTTATATTGCCAGTCGTAAAATGCAGGTTTTTTAATGTTTTTAAACTTGTCTCTAATTGTAATAAGAAAAAATATGAAAGCTGCTAAGTTCTTAAAATAATTGAATATAATATGAAAAGGAGAAGTAAGAGAACGTTAATGTGTCGAAATGTATTCATGGACGAAATGTATTCATCGACGATGTTTCGGACGATGTGTCCATCTTAATTCGGGTTATAGAGGACACGAGAAAGACACATCGTCCGAAACGTAAGTATTTTTGGACACATTGAAGTTCTCTTATTTCATCTCTAATAGACGAGTTTCAGGGTCATGCGCAGTAGCAATTTTATTTCAAATTTTCATATGAGGTAAAAACAACTGTTTTAGCTAGAAAGATCATATTAAAAATAGTAAAAGTGCAAAGTTTGAAACTAATCGGGCAAATAGTGCGAAAGCTACACACTTTGGAAGTTTTGCTCTTCACTATGGATTTAATAGGGATTTTGGAAAAAATCCCTTTTGAAATGGCCAACTTTCTGCTTGTGTAACTTCTTCCTTTTTTACACAATTCCTTTCAAACTTTGCACTTCTACTATTTTCAATATGCTCTTTCCAGCTGAAACAGTTGTTTTTATCTACGATGAAAATTTGAATATTTGATGTTACTGCGCATGATCGTGAAAGTCGTCTATTGTAGTATTTATTTTTTATATCTTAGTTTATATCGTTTCATCAATTTGTAAATCCATTGTACTTTTTTAAATTGTTTTAGTATCAACCATAAACATTCTTTCGTTAACGTAAAAAAGTCATATCAAACATTGTTCCAAATTTTCAGTTAGTTTCACCTTTTTGTTTGTAGAAGTCTCCCCATTCAAAAATTAATTGAGATTAATTGAAATTGTAATTACTTTGATCAAATTTGGAGTAGTAGTCATAAGCGAATTCATTGGGTCAAGTCGCAGTGCTATTGAGCGTCGATTTTCATTGGTTAAAATTAAGACTCACTTGCCCCATCTCACAGGAGATCATAACCAATCACAGAATGAACAATTTTTCATTACTTTCGGGCCAATGTTTTCATTTCATCACTCGTATTTAATTTTTAGCGGACGCCATGTTTGGCCTAGATTTCAGGTGGTCGTGCCTAGATGGCATACTCGCAGTTGAGGTTACTGTGAGGTACTAGTCTTCTGGACGATCTTTTTTAGTATCCGCGAGAGGTTGGACGAAATGAGAGATTGTACTGCTATCATACGATCGGACATGCCTGTATGATGAAATACATCATGGAACTGCTAACCCCAAAAACAACTTTCATCTCGTCTTACTCTGACGAAGTGCTCCGCTCGAAACGTCAGTATTTCGTCACTAAAAATATTGGCAGTTTACCACCTTTTCACTTTACTATATATCCAAAACACTGTCTACGCAGCACTCTACTTTTTTACTAACCCTAACCCCCCCCCCCCCCCCCCCCCCCCCCGCCTAATGGTTTTCTAATACAGACCTAGTATCTCGTGGTAACCTCAACTGCGAGTATTCCATCTAGCCACGACCATTGCAGCGCGAATATGTCGTGGCTTCTGATTGGTCAGGATAGGAATATTCTAGTTTAAGGTTTGTGATTGGATAACGCTACTAGTGGTCATCAGAATGCCGAATTTGTAATAGTTGGTTGATACTAATAAAGATTATTATTATCGTTGTCCTGAAGAAGGACACATCGTCCGAAACGTCGTCAATGGAAATACGTTAGTACTTAAAGAGTGAGTGTCAACCGTGACGCATTGCACGCTCGGTCGGCCATTTTTTGAAGCACGAAATTCCCTTGGTGAACTATACATCCGTAAATATATTATCAATCCTTGATATATATCATTCATTTTGTCTTTTAATTAAAAGAAGATATACCTTAGAATGTAATTATTTATGCATTTTATTTATGCATTTATGCATAACTTTTCTTGACTTTCGTTTCGAATTATGTCAGCCGTGACTGACGCGAAGCGTGGAAGACCAAGTGACGAGGTTCAAACAAAAAAATCGGGTTCCAAGTCGACGTATTTGGATTGTGGATGAATAAGAAAGCTTCTATATGGTTTTCGGAGAAGACTCGGCGAATTTCCAGAGTATTTACTGCGTTAAGTTGGCAACGAAGCACTTCAAAACACGTCGTATGGAAAGATAAACACAAACGCGCAATGCACGACGGTTGACACTTACTCTTTAAGTATTTTGGGTAAATACGTACCTAAAATGAACAGGTTTTGTGATTGGCTATATGGAACAAAAGTGATAGGGTTAGGACATTGGTTTCTTTGTGGTTGATTCTATTGTTTTATTGTTTGAATCAACCAATCACAAAACTTGATAGTATAGGTAGGTGATGACCCAGTATTTTTCGACATATTAAGTTCTCTTATTTCTCTTTTTCATAGTATAGTTGGTAAACTTCGTACTTGTAAGACACTCAGAACAGTGGTTTTCTTTTAGGATGTTGAGAAATTTTGCAGTGGCTTAGTTGACTTATATTCCAATATTAGTAAGGTAAGGCGTGCACCTTCACCACCATGATTATTTCCGTTTCTATATTGCTCTCACTGGGAGATTTAATCCCTAAATCCATTTATCAACATGAATACTTTTAGTAATTTTCCCTCAAAATAATGAACATTTTTAATTAACTGTCCCTCAAGCCTCGGGAGGATTTGTGAAAGTCCTTCCATGTCATGGTATTATAGTTATAATAAATGTGTATAACAGGCTTTTAGCCAGGATTTCAAAACTGGCCGTCCAAACATTTTGGTGGGCATGACCACGAAAAAATGTTGGTGTGGTCGTGAGCAAGTGAGCTTATCAAACGTATTGAACAGCGGTTTTATTAACTCTTTCCTGTCCGGCTGAAAAAATATCCAAAATTGAACTCCCTCTTTGTTCTATTGATATCTCTGGAAATATCCATATAACTGTTGCGAAACCTATACCTTTTCTGAAAGCCCAATAAACCGGCTGTTACCAATGCTTTTGAATTTCCCGAACAAGACACATCATGATAATATAAATTAGCATTAATTATCATAAATCAGGTGGAAAAACTTGGCGTGTGAGTCATGGGTCTCGTGTGCCTGGCGCTTGTCGAATTTCAATTTTTAATCTTGCGTTACCGTGTGCCGTGTTTTTCGATTGACGACTTCGGGGGTCTTCTATGACCCCTTTTGACTGGGTCGGACGGGAAAGAGTTAAACAACGTTTTTGCTACTTTATGTTAGATCAGAATATACATACACGTTAAATCGATCTTACACTCAATCGTCATATCTGCGTGTTCTTGACAAAAATTACTAACGAAACCTACACAATAGCTAAAATAAATAGAAGCTAACATAAATCAAGAAACATTAGAAAGGGGGGGAAACTTGTAAGTTGTTGTTTGAGGAAAATATTTTGTGTAGGCCGTCCATGGCCATCCACACGAAAAGCGGCCGTCCAAACATCTGATATTTTTTTAAATCTGAAAAGTGGCCGTCCATAGGACGGCTGGATGGCCACCTGGCTAAATGCCTGGTGTATAATACTAAACATTTTGGAAACCTTTAGACCTGTGCACGATTTCGTCGGTGCACGTTGGATGATTTATTTTGATTCATCAGTTTAATAATTATTTTTATTTTCTTTGGCAGCCTATTTTGGATATCATACTGTACGTGTTTAAGTTGAGTGGTACAATTGGTCCACAGGTAATGTTAAATCTGGTATCTGCGCATTTTTATATCTCATCTCTCTTTCCGTAATGTGTCTTTTGGTAGATTGCGACTAAAACGCTTGAAAGTATGAGCAACAGTTGTAACAATTAGACACTTGAACGGTGCAGTACGTATATGCGAGGTTTTGTTCACCGGCAAAATGTTTCTCAAAACAATTCCATAGTGTATGTGCAATTATTAACCAAGCCCCTGCATGGAGTTTTCATGAATAAAATTTATTAAATGACTTAAAGTTTTAGGAATAAAAATAAATAATTAAACAGCCGCGATAAAACCAAAAAGATATTTATGGCAAATTTGATAGCCTTCATACTGTTTCTATGTCAGAGCTCATCAGCATGCCTAGGAAAGCCTGAATATACAGATGATGTAAAACATGAGTACCTTACAATAAAATATGAATCATTGCATAGCTAGAACAAGTTCATTTGTGGAGCACTAACCAGAAGAGAATGGTTATTAGATTTTTGAATTACATTGGATAAAACTCATGAGTAATTGCGTATATAGATGGTAGCTAAAAAGCAAAATATCGCGGTTGATTGACTACTGTATTTGATACTTGAAGTTTGTTTCACTTCAAAAACGGTTCAATACCTCTAAAATAATTGTTGCCAATCTCGTTTTTCTGTGAATTAATGTCGTCCTAAAGACGTGAAAATACTCACAGTGGCGTTGTGTACGGAACAATGACGGCGTTGAGATGAATCTTGGGACTAAGAATTACCCATTCTCATATATATTGTATATATACAATCATGCAGTGAATGTGGGAGCTTGGATATATGAGTCGAACCTGTAACCTTCTGATTGCCGGTGAGACGCTCTAACCATTGAGCTACCGCGAGAATCAGATGAAGAGTGATGGTTACAATGATATACTGATTCGATTGATGTATTTACTGCTCAAATCTGAGTCTCGGTAGCTCAATGGTTAGAGTGTCTCACAGGCAATCAGAAGGTTACAGGTTCGATTCCTGTCCGGGACTCAGAAACATTTTCGGAGGATTTGAGCTTGACGATCGCCCATGTATCGTCAAAATTGTTTGAAGGGCATTGTTTAGGTTACCGTCGTAGATCTTAAGGTCCGTAATGTCGCACGACTGGCCATTCATTCGTTTGTAACCCTGGTAATTCTTTCCCTTTGACTTATTTTAGGCAGAGGCATATTATTCTGAGCCGATTTAAGAACATGCTCCAAAAACACTATCTTAGATTCTTGATTAAAAATTATAGCGTCGATGACGCAAGAACTTGGAAGACAATTTGCATGAAGTGTAATACCGCGAGGGGCCTTCTGAGTTCTGGGCTCGCTCACGTGCTGCGCATAAGCATTAGCGCCAGCCAATGCATATATATTTATATATTTTTATGATGTACAGTACAGTATACCGTCTCCTAGTGTCCACGGCAATTGGTTTTTATTAATTGTTATTAATTGTTTAAGATATTGTATTTGTAACTTATTTTAATTTTTTTTCTTGGCGAAGTTAAATAAATAAATAAAAATAGTAAAATTGTCTTCAACTATCTAAACTGTAGGCTTCCACCCTCCCCCGCAGAACGTGATAGTTAATTGATTGACAACTCTATAATGTATTGTGGCTATTTGTCTTCCCCTGATCCATGATTAAAAAAATATGTTTGGGGAACTGTAGTAAAAAAACAGATAATACATAAATCAAAACGTTGTCATTCTTCTATTTTACGCTTCTGGATGTCGCCAATTTAAAATTTACTGGACGGCTCAAACTCGATTGTACATCGGGGATTTCTTTTCAATTTTGACGTCATAAAGTGTAACAAACAAAAGACAGACGTTACATGGACGATCGTCAATCTCATATCCTCAGAGTCCCAGACAGGAACACCTTGTGATTGCCGGTGAGACACTCTAACGATTGAGGTACCGAGACTAAAATGGAAAGTGAAGGTTACAATGATGTCTGGTTCGATTGATATATGTACCTCACCTGTATACTGCCTATGCGGCAGTCACTATATATCAGCAATGCTTGGATGCATTAATATACAGGTATACACTGTTGTAGTGAATGTGGGCGAGCTTGGAGTAGACAGATCATATAAGCTCTTCAACATTCACTACATCAGTGTATATATTAATACAAACAAAAGACAAGCAATCAGTGACGTAAAAATTGAAAACCACCGCTGTGCATCAACTTTAACCGTCGAGTAATATATAAAATGGCGGCGTCCAGAAGCATAAAATACGAGAATAAAAACGTTATTAATTATCGAATACAAGAGCAGATACCGTAAAACCATTAAAAAACAAAGTAATTTATTTTGATTACAGTTTCCTTTTAAAAAACTGAAAACGGGGGATTGGGAAGACTTGAGTTGGACTTAGGTTAAGGTGTCGCATGAAGGAAATACCCAATGTTTTAATAATTATTACAAAGGCCGTAGAAATAAAAGAATAACGTCTTTTCCTGTTATTTTTTCATTTTGAATAGGGTCCTGTCGCAATGCTTGCTTATCTTGCTATTTCCGGTCTCGTTTTAACGAGGTACTTTTTACGCTTGTTTTAACCAGTGAGCTCTATATATACTGGAGGACTATGTTCTAGTCTTTGGTCGGGCAAAAAGTGAAGACAAACATGGCGGACATGGAGGAGATTTTGTACGTCAGTTTCAGTCCCCTACGCGGTCTTGTACGTCAGTTTCAGTCTCCAACGCATGTTTTGTATTTTTCTCTCTGTTCATTTTGAAAACATACACTAATCATAATATCAAGAGGTAGAAATTAACCAATAATTTCAAATTTATATTACCAAAATCAAGCCGACTCAAAATGGTACATTTTGTAGAAATGGTACATTTTATAGAAATGGTACATTTTATAGAAATGGTACATTTTATAGAAATGGTACATTTTATAGAAATGGTACATTTTATAGAAATGGTACAAAACGTACTATATGACAAAGTAGGCCTCCATGTCAATCTCGTTCCCAGAGCCTTAGCGGCGATGCAATTTTCCGTTTCGTAAACGGTCGTTGCCACCAGTTACGGTCGATGCCACCATTTCACTGGCGTTAACGCGTCACATCCTGTCCTCCTGAAACACGATATGATAGCACACGCGTATGAAAATTTCACGCCACGCAAACTGCATTTTCATCACTGATTTTCATACACCAACAATGGTGGTTAATACACGGAAAATTAAAACTCGGAAACCTATCGATTGTATTTAATAAATAAATAAAGAAAGAATGTTATGTCTTGAACTCATGTTATAAATATTTTCGCACGATTTATATTACCGGGAGATCGAAGACGTATGAATTCAAACACGATCGAGAATCAGAAATATATTTAAATGCCACAAACAACAAGAATGTATGCTTAAAGCTATTCCGTTCTAAAGCAGGGTTAGTTTTAAGGTTAGTGTTTAGTGTTCTTCGAACCTTTTTGAAAGTAAAAGTTTATTCAGCACTCATGTAAGTACGGAATAGCTTTAAGCATACATTCTTGTTGTTTGTGGCATTAAAGTATATTTCTGATTCTCGATCGTGTGTTGAATTCATACGTCTTCAATCTCCCGGTAATATAAATCGTGCGAAAATATTTATAACATATGAGTTCAAGACATAACCATTCTTTCTTTATTTATTAAATACAAGCGATAGTTTCCGTGTATTCGTCTTTGCGCGTGGCGTTGCGTGAAATTTTCAAACGCGGGTGTGACGCGTTAACGCAGTGAAATCGTGGCATCGACCGTAACTGGCGGATGCTCTTTCATTGATGCTCTTTCAATGTGAGAAGTTGTCTGTAGTTTTGCACGAAATCAGGTGCAAAAACCAATCTCAAAATAAAATCCTTATCCTAACCGTAAGATCCCGTTTACAACATGACGGGAAAATTTGAAAACAGAACAAAATCATGCGTTTACACGATACATTTACACAGTTTTACGACGTTTGTTCTCATAAAAGAGTGTGTATATCTACAATAACAACTCTTTCTGTTTCAATAAATGACTTCGCTCTCTATGCAGAGCTATCATTAAAAGTAATGCCACGAGATGAGGAAAATTAGTGATCAATTGTCACCGAGAGCATAGGGAGAGTTTGTGGAAGAACTTATTTACAAATCCTTGAGAGGCTTGAGACGACATTAAAGCCCGCCGCACACGAGAGGAAATAGCTTAGCAAATGGCCTTGCAAGGCAGGAAAATATCTGTTATGTTTGATATTTTGGTCTCGAAAGGCAGATTCCTCACCGTGTGCGGTGAACGTGTGAACGTGTGAATTCCGCCGCACACGAGAGGAAACAGCTGAGCAAACTACCTTGCCAGGCCATTTGCTAAGCTGTTTCCTCTCGTGTGCAGCAGGCTTTAATTAGAAATTTAAACTAGCCTTTATTGTGCTCTTTTTACACTAGACTGCGGCGTCCTGTCGGACGAATGACTGTTGAAGAACAGCATCTGGAAGGAGAATACAGATATGTCCACTCCAGACTTCTCACCAACAGGTAACACTGTTACTTTTAGAGAAAACGTTGAATGTTTAAAGGGAAATGAAAGAAAAATGGAGGGTCACCACCTGCTTATTATCCAAGTATCTGAAGCAATAGGCCATTTTGAAAGGAATTTGTTGTGTGTGTGTCGCCATAGCAGCGGATCCATGTTACTGAAATTAACGGAATTCAAAAGTAGAAAAGTATCCTAAATTATGCTATATTACTGTATATTATTCTAATTGAGAAACTTGCCAGTTTTTATTATATTTCAAATAATTGTTAGGAATAAAAGGACGGAATTTCGTACATCGTCCCGTCGTTGTAAAGTTATCACGACACACAAGTAATATGGTGAAACATGGTTTTTGTTCTTACTTTTCTCAGTGAAGAAATTGCCTTCTATCAGGGAGATTCAAGAGAGAAGCTCATTGTCAACCATGCATTCCAAAGACTGGTAAGACTATAAAAAAGACTGGTAAGACTATTTTGGTAAGACTATGTTTACAGATGTTTCTACATTTGCATGTTTCCAGTCATGGTTTTCTGTAGAGAACATGGAATCATTGAAAACTATGACGGCATGGAACCAAAAACAACATTGACTTACCCTGTAGTACTGACCAATCCCGTTCCCATAGTTCCTTTTGGACTAAGCCAATAGGAATATGAATGACGTCATTTCAACCGGGAACTATTTCAGGTATTTATCCGGTTGAAATGGCGTGAATCGTGTTTCTATCACAGAGACAAAAGCCATTTTTCTGTTTGTTTTATAAAATAGCAAGTGTCTTATGACAGAGGCAATCTAACACAAAATTAAATGACGTCATTTGTGTCTGATAGAGAATCAGGCTCGACCAATCGGAGCCTGTGTAAGACACTTGTTATTTAATAATAATTTATAATTTTACCATACTGTTGCCATATCATGTAATATTTGCCATATCATCTAATCTTTGTCATATCATCTAATCTTTGTCATATTGTTGCCATATTGTTGCCATATCATCTAATCTAATCTATACCATCAATCTACCGTCTTTGTCTAGGTAGACCACTTAAGAACATTTCTTCATTTTCGAGTCACCATGGGTTTCTTCGATAACATAATCGGGAAATGTAAGTACTGTTGTGAAGGTTGAAAGGGTTATGGCTGAAAAGGGTCGTACACAACATGTGGGTTTCAAGATGGCAGCCAAAACGACGTGTTGCTAAGTAGAACAGCAGAGCATCGCGTGCTGTTTGACGAACATTTTTGTACGTGAAATAATTAATATTATTATATATTCAAACTTCATGCTCGTTTTTCATTGGTCAACATTCTCCAGTTAATTTTCAATATTGCTCGATCCTATCCCAAAAATTGTTAAACGCCGATGACGTCACTATCCCACGCAAGACGCAAGTCCGCGATAGAAAGCTTGCGGTAGATTGGTCTCTCTAGACAAATTCACACGCGAGCAATTTCCAACTGAATGAGACCAAATGAAGAACTAGAGTCACATTTGCCAGGTGTGACCCCCAGTTCGCTGCCATTGTCGTCAACGAAAAACCTGTCGAGTTAGTGTTAAGCATCAAACCGCTGGGTCTAAACATTTTCAGCGATCGTAGATGGAACTGTCATGTTTTCGTCACAACGAAGGAACTTATAACCTTCTACGTTATCTGCATTCGTCCTATTACGGAGTATGCCTATCCAGTATTCCATAACCGACTGCCGAAGTATTCCTCAGGTGACTTAGAAGGGTTGCAGAGGCAACCCTTTTCCCATCCATCGCTTACTCCGATGCGTTGAAAGCTTATAACTTAGTTCCTCTTTTTGAACATACACGTAGAGATGCCCATTCATTGCTAGTCATCTTGGAATCTCTCGTGTATACCCCTTCGACATTACCCCATTGAAAGTTCCACTGGACATCCCTGATTAAATATTGTTTCATCATCATCATCATCATCACCAATGTCTTGCTAGCAACCGAACCATTGTTTGTGAAATTACTACCGAAGGAATTTGTACAAAAACAGGTGTTTGGTTTAAAGGTACGTTTACACACTACGATAAATCGGGCCGATTTCTGGTTTAGCTGGATGTTAAGTGGAGAAACAGCCAGCGGAGTGTCCCGTGGGCTCATTTGCCTTGCTCGTCTTCCTGTCTCTCATTACTTAACATGCATTTAAACCAGAAATCGGGCCGATTAATCGTAGTGTGTAAACGTACCTTAACAGACTTGATGAATATTTGCCTATTAAACAACTATATTTGCCTATTTTTTTTAATTTAATTTTATTATTTTTTTTTTAATAAACTTTGCCTACATAGAGTAAATACATTAAAACATCCACAATAAATATACATACAAACAGGCAGGGAAACCGCAACGGATTAAGCAATTACTGTGGTAGACAAGAAATGAACAAAATTGCACGTTAGTGTAGTAATCTTTTATATACGATTTCTTCAAATAGAAGCATCAAAGTCAGTTGTGATTTGAAAAATATATGAGCTCTTGGTTTCTTTTTGTTTGACAGATATCGGAACGGTTGTTGGTTTCTCGGTTGTAAGCTTTCCTTTCTTAAACTTGGCAAACCCACGTTATATCGACAGCTCTTACAGTGACAGGCTACAGGTAAGTATACATAGGCAAAACAGAGAATATGCTTTGCAATCATGTTTAGTTGTATGAGCTTTAAACCGACTTCTTCTAGCATTTAGAATTCCGTGGCCTAGGCTGCCAATCAAAATGCAAGAAAGCCTAATTCCGTCCGCTTACGATTAATCAAAAATAAAATGGCGACACACGTGCAGAGATACCTTTTATTTAAGAGAATCAGATGATGAGGCTTAACTTTATTAACTTACATTTTATAGATTACTTTATGGTAATTACAATCGTACGAAGTATTTACCGTGATGTTATTTGTTTACTGTTATTTAAGTACTGAGACTTCAAGTGTTTATGCAGTGAAAATCCAGTTTGATTATCAAGATTGGCGTTTACAACTCTTCCATATCGCACTTTGTTCTTGAGATATTGAGATTTGTTTGATATGTAAATGTACTTACTGTGATGTCACACTACATAATGACTTATTGAAGAAGCCTGTATATATTTGGGATTATATAACGAAATTATGAAAGTGTGTATGTGTGTATGTACCATGATACTAAACGTACGAAGTTACGTTTCGAGTGATTTGATTTAATAATCCCAAAGATATACATGCCTTTTCAGTGAGTTATTTGAAATTTATTTTTGGACTTTCCTTCGCC
Source organism: Chrysogorgia sp. JL179-B06 (assembly GCA_035772405.1). Classification (NCBI taxonomy): domain Eukaryota; kingdom Metazoa; phylum Cnidaria; class Anthozoa; order Scleralcyonacea; family Chrysogorgiidae; genus Chrysogorgia; species Chrysogorgia sp. JL179-B06. The sequence continues at coordinate 1,731,195 of JAYKKM010000403.1, read as the reverse complement.
GCTATGAACTTTCCCAATTTTCTCCGACACTTTATATTGTCGCTTCGCATGGTTCTATTTAATTCAAATGCCACATTTTCATTTTCTATCCGATTTCTGGTTTTCGAGATGTTGTATTTATTACATTAGTTTATTTTCCGAGCTCTTGTCTGAGCATCGTAAACAGTTCTCTTCGGATTCGCTACCATGGACAAACTTTCCCGATTTTCTCCGTTAAAAAACACATTTTCGCCTAAAATTGTTATCTTCGTACGACGTTTGGTTTTGAAGCTATAGCTATTTTAGTACGTCAGTTTTTCTGCCGTTGAACAAGCTTCGTATCGCCAAGAGTAGCGGTATTAACCATCCAAACAAAACGTTGATACAAATTTCTTCACTAGTGGAAAAATATTGTATAAGAACGCTGATATGATATTTTTCATTAGTGAAGATCTCAGTAATCATATGGTATTGCTCGTACAATTAAGGATTTACATTACTCGTGATATTTGAAAATTGTGCCAAATTGCACTCGCCTAACGGGTCGTGCAATTTTGGCACAATTTTCAAATATCACAGCTCGAAGTGTAAATCCTTAATTGTATACTCGCTATCATATGATTACCTATACTTATTTTTTATTAAATTCACAGGACTACTATGTAAACGGACGTATGATGATAAAAATGGGAGAAGCCGTTGGCAGAGTAACACTCGCGGGACGAGAATTAACAAGACTAGCTGGGTAAGAAGTGATGTTCATGTTGGTATATTTGTAGGTCTGGATGGATGGGTTTATGGATTGATGCATGGATTGATTGATAGATGCATGGGTGGGTGGGTGGGTGTATTTATGGTTGGGTTGGTGGATAGGTAGATGGATGGGTAGGTGAGTGGGTGGGTGACAGGGGGGGTGGGGCTGGGGTGACAAGTCCCCCCACTTTTCTTCAAGACTAATTTTGAAATTCTTTTAAATCCGGCGAGAAACATTAGGGGGTGGAGGGGTGGATGGGTGTTTTTTGGCATATTATGGGATTAAAGTTCATTTTAGAGGTGGAGCACTTCTGCTGGAATCCACATGTGTACTTCTAGTACGTATTCCATATAAGGAAGTTGCCTACAAGCAAATACAAGGCATTGGCGAGCAAATGCAAGGCACTCGTACCAGCCCACTGGATGTGGGATTGTTAACACAGAAATTTACAATTTTCCGATATACTAATGTTTTAGAGCGTTCTGACAGGCATGAAACGATTTTTATCAGTTAATTTTTAATTTAATGTTAATTTTTCCACAGTGGTTTTTCGTGAGAGTTGCGTAAAGTGACTTGCCTTGTTCTGGTCAGTTGAGGCGCTTTTGCCCGCTTGATCCGCCATCTTGGATTCCCCATGGTGTGGCGCCGCACGAGCCGAGTCCGCAATCTTTGCTTCCTGTATCTATATGCAGTGTGTTTCACTCATTAAACACGGAGCGAGCGTATAAAAGGGAGAACACCCCCCGTGAAATGCATTAAAGTTTGAAAACATGGCGAATTAGTTAAAGGGAAACAAGACTCGAAATATGAGCTTTATACAAGGTTTTGTTTCCTTCAGTAATTCCCCGAAACTCCAGCTGTAGAACTTGAGCTCGAGCTGTAACGAGCTGTAGAACTTAACTTTGTTGGAAAATATTTCTCATGTTAAAAGAGTTAAGTTAGCTTCGTAAAGAAATTTAAAGAAAATGGACTGTTTCCTAGTAGGAAATGCAAATGATTCAGCAAGTATAAAACACCACTCTACCTCTACTAATGTGTTCTCTCCATGTTTAACTGTTTACCTTGATCACGTTTTTACAAGACATCGATTAAGATTATTATATAAATTTGCTGCAGCTAATATCTTTCAAATTTTACTGTGCTTCGCTTCATACGCTTTCTATAATGCCGCAATGGCTAAAAATAGTCTTTGCTCAATAGACCAATAATACGCGCTCCTAGTGAATTATAATTGACAGGCTTAAAAGTAGTGAAATGCTCAGCCACTTCTTATGCGCTCGCTCCGTGCTTAAACTATACCCTTTGTGGCCGTGCCTTGTTTTGCAGGCCGTTACCTTGCTTTGCAGGCTGCTTTTTTTCTTCTTTTTTTGTCTTTGTCTTTGTCTCGCTGTCTTGGTTTGCAGGCCGTTGCCTTGGTTTTCATTTATTTTCCTTGTGCTTCTAATTCCAGTTTTACTGAGAGAGTTACAAAACTTACCGGTGTTCTAAAGGATTTAAACAAAGGTGTTTACAAACGAACAATGGTGTCAACGAGAAAAGTAACGGAGGATGGAAACGAAGATGGTAAGTTCGGAAGAAAATATTGTATTATAACACGGCAGCCTGGATCAATCAATCAATAAATCAGTTGGTCAGTCAATCAATCAAATACTGTAAATGGTTGGGTTAATTCTCAAATAGTGTGTAGGAGGTCTAACATTTCGAGCGAAAACCCATCGCCATAGAGTTAAATATGCAGACGAATCGTGGTAAGTTATATACAACTAAAAATAGGACAAGTTGTTGAAGAATGTTGGCTGAATAGTACTGTACATGTATAACAATTGTCATTGCTGAACAATACTGTAACAACGCAGTTATCATGGCTGAACATTGAATAATACTGTAACAACGCAGTTATTAAACAATTATTGGATGAGGCCGAGCATGATATCAAGAATTATCCAGACCGAGGTCAATGTTATCTTGTTTTATTATACAATTATAAACGTAGAAGCCTTCAGGGAGTTTAGGAAGCAAGCCACGCACAAACAATTACGTCACCTACAGACAATTTTTGATATTTTGTAGGTGGCGAGACATCCACCACAATCGAGATTGTATGAGTATTGTATAATAATATGGCATACTATAACAATGCAGTTATCATCTTTGAACAATACTGTGACAACATTGTTATCATAGCTGAACAACCTTGTTCACAACATTGTTCATGGGGTGCAGTACAACATTGTTCATAGTTGGCAGCACAACATTGTTCACAGTTGGCAGCACAACATTGTTCACAGTTGGCAGCACAACATTGTTCACAGCTGGCAGCACAACATTGTTCACAGTTGGCAGCACAACATTGTTCACAGTTGGCAGCACAACATTGTTCACAGTTGGCAGCACAACATTGTTCACAGCTGGCAGCACAACATTGTTCACAGTTGGCAGCACAACATTGTTCACAGTTGGCAGCACAACATTGTTCACAGCTGGCAGCACAACATTGTTCACAGTTGGCAGTACAACATTGTTCACAGTTGGCAGCACAACATTGTTCACAGCTGGCAGCACAACATTGTTCACAGCTGGCAGCACAACATTGTTCACAGTTGGCAGCACACAACATTGTTCACAGCTGGCAGTACAACATTGTTCACAGCTGGCAGTACAACATTGTTCACAGCTGGCAGTACAACATTGTTCACAGCTGGCAGCACAACATTGTTCACAGCTGGCAGCACAACATTGTTCACAGCTGGCAGCACAACATTGTTCACAGCTGGCAGCACAACATTGTTCACAGCTGGCAGCACAACATTGTTCACAGTTGGCGGCACAACATTGTTCGCAGTTGGCAGCACAACATTATTCGCAGTTGGCAGCACAACATTGTTCACAGTTGGCAGCACAACATTGTTCACAGTTGGCAGCACAACATTGTTCACAGTTGGCGGCACAACATTGTTCACAGTTGGCAGCACAACATTGTTCACAGTTGGCAGCACGACATTGCTTACGCCTATTGACAACTTGCAACAGGTTATGCGTTTTTACATGTGTACGTTACGCCACAATTTATAATGTCATATAAACAAACAATGTAAACAAAACCTCGCATATGCGCAAAACGGACTGCATACGTCACCTTTAAACTTATTTTATTTATTATCAACAGTTGATAAACCAAAAGTGAATACCGATCATGCATCAGGAACGGTCGTGGAATGTGATCATGTGATAAGGTAAGGCTTTTCGGGGTCTCGGACAATATTATATATTACCCCAATAGAGGTACAAGTGATTTTGGTTGCGGGTATCTAGTCTAATCTTCCTGTCAGGTGAAAAAAATGTTGTTATTTTAGAAACTATACGGACGGTACTTCTTGTTTATTCGATAGAGCAAGCCTCGCGAAGTTATAAATTTTCCATTCAAGCGACACTTTTGCCAATCGAACTTCACGTTTGTAATATTTGCTGGTCGTGCGGTCATATTTCAAATCGAACAAAGCGAACGGGAATACCCTTCTAATATTAAAATAACATAAGGAAATCATGATGATGCAGGATGTCACAAAAACATCGAGGTTATTATGTCTCCTTGAATTAAGACGTTGTCGTTTGTTGCCGTGTTCCACTCGATAACAATCTAAACCAGTGAACCACAACATTAAACGAGCAAGCCTCGCGAAGTTATAAATTTTCAATTCAAGCGACACTTTTATCAAATTGAACTTCACTTTTGTAATATTTCTGAATTGAACGACTTATCTGGCAGTCGAGCGGTAATATTTCAAATCAAATAAACAAACGAATACCCTTCTAATATACCCACTGCTCCTGTGTATGTGCCGAAGCAGCATTTCACTTCTGATAAGAACTGCTAGTTTTAGAAACTATACCGATGGTACTTCTTGTTAAAGCCTGTTCACACGATCGGATATGACGGATCAGACTTTCGTCTGTTTCGGAAATCAGTTCGTCTGAACACCTTTAGAGTGGGCTCGGACAATCGGTGAAATACCGATGGAAATAAAGCAGGCTTTGTATCTATAGATAGTTTCACGTGACGTTACCAAAATCCTAAAATCTCTATTGTATCAAGTACTGTACAATAATTCCTTCTGAGTTACATAATTTTGAATTATGATAGCCCTATATGTCATGAAAACCTGTATTTCTTACCCAACGGCAGATGTTAGGTTTGATTAAGCTATTATAGAAGTGGTATGTAAAATATTTTGAAGTAAAAACTAATCATTTTGATTGAAAATTCGGTTTCATGTGTGTTGTAGTTTTTCGGCCTCCGTATTTCGCTCACGAAATCTATTATAGCTTGCTCTATGCACAAGTATCAAATATTATTCTGAAATCCACTTGGAAATAAATTGTGACGTCAGTGAAAACCATATATATATATATACATATACATATATATATATATATATATATATATATATATATATATATATATATATATATATATATATATATATATATATATATATATGTATATATATATATATATATATATATATATATATATATATATATATATATATATAGTGAAAGGATTTGTGGTGAAGGAAAATTTCGAGTGTTGGAATATATACATTTTAAGACCAAACCGGGATTTGCTGTAAAATTTGAAGACAGCATTCAGATTTAGATGAATAAATTATACTCGGCTGAATTAATTGAGTTTTATGACAAGCCAATCTTATTATAGAATGGACCAGCCGATCCCAGGGCCATCGCCGACCTTCCGCCGTGGAGGCAAAATGCCCTGGGTACGAGGTTGTATTTCCATAGTATTGTATTAGTTTCCAGACATCTCAAGTCTGTAAAACAAAAATATTTGAAGGCATGTTGAAATATGAGTTTTATATGCCAAAAAGAATAAAATACAGAATAACTTGCTTTAAGAGGGAGGGGAATCTGGGAACCGATATGTTACCATGACAATGGCAATTCTGGTCTGGTGATGATTAGTGTTATCAGTTGTATTCACATGTAAAGTTTCAAGTGATTTTGTTAAATAATCCAAGATATACATGATTTTCGGCCAATAATTCAAAATGCTGTGTCACCAACATGACGTCACAGGTTATCTCATTTATACATATCAAACAAACCTAAATATCTCTTGAACGAGGTGAGATATGAAATTAGAGATAAGCGCTATGTTGTATCTTTTCAAACGTTCTTTCAAATGAAGCAAACTTAGTTTTCACCTCATATGTGTACTTTAAGAAGAAAGTTGGGTTAATTTATGAAAGTTATTCCTCATATATATCTAAAGCTCCGTCTCGTTACTCATTTCCTTTGTTATTATCTTATGAAGTATTAATGAGGTTGAGAACTAATAGATCAAATACGAGCAGTGGTTCTTTATTGGGCTTAAAACACGAGGCGATAGTCGAGATAAAGCATGCACTGTAAGCTTTTTTAAAAGACATTGGCAACAATGATTAACAAACAGGCAGCTTAGTGGCTTACGAACAATCTCGTTCCCAGAGCCTTGGCTTACGAAGATAATCCAAGTAAAGAAAACTACTCTTGTACCAAACAACAGCACTAATTTTAACCAAAGACAATCCTGTAATAATACTTTGCCCGGGGGAAACCTGATGATAAGGATTTATGTAATAGATAAAAACCGAGAACGAGGGATTTATGCAGCATACAGCCCCGGGACGCGCAGCGTCCGAGGTGTTTATCTGACTTATTATTACATTGAGGAGGTTTCCAACAAAGTTTTATCGATTTTGTCCACCTTGGACAAAGATTTTCCTAGTTTTTTCTTCGTTTATTATCTAATTAGTATTCATAGGGATGTATGGCGCATACATCCCGCGGTACATCAAAGGAAACCGACTCAATGTAATAATAATGTGAATTATTTCATGATTGAGTCGGTTTTCTTTGATGTACCGCGGGCTTTATATAGCATAAAGCCCCATGAATACTAATTAGATAAGAAATGAAGACAAAACTAGGAAAATATTTGTCCAAAGTGAAAAAAATAGACAAAACTTTGTTGGAAAACCTCCTCAATCATGAAATAAGTCAGATATAGCATAAATCCCTCGTTCTCGGGATTTATCCGCTTACGTAGAATTTCGAGTGTAGGGATATTTTAAGACCAAATCGGGACCAGTTGCGAAAAATGCACGCGACCCTGCGATGCTAGTGCAGTGCTCTGACCACTGAGCTACTGAGGCCGTTGCCGAGAGCCTAGTCACGTTAAATTAAAATCAAAATGCGGTAAAAAAGTTCGGACAAAAGAAAGTTCGGACAAATAAAAATTCCGATAACGTCATGCCAAGTTGACCGGGAGTTTTAAAAACGAAGCTGTTTAATTATCGATGATATACCTGCAAGGGATTAGAATTAGGGAAAAGGGTACAGTCAGCTTGCCACGGATTTACAATTAGTGTATAAGTAGTGTATTTATGTAAATTGTTCTCGAATGTTTTGATCACAGATTTGAAAACGTTCCATTGGTAACTCCCAACGGAGATGTCTTGGTAGAAGAGATGACTTTCGAGGTAATAGTTATGCAGTAAACGATGAAGACTACACACCCACCCTATAATTTTAACCATTTGAAAGGAATATTACACGATGGCGAGAAGATATATATGTTATTTACCGGCTGAGAGGTCCGTATGGAGAAATATTTCTCGAGGTCTCCCGAGACCAAGGGAAATATTTCTTAATACGGACCGACCAAAGCGGTAAATTATTTATTTATTTTTTCCCTCAATATCCTGGCTTGTTTCATCAGTATTTCTAGTCAGCAAAAACGAAAAGTCTGCTTTTTAAGTCTCTTCGGATAAGAAAACCCTCACTTATATGTCTTTCAATATGTTCAATCTCATTTGAGTTCATTTTCAATTGTTTTTAGAATATTTTATGGCTTATAAAACGCATTTAAAAATGAAATTATGTCCGTATGGCGCTCGTTAGCCAATCAGAAAGCAGGATTTGGTAGGATACGGACCGGGAAAAAATAAATGGAGGTTATGTTCTTGTCATGAGAGGCGGAAAATTCATATATTCGAGCTATCATGTAATGTTCTGATACATGGACTATCGTCAAGCTCATATCCTCAGAAATATTATTCTGAGTCCCGGACGTGAATCGAACCTGCAACCTTCTGATTGCCGGTGATACGCTCTAACCATTGAGCTACCGAGACTCAGATGGAGAGCGAAGGTTACAATGATGTATTGGTTAGATTGATATATGTACTGCCTATGTGGCAGTCACTGTATATCAATAATGCTTGGATGTGTTAATATACACAGTGTTGTAGTGAATGTGGGAGTACATGGACGATTGTCAAGCTCATGTCCTCAGATATCACTAATCTTCCTGTGTTGTTTTGGTTTTCCTATGTGTTGTATATGTCAAAAAGAATCTCGACCTGCGGATTTCACGGACTATGATTTTGGGAGCAGTCAGTACGTATGACCAGCGGTGGTGGTTATCATAGGATCGTGCGGTGCGTGAACGTTGAGTTATGAACGTTTAGTTTCTTTAAAAGATCACTGTACTCTTGATGTTGTAATGGTTATAAAACGGAAAATAAACATCACTGTTAGGTTCTAGAAGATCAATGACTTTTTTAAAGTGCCATAAAACCAAATTTGTTTCTATGATTTGATACTTCTAAGTTCTATATTGGACCGTTTTGGCGAGTTCATTTACAATTGACCAGCTGTAAATGTCGTTAATTTCAATAAAAGCTTGTCGGGAGACTGGGACCAAGGTTGCAAACAATGACGTCACGTGTTTGCAAAGGTTCGAAAGGAAAATCGAAGGCTTGATATTTTCCCATTGATCAGTTTCAAAATGGCTTCGTAAAGTGACACAAGCTTTTCATCTTCCTCCTTTTCGTACTTTATGTGAATATTCTACCATCTCAATCAGTATTGCAAAGTTGCAAACAAAGGACGTCACATCTGACACCAATTTTTGAAATAGATTTTCTGTCAAATATATTGTTTTGCAAAATTGGGATTTTAGAATTTTGAACAATTTCTGTGCTTGATGAACCAAAATCTGGTTTCATGTTCACTTTAATATAATGGAGGAACATCTAGACATAATTCGCAGCAATTCACTTTTTTATAGAATTTTTTAGTTATATGAACAATAAATTACGGTGACCGTAAGGTACTATCTGGACGATTTTTTTTAGTATCCGCGAGAGGTTGGACGAAATGAGAGATTGTACTGCTATCATACGATCGGACATGCCTGTATGATGAAATACATCATGGTACTGCTAACCCCAAAACAACTTAGATCCTAACCCTAACCCCCCGCCCAATGAGTTTTATAACCCCCCTCCCCCCGCCTAATGGTTTTCTAATACTAACCTTAATACTAATAAAATGATCGTCCAGAAGACGACTCAGACCTAGTACCTCACGGTCACCTCAACTGCGAGTATTCCATCTAGCCACGTCCATAAATTACGTGGACGTGGTGTTGATAAACTGGGTTTAAAACTGATCTCTAAAATAAGACTGGATAAGACATGAAGTCAATCCGCGCGGCTATTTTCCATTTCGTAAACAGTCGTTACCAGCCCTAACGGTGTTAACCCCCTGTTACACCATTTCCGTGCAACTTGTGTCGCAAAAAAACAAAGTTCAAGTTGCACGAGCATTTTTAGCATGGGACACTAGCCCCTCGCGTAACTGATTTTTCAGATTTCCAAGTTTTTATGAAAATGGGAAAATTCTTTACACATTGCTGCGCTTTTGGCAGTAGTAAGTGAAGAAACAATAAGGATTTTAAGATCTAGAGGGCAACCTCGATGGCGACATCATTCAAATAAACGAATTATTTTCGCAAAACAAAGAGAATGAATAATTCTTATTCCTAAGAGTGATCTCAACACCGTCCTCCTTTTGTTTACAACGTCACTGAGAGCATTTTCACGTCTTTAGGACGACGGTAACTTAGGGGAGAGATGAAGCTGTTGCTTAAGTCTGATTTTAACAGACACTAAAATCATTTTCGAAGCATTGAAGCGTTTTCGAAATTATAAAACAAGATTACACCTCGCAGTGGTCACATCAGTTGGCCTCCACGAGATGATTTCGGCTTCATAGTTTACTGTTATAGAGCCGTAGTTTGTGTTGTATATTATGGAAAACCTTCGATAACTGATTAATTTTAGCATCTTAAAAGATCAGAGACAGATGGTCTCTGTATCCTATAGTAAAATTATATAGAGTGGTCCCACCACGAGCTACCTCCGACTTCACTTTCTGAACAATAGTTTCTCGATGCAGTCTTCAATCCAGTCTCGATCTATAGCTTACTAATACAGACTCTTCTCACCCAGTATATCCTTCTACCCTAGAATTACCAAAATCAGTGTGCAATGTTCCATAATTACCTATAGTTATAAATTGTAGGATTCTAGAACACAACACCAATCCTAACCCCCCGCCTTAAGTGTCTTCCTAAAATCATCCCAATCCCCCATCCAAGCTCTATCCTTGACGCGTTCGTAAACTTACAGATCAACGTGAGACGTAATGCTTGTGGGATTCTTATGCTCCTACAATTACCTATTATTGGTAATTCAAGGCCATTCCACACTTACTGATTATTGCTAATTCTAGGGTAGGAGGACATGTTGTCTCACCGCATACAAAATCTCCTCTCGCGTCCATTCTCCCAGGGGGCGCGCCGGCGCGGTGTGATAGAGTCTGTATTAGCAGACTACTTGATCTAATACCTTCAGAAAATACAAATAAAAATATCTGAATATATGCGAATATAAAACCATGAGAAATTGAACTTTATCTACCGATTTTATTTACCAATTTAGGTAAAATCTGGCATGAATGTATTAGTCTGTGGTCCAAATGGCTGCGGGAAAAGTTCGCTCTTCCGGATCTTAGGAGAGGTAATGAAAGGATTGTTTACTTTATATTGTTACTATAATTTTTGCCATGATCGTGACCTTACTCCCACGATCTACGACTTTTTAGCCACGGCTTTTCCCCCACGATTCGCGACTTTTAAACCATCACCACGTCCTTCCACGATCAACGACATCGTATAGCCATGACCACGACCATACTCTCACGATCAACGACATTGTAGCCATGACCACAACCATACTCTCACGATCAACGACATTGTAGCCATGACCACGACCTTACTCTCACGATCCACGACATTGTAGCCATGACCACGACCTTACTCTCACGATCAACGACATTGTAGCCATGACCACAACCATACTCTCACGATCAACGACATTGTAGCCATGACCACGACCTTACTCTCACGATCCACGACATTGTAGCCATGACCACGACCATACTCTCACGATCAACGACATTGTAGCCATGACCACAACCATACTCTCACGATCAACGACATTGTAGCCATGACCACGACCTTACTCTCACGATCCACGACATTGTAGCCATGACCACGACCTTACTCTCACGATCAACGACATTGTAGCCATGACCACGACCATACTCTCACGATCAACGACATTGTAGCCATGACCACGACCTTACTCTCACGATCAACGACATTGTAGCCATGACCACGACCTTACTCTCACGATCCACGACATTGTAGCCATGACCACGACCATACTCTCACGATCCACGACATTGTAGCCATGACCACGACCTTACTCTCACGATCAACGACATTGTATAGCCATCACCACGACCATACTCTCACGATCAACGACATTGTAGCCATGACCATGACTCCCTCGATCCGCCACTTTTTACTTGCAAGCTTCTCCCAGCTTAATATTCCTTGTTTTATATACTGTATATATATTGTTCTTTTTAGTTGTGGCCAATGTTTGGCGGAAAGTTGGTAAAGCCGAATAGAAGTAAACTGTTTTATGTTCCACAGGTACGATAGCAGGTCTGCCTTCCTAATAATATTCATTTATTTATTGACACCGAGGGAAACGGTATACGGTTTTTGGCCTCGAGACCTTCGAGCAAGAGTTGTTCTTGAGAGCTGGAACTTTTACATATAAAATCGGTAGAGCACACTAAATCGACATGATAATTTCTCATAATTTCACAACTCGAAACGTCAGTATTTCGCCACCTATTCGCTTTGATATATTGGTTATTGATATATTGGTTATTGATATATTGGTTACAAATTATGGTTTTTTATTGTCAATGATCTTAAAATTTTCTTCTTAAACTGCCCTGAAAATGCAGGAAATAGCGTTTCAGAGACTCTAGAATCAAAAATTTCCCGGGGGATCATATCCCTGGACCACCCTAAAAGTTTCTCGCGCCTTCGGCGCTCGGAAACTACTCACAAAGTATATAAGATTTTGTAGTACAGTAGTTTATATTGTAATTATTGTACTGCGCTTTGAAAATCAATCCTATTGAAAGGCCACCGTATTTAAATAATGTTAATTAATTATAGTACTGTATATAATGTTTTTACCTCAGCGACCATATTTGGCGATAGGCACACTAAGAGACCAAGTGATCTATCCCGACTCACATGAGCAGCAGCTACAGAAGAACATAACTGATGAACAGTTGCAAGAGTTCCTTCGACAGGTTCGTTTACATTTACATTTCTATCTCTTCCTCAAATTGACTATATACACTAATTCTAAATGTGCGTCAAATTTACTGTATCACTCAATTTCAACATCGATTTATTAATGAGAGGGACTAAGTACTAGGGTTGAGTGAGTTTGAGCCGGAAGAAGTCTCGAGTGAAGGCTATTTCAGATACCAGGTTGATCTTTTCCTTCGATTTATAATAATTATAAATTGGACAATGATCTTCGATTTACAATAATACTAAAAATAGAAGCTATCCCCAACACAACACCAATCCTAACCCGCATAAAATTATTAAAACTTAGTAACTAACTCTGATTTTAATAATAACCTTAATAAAGAAAGAAAGAAAAAAGAAGTAGAAAACAGAAATAACGAAAAATAAAAGAAAAACGGGAATTGAATCCAGACCTCGTCTCGCACCATAATTGTACACACTTAAACCACAACGCTACGAAGCGAACTCAAAAAAAAAGGTCGTACTTAAGGCATTCCCAGTCGGTCTCACTCGGCAGCGAGATGCTCCGCTGTATCTGAAATAACCTTTACCGAAGAAGTGTCGGGAATCTCGTAGAAATAGCAGAAGATAGAGTTTCAAAAAGATTAAGTTTGATAAAAGGAAGCTTTTGCGTATTTAATTCATGTTTACAAGGTAAATGATGTTTAGCTGTTATTACAGGTTAAGGTCGCAAAGCATTTTGGTAAAATGTACAGCTGCCACCTTTTTCGGTACCGTCAATTAAAACTGTTAAAAATTTAGCAGTAGCTTCGTGGTATCATTTTGAACAAAACATTCGGTGCGAGAAGTGATACCTAATCGACGTTCAAAGTGACTAATACAGTTAGTGTATATATTACAATTGGTATATATAGTCAATTTGAGGAAAATATTGGGCTGACTTCTCAAAAAATACAGTCTGACTTTTAATAATTCATCATTTTTTAATTCCATAAAGGCAAATTCTTTGTATGTATTCGCTTACTTCTAGCCTCTTTCGGCACATATTTATCGCATTTTTGCGATTGTATTACTTTTAGCATTTATTTGTTTTCAATCTTGGCCAGAATTTATGGAATGATAAGGAAATGTTTTTTGCTGATTTCTGTTTCCTTGTTGAAATTTCTTTTTTGGAAGAACTTAGGTTTCCGTTGTTAATTTGTCAGTTTTTATGAAAATAATTCTGTTTTCGATTTGTATACGAATTTGAAAACATAAGTATAGGTAATCATATGATATAGCGAGTACAATTAAGTACTCTACGAGTTTAAAATAACACACTACGAGACGTTTAGCTAGCCCCAAAAGCCTTTTTTGTCAACTTCGTTTCGCGTTATGCTGTTGCTTTACTCATTTACATTTATCATTTCATATTATATAGGTTCACTTAGAGTACGTTCTGGAAAGGGAAGGTGGATGGGAGGCTGTCCAGGTAATTTTAAGGCCTGTTCACACGATCTGATGTGACAGATCCAATGTTTCTTATCCGCTTTCTCGTTTTACCGGATGAAAATAGAACGCTCTATTTTTACATATATAGAACATACTCTGTTTTCATAGAACATGCTCTGTTTTCATAGAACATGCTCTATTTTCATAGAACATGCTCTGTTCTAATAGAACATGCTCTGTTCTCATAGAACATGCTCTGTTCTCATAGAACATGCTGTATTTTCATAGAACATGCTCTGTTTTCATAGAACATGCTCTATTTTCATAGAACATGCTCTGTTCTAATAGAACATGCTCTGTTCTCATAGAACATGCTCTGTTCTCATAGAACATGCTCTGTTTTCATAGAACATGCTCTATTTTCATAGAACATGCTCTATTTTCATAGAACATGCTCTGTTTTCATAAAACATGCTCTATTTTCAATCCACAGTGAACCAGCCTTAATTTGCTAATTAAGTGGTTCCCTTTCTCCAAAATTTTTCGTCCAGAATAAGAAAGATTACTCAAGAGCAGTCAAATTAAGTGGTATTGTCACTGTCTTATCCGGCAATCTGCTGAATGAAAAAGGGTTTGACTCTGATGAAGAGCCTTGTCTCGAAACGTTAGTGTTTTATTCCCCTGTTTCGGTAGTTCACCATCTTTCTCTTTCTGATACTATATTGAAGTCGGATGCGCTACTTTTCTTGCGTCGTTGCCTCGTGCGAACAGCTAGAAAACCATCACACTACACGCGTCCATCTTCTGCTATTGGAAATGAAAAGATGGTAAAAGGGCGGACGGACGGACGGACGGACGGACGGACGGACGCATGGACGGACGGAAAAGCCACAAAGACCGACCGAACGATACACCGATATACCTATGGAGATGCTTGAATCCTGTTTTTTTCTCATTTCCTTTATTTTTGTTTGGTGATTATAGGACTGGATGGATGTTCTCAGCGGAGGAGAAAAGCAAAGAATCGCAGTATGTATTTTGTCTTAATGTAAAGTTCTTTGTTTGTTATTCGGTCTACCTATATACTTTTTATATTTACCTATTTTCATGTTCGATTTTAGATGGCTCGTCTGTTCTATCATCGCCCTCAGTTCGCAATCTTAGACGAATGCACGAGTGCCGTGAGTGTAGATGTCGAAGGATTTATCTATAGTCATTGCCGGGAGGTAAATCTTACAGCTTTTGTAACATTGATCATTTATAGACCCTCCGCTCGGGAAATTCGACGAAATATTACCCCGAGGGATATATCATCTTGAGGGGTAATATTTCGTCGAATTCCCAAGTTGCCGCCCAAGTGCATGAATTATATAAATTATATATTATACCGAAACAATTTTGAATACTGTCTTGAAAAGTCTTGAAACGTCTTCTTGTTCCGCCATTGTTGACAGACTCCTTTTGGTTTACGCGCGTGGTATTTTGTTTTCGCGCGTGGTATTCGAACTTGAATCTCAAAGGGAATTAAGTGAGAACTCAAAGGGAATTAACTCTTTCCTGACAGGCTGAAAAACATCCAAAATTGAACCACCTCTTTGTTCTATTGATATATCTTGAAATAACCATAACTGTTGCGAAAGCTATACATTTTCTGAAAGCCCAATAAACCGGCTTTTACTTGTGCTTTTAAAGTGCCTATGCAGCCCTTTCGTTTTTTAGTTATCTGTATAGAGGATGAAAAAGTAGCTGATAAGTTAATTTACAGTTTTTGATTTGGACTTTTCGTTTGGAAGATATCACTCTTTATACATTGCTATTTGTATAAAAAAGCCGCAAATTAGAAAGTCCTGGAACGAACCACACTGTGACGTCATTTAAGAGACGAATGTGTGTTTTGCCTTGGGGAACTTGTAAACACTGTATTAAACACACTGCAAGATCTCCATGTGATATTCATATTTACTGTCCACGTATCGTTCAAGTAAGGAATCGTTCAAGTAAGGTAGCGTTCAAGTAAAGAATACGATAGACAGATATTTTTTCTTTCAAATTCGCTTCATTAGAACATCCATACACTGCGTATCTGTCTGGCATGATTGAATAGTTCAACATAAACGATAAATTGTATAGTATAATCTGGGAATCGAGCTCGTTTGTCTACGAAGCTGGGAAGATCATGGACTCATCTCTTAAATGACGTCACAACCTAGTTTCCAGACTCCAGAATTGGCAGAAATACGTTTTCGGTTTTTAATCGGAATTTGCTTACATTTCTTAATTTGGATGCAAAATATCTTCTAAACGAAAAGTCCAAATCAAAAACTGTAAAATAACTTATCAGCTATTTTTTGATCCTCTATACAGATAACTAAAAAACGAAAGGACTGCATAGGCACTTTAAATTTCCCGAACAAAACACATTATGTTAATATAAATTAGCATAATTATCATAAATCAGGTTGAAAAATTTACATTTTTCTAGAAAAGGCCATCTTGCACGCCCGCGTAGCATGTTGAAAACTCAAAATGCCACCAATCGCAGAGTTGTTTATGAAATCAAATCAAACTTGGCGTGTGCGTGGATCTCATGTTCCTGGCGCTTGTTGAATTTCAATTTTGTTTTTCGATTGACGACTTTGCGTGTCTTCTACGGCCCATTTTGACTGGGCCGGTCAGGAAAGAGTTAAGCGAGAAGCCATTGCTAGACAAAAACGATGACTTCACTTCTACTTCTAGAAATAGTGTTGTACAAGAGGTCTAACGTTTCTAGCGAAGGCCTTTCGTTAGAGAGTGAAACGAAAAGTGGACTTTATTTTGCAACCTTCGCTCGAAACGTTAGTCCTCCTACACAATATTTCACCAATAAAAACAATGGTTGAAGAAGGAAAGTACTGAATTATTTATTGAAATGTATGCAGTAGCTCGAAGGAGCATTGGCTTTGTAGTTGACCACCGCTAATTATGAGAGTATGCTAGGAAATTTACTTGCTTAGAAATAAATAACTTCTCAATTAGATAAGTTTAACAATCTTGAAATAATCTCCCATATAGAACTCTAGATCTTCATGTATCGCAGAGACAATAGACAGAGATTACGTCATAGTCAGATTAAGGTTTTCTCACGATTCGGAAGCTTTACAGGCAGGCTTTTAACCAGGTTTTGAATAATCAGATTTTTTTCCCCCTTTCTGATGTTTCTTGATTTTTGTTAGCTGCTGTTTATTTTAGCTATTGTGTAGGTTTCGTTACTTATTTTTGTCAAGAACTTGCAGATATGACAATTGATTGCGATATCGATTTAACGTATATGTATATGCAGCAGTAATATGCGCAGGCTCTAACATGAAATAGCAAAAACATTGTCAAGTAAAATCGCTTTCAGTCGAACCTCTATTAAACGGCCACCCTCGGTGAAAGGCTTTGTGGCCGCTTAATAGAGGTGGCCGCTTAATAGAAGAACGCCAACAATGGGCCTTGGGTGTGGTCAAATGTCCTTTTATTCAATTCTAAATCATTGATAACAGTAACAAGTAGACTTTGAAAAAACCAACTCGCATCCGAATGAAATGAACGAGAATGTTTTACGTTTGATAAGCTCACTTGGTCACGACCACGCTCCACCAAATTATTTCGTGGCCATGCTCAACAAAATGTTTTCGTGGCCATACTCAACAAAATGTTTTCGTGGCCATGCTCAACAAAATGTTTTCGTGGCCATGCTCAACAAAATGTTAATAATAATAATAATAATAATAATAATAATACTAATACGAATACGAATACGAATACGAATACGAATACGAATACGAATACGAATAAGAATAATAATAATAATAATAATAATAATAATAATAAGGAAGTTGAAACTGATAAGGGATATAAGTATTTGGGAATTTTGGAGGCAGATGGAATAAAGGATGAAGATATGAAATAAAAGATCGTGAAAGAATATTACTGACGAGTCAGGAAAATACTGAAGTCCAAACTTAATGGAAGAAATAGCATCACTGCCATAAATTCAAGAGCTGTTTCTATTGTCAGGTACGGTGCAGGAGTTATTAAGTGGACAAATTAAGGAAGAACTTCGAAAGATGGATAGGGAAACAAGAAAATTGTTAACAGTGTATAGAGCCTTCCATCCCCAGGGCGATGTTGATCGGCTTTACTTCAAAAGAAGTCAAGGAGGTAGAGGGCTAATTAGTGTGGAGGATTGTGTAAATGTTGAAGTAAATAGCTTGCGAATGTATGTTGAATTTAGTGATGAGAAACTATTGATAGCAGTAGGAAAGGAGATGTTAGATGGAGGGAAAGAAAAAAAGGAGATCCAGAATTCTAGACGAGATAAGTATACAGGAAAGAATCTACATGGGAAATTCTACACAAGTACAGAGGAAGGTAGAGATAGTAAGACCTGGGATTGGTTAAAAAGAGGAAACTGAAGAAAGAAACAGAAGGAATGTTGATGGCGGCACAAGATCAGGCATTACGAACTCGGTACATCAGGAAAGTGATTGATAAAGAAGATATATCGGCTGCTTGTAGGTTATGTGGAGAGCGTGATGAGACAATAGCACATATTGCTAGCTCGGAATGTAAGATGTTAGCCCAAAAGCAGTATAAGAACTGGAGACACGACAAAATTGCTGAGGTGATCCATTGGGAGTTATGTAAGAAATACAAGCTGGAGCATGTGGAAAAGTGGTACGAGCATAAGCCAGAAACTGTCACTGAAAATGTAAATGTAAAACTGCTGTGCGATATGAAAATCCAAACTGATAATAAGATATAACATTCCCGGCCAGATATACTAGTACTAAATAAAAAGAAGAGATGCTGCGCACTGATAGATGTTGCATGCCCATTTGATACAAGAGTTCTGGAGAAAGAAAAGCAAATTGTAGAAAAGTATCAAGATCTAAAAAGAGAAATTAAGAGGATATGGCAATGTAAAGAAGTAACAATTGTACCCATCATTATTGGAACACTCGGAACAGTAAGCAACTATTTCGATATGTGGCTAGGAGGGCTCGACATTAGAGTTGACTTCCAGATTCTTCAAAAAGCTTGTTTGTTGGTAGCCTGCGTACAGACGCTTGAGTGTTTTTCAAATTTCACAGACTATGACGTAGGCTAGTTTGTTGGGAACTGCAAGAATATTGAGACATGTGCTAGACACCTTAGGGTGCGGGATGTATAATGAGCTGTGCGAAAACTGATAATAATAATAATAATAATAATAATAATAATAATAATAATAATAATGTTTCAGGAAACACAAGAAACACTAACCCTACTTCTAAACCTATTCTCAACCATCACATTTTCTCTCCAAAATCACGGGCTATTTTTCTATTTTTCTTTATAAGATTGGTATAACTTTATTCACTGTGTCGCACAGAAAGTCGCTCTGGAAACATCACGAGGTAAGGTTTACTGACTATGTATCGAGAGCCCGTGCCATCTAGACTACTATATAGGTTGGTCGCAATGATTTTCTTGTGATTCAGAAAGAGAAAAACATGTCGGCCATAATAATATGTTGGTTCATGGCCGTAGCAGGGAGGTGGGGCCGGGGGGCCCGGGCCCACCAATAATTTGCTCTGGCGATTTCTTGCCAGTTTAGATCCGTTTAAACTTGCTGGAAATTACTCTCAGAAGTCAGGAAATCCTATTTCAGAAATCCTATTTCAGAAATCCTATTTCAAAAATCCTATTTCCAAAAACCGGGCATGTCCCCGGACCCCCTGTAGTGCAGTCCCATTACCCCCCAATTGACTTTCTCTTGCTACTGCCCTGTTGGTTCATAATAATTGTTTTCTTAAAGCAGCTTCTCACTAGAAGTACGCCATGTTGTTTTGCAGAACTGTGAATAATTAGTATATACCCTGTATGCGGATAATGCTTTTCGCATAATCTGATTGACTGCTCAATTTCGAGATATTCCACTTGTTTCACCTCAGGGCCAATCAAAATGGGGGACAGTACACAGGCTTTCTAGCATCCTACTTTTCTTAATTTTTCAACTTTCTTACTTTTCCTACTTTTTATTAAGAATGCCTTGATTTTCCTACTTTTTCTCTTAAAATCCTAGTTTTTTGTTTCGTGAAATCAGTTTTCTTATGTCGTGATACTGGCAGGATAATGTAGCATGTTCTCCATGTAGCACGTGGTCCCTCTTCCCTAGGCCCCCTCTAAGCCTCTGCGGAGGAGAGAGGCCGAAATCTAGACTCGGTGTTACCATAGTACCCGAGTAATTATATGTGTCCGTTTGTCTTACTGCCACTTGAAAATATTCTGCGAACTCTATATTACGGCGCCTTCTCTTTTAAGCCCCCCTTCTAATTACTCCCCTTTTAGAAGCAGAAAATAATTAATCCCCCTCTCTATTGAGTCCGACCCCTCTCCCCCAGGCAATTCTGTTTTAAAATGATGAAACGTGAAGTATCGTATTATTTCAAAGTTTTTTTATTCTCGGTCTTTAGTTCCATGATAATTAGTTTTATTAGTTTGTCGATATTTTTTAGTTCAGTACGTAGTCAGAGGGTTCGGTGGTGATCACTGAAGTACGTTTCTATATCTTGTATTACGTTTGACGTTTCTGTATCTTAAAATGAAATCGGTTGATCGAACGCGCATGAATCAAACGCGCATGCAAACAAACGCGCATGCAAACAAACGCGCATGCAAACAAACGCGCATGCAAACAAACGCGCATGCAAACAAACGCGCATGCAAACAAACGCGCATGCAAACAAACGCGCATGCAAACAAACGCGCATGCAAACAAACGCGCATGCAAACAAACGCGCATGCAAACAAACGCGCATGCAAACAAACGCGCATGCAAACAAACGCGCATGCAAACAAACGCGCATGCAAACAAACGCGCATGCAAACAAACGCGCATGCAAACAAACGCGCACGCAAACAAACGCGCACGCAAACAGGCATTTTATAATAAATATGAAAGATGCTACGTTTTCAAAAGCTAAGTACTGTTGTGTGTTTAGATTAGATCTGACCTGAAGAACGACACATCGTCCAAAACGTCGTCCCGGGTTAGTTACCAAAACCGAGGTAACTACGCTGGTTATTTACCGAGGCCTTTAGTAGGTCATTTAATATGCAAGGTAAACTAACCTATAATATTAACCGCGGCAAAACGACGCATGAATAAACTAAGTAAGAGTTAGATCCCGAGAGTTCATGATTGAGGAGGTTTTCCAACAAAGTTTTGTCCATTTTATCCACCTTGGACAAAGATTTCCCTTGTTTTTTTCTTCATTTCTTATCTAATTAGTATTCATGGTCTTTATGCTAGATAAAGCCCGCGGTACATCAAAGAAAACCGACTCGATCTTGAACTAAGTATAGGTTAATTTAATTAATTAAGGTTAATTTTGTTATGCTAGGTGATTTAACAAAAATGAAGTGGATAATTCCGTGATATTTAAGGTAGTTTAAGTGAAATTTAGTATAGCTGATTTAGTATTCAAGGTCACTAACCTATATAATAACCGCGCGGTACATCAAAGAGAATCGTCTTTAAAATGAACTAATATACGAAAGTACTCTAATATACTTATCACTTAGTATTTTCTACACATTCAAGTTCTCCTATTTCTCCTTTTCATATTATATAACAGACATTATAGTACATACTTAAAATATGCCCCCTCTCCATTAAGCTCCCCTCTCCATTTTTCCGACCCCCCTCAAAGATGCTTGAAACAAATAAGCCCCCCCCCTGTGGGCTTAATAGTGGGCTTGGTGTTATAGCCATGGTGTTATAGCCATGGCGTATGTATTCGTGACTATAGTGGAATAAGCAAAGTAAACAAGCTGTGATCCGAAAGGAAAACACGAATTTTATTTAAAAAAAACAAGCAGATTAAGGTTTAACTTAAGAAGTCCAAATCCTATTATGACCTTCTCCAAACTCGAAGGCGCCACATCATCCTGTCCCCGTTTCACAAGTACTTGCATATTTGGCGCGTTTTTCAGTCCTCTGCGGCATCTATAGTTGGCCTGTTTCTCGAGTTTCATCACTACCACCGTGGTGTTTAAACAAGATATCTGCGTGTCAAATTCTAACAACCACTCAGCGATTATCGATCACAAGATTGTTCTTCACATTGTCGCAACAACAAGAAACGGGGAGTTTAACAAAACACGATTTAAACATCAAGAGTGACGTCTTAGTGCAAAAATGACATATTTTTTATTCGTTTTCGCCTTCCGTCCAGTGTCCACACGTAAACGCCGAGTCAGAGTTTTCGAAAACGATGCGTTGTCGTGTGGACGGACCATGATGAGGATGGCGAACAAGCAGTTCAATGCCGTTATCCTTTATAGAGTTTGTCTGTTGCTTTCAAGCTTAACGGCTTCTTTGCAATTACATACATTTAACGCTTTTACGTCTTCAAGGGGAATATTTTCGAAGAAAGCTGAACTTTAGAAAGTCGTTTCTTGAGTTATACAATGGCTGATGACGGCCTGATAATTTTTCCTGAAGAGCGGAAAGAGTATTTCAGTCTCTGGACTGAAATACTCTTTAGCTAAAGCGTGTTTAAAGGGACACTCCGGCCCAAATACATACAATATTTCATATGAAAGCTCTTACTGACTTTAGATTATTTCCAAAGTTTCAGCATTCCTATCAATTTAGTTAAGAAGATGTGGCTAGTTGAAGTTGGAGAGTTTGTCCAATTTCGACGCCATTTTGTTTCTCAAATATGACGTCACTGAGTGACGTGATCTCGTATTATGCCTAAGAAGCTCCTCTACTTTCCTGCATGATGAACTAAATAGTTTATTTCGACTAATTTTCGTCCAAAGACCATTCACAATAACTATCACTATGTGATCGCCATCAAAACAACTCCACTGACGATAAAGAATCACTCAATGACGTCATATTTTCAAAACCAATATGGCGTCAAAATCCACAAATTTTCAACTTCAACTAGCAATATCTTCTCAACTAAATTGATAGGAATGCTGAAACTTTGGAAATAAACTAAAGTCAGTAAGATCTTTCATATGAACTGCATTTGTATTTGGGCCGGAGTGTCCCTTTAAGCGCCAACTGCCTACCAAAGAGCGTTTTTCATTATTTTCAGCGTTTTCGTGTGGACGGTCGAAAACGCTCGCGTGGACGCTAATCTTTTCCTGCTAAAAAATGCAATGTAACGTCGTTCTCCTTCCAAACAACAATGTAAATTAGCGAAAAACTTTGTTCGAGTGGCATTTTCATTAGGTGTTGGACGTTTGAAACGGGTCTTAAAGCATTTTCACTCTTTGCAGACGACGTCAACAGCTACGACTATAACTGCAACAATTATGAAACGTGTCACTGACGTTTCGTTGCCAACGTGCAACATTCTCAACGTTAAATACAAGATGTGAAAACTAATATCTAAATATAATAATTGGCTTATCATGAGTATGAATATTCGTGTTCGTGTTGTATCGGCTCGAGCTCCTATATCCGATACATGCAACACGGCCACGGGCACATACATAGACATGGAAGAAAAAATATGTTAAAAGAGGTATATGGTACTGACGACCTGTTGTGGGGTGAATACTAGCCTATAGTATAATAGGACCAATTTCAACTTTAAATAAAGTATCGGGAAACTGGTCAGTGTTTTTCCTTAAGGTAATTCCTCAGTAATTCTTTCCGAAATGAAAATTTGCTGAAACTTTAAAGTTATTGACATACTTATATTAAAACCAAAAAAAAAAGTTGGGGTCACCGACCTTGTTTAGAAAATATGGCATATCGCAGATCACCTCTTACTCAGTATGGTGCCGTCATTGTGACCAATTTACCAGTTGAGTAAAAACCGCATTGCACAACTTTTTCTTGAACCTTTTTTATTTTTCGCAACTATAATTTTTATTAAAGAAAACATGGTATTTTAGGGAAAAAGAAACAGCTAACAGGATATATTATGATAAAGAAAGGTCGTTTCCCATATTCTTTGACATGTTATTTGAAGAAACATTCATCAAAAATGTAAAATATTGTAAGTTGTAGAAATGATTTTTCTCTAAGTTTCTGTTATAACATGTAAAAGTGGTAGAAGAAAATAATTATTAAGGAAAAAATTATGGTCACCGACCTTCTTTAAGAGCTATGGCCTTAAATCGGCATTATCAAGTAGTTTACAAACCTAATTGCATAGGGAGCCTTAGCTATAGACTTGTGTAACCGTTCTCGGAAAAAATTGATTTCGTCCCTTAATAACTCTTCCCTACCAGTACATAAGCGGCCATTGTTAGATTTGGCACTAAATTGTCCTAAAATGGTCGGTGTTGCATAATGCTAAAGTGTTGCATAATGGCCATAAAAACACTGATTATTGGATGTGCGCAGTAAATGTGCGCAATGCAAAACTGAGGAATCACCTTAAGTGACTTCTTCAAGGATAGTTTCAATGTAAACTTGATCCTGACTATAAACAAATATCAACATACTTGATCCAGTTACAGACACAAGCTGCAAAGTTTCATATTTACTAATAATACCATGATCGCCTCGGATTCTTTTGTTCTCTCCGGGAATGTAAACCTCGTATTTTCCTCATTATCCATGCATACGCCCTTTGTCTTCTAAATTTCCCCGGGAAATTTAGTAGAAAACAAAAGATTTCTTTGTCTACTAATTTTCCCTCATCAACCATGCAGGGGAAAATTAGTAGACAAAGAAATCCTTTCTCTTTTACTAAATTTCCCGCTTGCATATCTATTATAGATATAATATTATAGATAGTCGTAGAACTTGCATATCTCACAAACACAAAGCATCTCCCAAAGGTATAATTACTTCAATCAATAGTAATAAAACTCGTAAACAACTTCACTGAACCATACAAAATCAAACACCTAAACTTATCTCAGCATACTCCCTGAGTTTTCCTCGGCGATTATAATATTACAAACTGATACCATGACTTGTCGGGAAATTAGCGATTAAATTGCCCTTCGCCTCGGGAAGATTTGTAAAAGTCCTCGGACTTTCACAAATCTTCCCTCGGCGGCGGGCAATTTAATCACTAATTTCCCTCAAGTCATGGTATTACTTATAAATATGCTATTTCCAATTTTGGTTCCCTGTTATTATACACCACTTGTGAGAGGTGGGGGGAGGGGGGCCTGAAGCGCTAATTCCTGCAAGGCCATACGATCTACACGATACGGCCATTTTGTTTGGTTTCATCATCCTGATGTATCCGATTTCGCGAGTGAGTTGATGAAACCAGTGTGCAAACGGTGCGCCGCACCGGGGCCCATGGGCTGAGGGGGCCCGTCAGCCTATCCGCAAACTGCCACTTTTTCTAAATGGTGCTATTATTAATAATATTTTCTGAAAAATAATGGATACACTACAAAAAAGTGATTTGTGGTCTTTAGGTTTTACTCAAAAGTGCTCGCAAAATGCAGGAAATGCCATTTCAGAGACCCTAAATTCAAACATTTTCTGGAGGAAAATCCCCCCGAAACCCCCTACATATATGTTGTCACTTTGTGGGGAGTGCCGCCACTAGATGAAACAAAATATGCCGTGCGCATAGAATAACATACCCTAGCAGTGTGACAACCATTAAAACTTAAACATCACCATAGTTACTGGAACCACATATAGAGTCGTTACAGAGGTTATGTCAGCAAAGCGTAAACATCTAAAACGCCTGGTTCTGGTTAGCAGGATGTGCACAGGCTAGGTTCTGTACAGGCTAGGTTAGGTTAGCACAGGCTAGGTTCCAAATTGAAACGAAAATTAAGTTTTAGTTGTTTAAATGAACTTCTAAAATAACGAATTATTGTAATCTAGAGCTCTTTCATCTCTCACGTCTTTCTTGAGTTATTTAGACTTTTGTGATTTGTGATATGCAAAGGTAACCCCGTCCGACGTCACGAGGTTTGCAAATTTTCAGAAAATCAAGTAATTAGAAATATAGTAAATTAATTTGGCATCGCTATTTTGGTGTAATAATGTTAAGTTTCACGAAGTGTAGTATTCGACAAAATCACTTGAAACTTTGCACAATCGCAAAGATATACGAGATTTTCAGTAAAAAACGTGTAAAAAGCTCGTGACGCGTCGGTGGTTATAATTTGCATATCACAAAAGTCTAAATATCTCAAGAACGACATGAGATATGAAAGAGCTCTAAATTACAATTTTTCGTTATTTTAGAAGTAATAGTTCTAACACGAGTAAGCGTTCTTCCTCTGATTTTTAAATACGGACAAGCCGGTTGAAAATACGAGGCGCAGCCGAGTTGAAGTCGTGGTTAAAGTTAGCGAAATTTGGCCGTAATTTTCCTCTTATTTCTAAATACTCATTAATACTATAAACACAAATATCTGGAATTTCGTCACGCATGCATAATGAGTTATCAGAGAATGTTATATATCTTTGCGTTCATGAAATAAAAACATTAAAGTGTGAATAACACGTGTGTGCGTTTCTCCCACAACACCAAACTTCTTGATTTTAAAGTGCCCATAACCTCAAAATGTTTTATTGTCTTGTTTGGAAGAACTTTTAAAATGATAAAGTAACTTCTTTTGAAGATTATCGTTTCTTTGCTTTCTTTTTGAGATATATCAGTTTGTTTGATATGCAAATGTCTGGAATTTCGTCACACATGCATAATGTCTTATTGGAGAAATGTGTATATCTCTTTCATTCTCGAACGAAATCCTTTAAAATCAAGACGTTTGGTGTTGTGGGAGAAACGCACACACGTGTTATTCACACTTTAGTGTTTTTATTTCATGAACGCAAAGATATATAACATTCTCTGATAACTCATTATGCCTGTGTGACGAAATTCCAGATATTTGCATATCAAACAAACGAAAGCGAAGAAGTGAAAATCTTCAAAAGAAGTTACTTTATCATTTTAAAAGTTCTTCCAAATAAGACAATAAAAAATTTTGAGGTTATGGGCACTTTCAATGTTTTATGATTTGAGCTTTTTGTTGATGTTTTATAAAGGTTTTTCCGAAATGTTAATGACAAACCAGTCATCATTTCGGATACAATATTCTGCTGCTTGAGAAATGTAACATAATTCAAACGTTGATGATATACTTGAACGCTATACTAGAGATTTTATTAACTTTTTCACTCAAATCTTCAACCAGTTTTATACAACACGGAAGGCAGAAAAAAAGCCAAATTCCTGCGATGACTTCACATCATTTGCATTTTGAAAACATAAACCTGAAAAAGTAACAAAGGAAAGATCAAATGAAAGAAATATTTCACTGTGGTCTGTTGACTTGGGGTTATAGGCATTAACTTTTAGTTGTATTTTGGTGCTATCGCGGTATCATATTAATTAACTCTTGCCTATATCAGGTGTCTATCTATAACTAATCTAAGTTCAGTCTGTCTAAGTGGTGGCATAGATTTCGTCAGATACTTTGTCCGAGCATAACGGGTCAATCGGGGTCACTCTTTTAATTGTCTCCCCACGACGAAATAGACATTTCTTGTCTATCGCTGTGACAAATAATAACCACGTCCATTGTACGAGTTCTATATATATATCAATATGCAAGAAGTCCTGTGTTGATTTTCACTGTCCCTTTATTATTTTTGCTGGCCATGTTGAAGCGTGACCGACCGTGTTTGTGTGTGGAGCTTTAACTAATAACTATAAACTTAAACTAAACAATCTCGTTAACCAATTTTGTTTGTGGCATCAGCATGCAGGCCGTCGAACATTTGACCTTTGTTTCCTGAATGGGAAGGTGTTGATGACAAGCCGTCAATACAGTAGAACCTGCGGTTGATAACATAGTTTATCGTATACAAACTAAGAAATCTACACTTAGAAACTAAGCACGCATTCTGGATTGTTTCTCTCTTCTGAATAAAAAACGGTTTTCAACCTGACATCTGAAATACTAATTGATGGTTAAAAATTAAATTGTATAAACTGTATATAGGGTTCGAATTCACAGCGCGCATGTAGTATGCGATTATTGAACTGCCACAAATTGATTGAAAGGCCTTCCTGCCCAAATTGACAAGCTCCCATCTAAAATAAACAAGATCCGAACAACGTATTGCTGCTTGGTTTGAGAAAATATGTTTTTTTGTTTTTATTTTAATACTGTAAGGGTGTGCACCGATGTGGGTGGAGATATATGGCGTGCGTTGGATGTATTGTTTTGGGGATGTATATGTGTGTGTATCGGCCGGTGGATGATGGCATGGGGGTGTGCGATCGTGTTGGATGTGTAGGTGCAGGGGTGTGTTTGGCGATGTGTCCAATCTGGTGTTTGTGCAGAGTTGTCTTGGTTGTGGACCGGTGGTTGGTTTGACTTGGTTGTTGATCAAGACGTTGGTCTGTCCTGGTGATCATTTGGTGTGGTCTAACGTTTCAAGCGAAGGTCCTTTCTCTCTCACGAAGGTCCTTTCTCTCTCACGAAGGCCCTTTCTCTCTCACGAAGGTCCTTTCTCTCTCACGAAGGCCCTTTCTCTCTCACGAAGGTCCTTTCTCTCTCACGAAGGCCCTTTCTCTCTCACGAAGGCCCTTTCTCTCTCACGAAGGACCTTTCTCTCTCACGAAGGTCCTTTCTCTCTCACGAAGGTCCTTTCTCTCTCACGAAGGCCCTTTCTCTCTCACGAAGGCCCTTCGCTCGAAACGTTGGACCTTCTACAAACTACCTTGACAGTATAGTTTTCGACTATACACTACCTATAAACAGCACGACACATTTATATTACTATTTTGGTTTTTATCGGTATAGCTATGCCTATTGTTTTTGTCTGGTTTAAACTCCAACTGGTTTTATCCAACGATATTCTCCTATGGTGAAATCCGGTTTTCTTACTTGAGTTGAAATTGCCTTCATCAATTCATTGCGATCCGATAAATTACTGATAATCCGACATAATTTTGACACAGCAATTGGAATGCGTGAAATGGAATCCAGCTGGGTCAGATCAGTTCTTGTTTTAGTCGGATTTGGGCACATCTGTAAACAATGTGCGTTGGTCTAAGCTTTGGGTGTTGATTTTAAAAGATATTCTTTTAATCATAGTCCCTATGTTTTAACATATGACTGCACAGTAGGACGGAGGTCTTAATTGTTTTGTCTTTCAACTTTGATGCTGTTTGGATGGGAAATGATGTCTGACAAGTGGCATGCTGTAGCCATGCAATATTAAAACGAAAGGTCAAATAATTGCTCTTTGATATTGTGAAGATTGAAGAGTTTGAACGGTAAATCTTCATCGTGTGTCATTGTGTACTGGCAATTATAGTGATGGAGGCTTTAACTAAAAACCGCAGCCACCTAACAACCTTTAAATGTGACGTACCGTCCGTTCTGCGCATGTGCGAGGTTTTGTTCACATTCTTGATCTGCGTGCTCGGTTGAATCACGTGGTTGAATAATAAATATGGACGAGACTAAGAGTTTTACCTTGGATGACATCCAACAAGACGAAATTGAACAAGCAGTGTAAATACCAACCACGCCTTCCAATTCTTAGTTTTCAAGTGAAGATCCTTTCGCAAATCCCTCCATCTCGCAAAATGTTTGGAGAGAGAGACTTACAGTACGAAGAGAACCCAGTCCGTTGTTTGTGAACATGCGACGCAACAAACCACTATCTTTGAGACTAGCATGGGAATGAGGTTTAAAACGAGTACTGAAAAACCAAACCATTATTAAAAAAAGAGACCATGAACGGTGTCCCGAAAAGCGACAACATTTTATATAGATTATTATAAAATAAAATTTTGACAAGGTACGTGTTCTGATTGGCTAAAAGCAAGTGTTTCTGTAACTCTATGGAAATACGGAAAAAGTTTTCCATTTCTTAATTAAAAAATTCAAATTAAAATAATTTGAATCGAAATAAAATATTGTCGTAGGAAATGGCTAAAAGGGATGACTCAAAAGGACCTCGGTTTTTGTCTGGTCTTTATTTTTAGTTAGATTAGCTACGCCAGTTAGGGTTACGATTGGGATTAGACTAGTTCTTGAAAATGGGATGGTCCTTTTCAGTTATCCCTTTTGAGTTATCTCAATTCTCCTTGTTGCAGGTCTCCAAACATTTCTTATAGTACTAGTTTATCATTACTTTATTCTCATTACCCCGCAGTGCGTGCACTTTTGCATTATTATAGGAATTTTCCCTGAACCAACAAATTACGGTCTCTTCTCCCTCTGGGCAATGTTGGTGAATCTACACGCGCAAAAAGCCGAGTATTTTTTTGTTTATCGTGGAATAACACAACATTTTAGTAGAAATCTATGGTCTAGTCGTTACAACATATGTCTATGAGCTGGGTCGCACCACTTAAAAATAATTGAGGAGAAAGTGCTGCCTTTGCAATACTGATACCAGCAAATGGTAAGATATTTGGGTCTTCTCGGATATCAACCTTAAATCGTAGGCCCTCGAAACCCATATCATTCCATTCTCCTAAAAAGAGTCTAACTTCTTAGAGTCTAACTTATGTTGGTTATTTCTACAAAATTATGTCGAAAAACGAGGCTAAGCATTGTTTTTTTGGCGAAAAACTCCACCTTGTCACGTCACTCGCTGCAACTCGATATATCTATCGGACAATTAGATTGCAGTATTTGGATACGTTTCTACCAAATAGTGATAATGGTAATGATCGAGAATGGAGATTGCCGGCAGTACGAGCATCTTGAAAACTAACGCAGCGAAACAATACAATAGTGGCTTTTCATTGCTATATTTTTACAGATTTTGATTTCTCGTGTCTTGTTCACTCTTTATTTCCTGTTTACAGTTTGTTCTCTACCTTGATGGTCGTGGAGCATACGAGTTCAAGCGGATTGACCAGGATGTGGAAGAATTTGGATCCTAATACTGACGGAAGCATAATCAAATGATCACACGGCATCCCAAAATTCATTCCTGACTTCTGAGATATTGTTGTAGCTAGAATTGAATGTAGGTGAACTTCAGTATAGACACTTCCAGAATTCCGCTTCAATGTCCACGAAACAATAACTCATTTGCATATAATGGCCAGTGATATCTAGAAAGTATACTTTAAAATAAGATTTCCGCGGAAAGACTGAAAACTAGTTGTTCCAGGATTAGTACGAACTAAACTGAACTAAACTAACTTTTATTTATATTGGATAACCTCCAGTAAGGGCTACCCTCATTGGTCCAGTGTTGTTACAGGAGGAAACTGGAGTACCCGGAGCAATCCTGCGGTGTTTGGTAGAGTCAAACTGGAAGCACTCTTCTCACTTGCGGCCAAGGCGAAATCTTTAATCTGATAACTGCACTGAGCAGGAATCGAACCCGGTGAAAGACACATGTGCTACCCACTGTGCCACTAACATCCACAGTTAATTGGACGAAGGTTAGTACAAGGGTTTGGTTTATAAGGGTTTGATTTTGGATTTGGATTATTTTTCAAACCGTTATACTAATCCTCACCCTAATATTAACCCTCATACTAACCTTCCTCCCTCGAACAACTAATTTTCAGTCTTTCCGCGGAAACCTTATTTTAAAGGATACTTTCTAGTGATCACGACTTGGGTTACCACTAGTTTCCATCTATGAAATTGATGTGAAGTCATTTTATAAACAGACAGTGCAGAATAATAATCCTTACCCTCATCATAAAACTAACCCTAAGAAAACACTAATCCTAACTTGAAAAATAATAAAAATGATAAAAATGATGATGTCTTGTAAATGATGATGTCTTGTGAATTTCAGTCATAGATATGGAAACTTGTATTCACCAAAAAGTCAACTGATCGACGCCATATTGGTGTGATTTATTTTTCTAAACAATACTTTACTCGATCCAGTCTCTATTTAGAGAACAGTGTACTTAATACGTTCACTGCATATCAGTATAGAGAGACTGGATAGAGTATCTATTGTTCTGAAATTAAAACCGGAAATAGCTCACGAACGCCAATAGACGAGTTTCAGGGTCATGCGCAGTAGCAATTTGATTTCAAATTTTCATATGAGGTAAAAACAACTGTTTTAGCTAGAAAGATCATATTAAAAATAGTAAAAGTGCAAAGTTTGAAACTAATGGGGCAAATAGTGCGAAAGCTACACACTTTGGAAGTTTTGATCTTCACTATGGATTTAATAGGGATTTTGGCTTGGCGTGCAACGCCCGCCCGCCAAGCCAAAATCCTTATTAAATCACTAATAAATCCCTTTTGAAATGGCCAACTTTCTGCTTGTGTAACTTCTTCCTTTTTTACACAATTCCTTTCAAACTTTGCACTTCTACTATTTTCAATATGCTCTTTCCAGCTGAAACAGTTGTTTTTACCTACGATGAAAATTTGAATATTTGTTGCTACTGCGCATGATCGTGAAAGTCGTCTATTGGAGAGATCACCTTTGGAACCGCTTTCTGAAACTTACTCTATGCGACAGAGACTATCTGTCTCTGACTTTTTAAGATGCCAAAATGAATCAGTTGTCGAAGGTTTTCGTGTACTTTAGCAAACAAACGGCTTTGTGACAGGAACTACAGAGCGCAGGTGGTCTCTCCAAGATGGCCGCCGCGAAATGTTCTTACTTCATTTTTCGCAGTATTCAAACTCTGATCTTTTACGATGTTAAAGTAAATCAGTTGTCGAAGAAGGTTTTCGCGTACTTTGTCACACGAACTACGGTTCCGTGACAGAAACTACATAGCGCAGGAAGGTTTGCTATAACCTGGGCGATGATCGAGGATGAGCATGAAATCTTGTTGGTCAGCAGTCGAATCGAGCGGATGTGCAAAGAAAGTTTTGAGTACCGGGTAAAAATATGGAGCGACAGAGGCCTGAGAAACCTCTTGCTCCCCCGAAACATTTTGAAATGTAGAGGCTCTGTTGATTGATTGACACGTAATACTTGATACGTGATTCCGGGCGGGATTCTTAACGCCCGGAACTCATTAGGCTGGAGGTTAGGGTTATAATCTAAGTTGTTTAGCGGTTATTTGCATAGTTAAGTGACAAAATTCTGACGATTATATACCTCGATTCCTTTCGATTCCCTTGATGTTATCCAGTTAATGTGACTACTGACCAACAATATTTCATGCTCATCCTCCGTAGGTGTTTCGCATCGAACAATGGGTTTCTAAATGCAGTCTCCGTTATGTAGATGGCAATGGCTTACTGATATTTTTCATTTCCAACCTCGATTTCAAGCCATTATTCATGGCCATTGAAGGAAATTCTGGAAGTGTCTAAAATAATATTTAACGTGATAATACTTCATGGAAATAGCAATTCAATGGTCTGGTACCCCATTAACTCTCGGAAAATAGGGAGACTTCTTTATTTTTAGTACACGCATAAATCATTAAATTAATTAATACTATACTATAGTATAGAATCTTGTGTGGGAACGGAAATTCCCGCTTGAAAAAGTTCCTTAGGGATATGGCAATATAAATTAACTTTGTCTCATTTGAAAGAACTCGTAAAATGGTATAAGAAGACCTTTTACAATTTTCCTGTATCTTTCTCTAAATTTCACTTTACCCTACTTATGACGTCACATGCATATCGAAAATAATTCCAAGATGGCGGACAGCACGCTGTCTTCACGAGTTCTTTCAAATGAGACAAAGTTAATTTATATTGCCATATCCCTTTAAGTCTTGCTGCTCGTTCTCTTGTATTATTTTATAAAATAAACACCTAATGTGTTTTTTCGTGTTTGGATACTGTGATTCAAACACTTCGGAAGTTGCTCGACTTTCGAAAAGCTAAAAATGTTCAGAAAATGAAGTCGCGGAAGTAGCTCGTCGCGGCCATCTTGTTGGGACCACGTTATATAGTTTTACTATAGGCGACAGAGACTATCTGTCTCTGATCTTTTAAGACATTAAAATGAATGAGTTGTCGAAGGTTTTCCCATAATATGGAACACAAACTACTGATGCCGGAATTATCGCGGAGTTGCCACGGTGGTCACTCCAATATGGCCGCCGCGAAATATTCCGTTATATGTGTTCTAAATTACGGGAAAACCTTCGACAACTGATTCATTTTAGCATCTTAAAAGATCAGAGACAGATAGTATCTGTCTCCTTCAGTAAAACTATATAGCGTGGTCCCTTCAAGATGGCCGCCGCGAAATTTGGCTTCATTTTTTCGCAACATCCAAACAATGTAGTTGCTCGATCCAGTCTTTATTTAGAGATCAGTGGCGGTGGTACATTCAATAGAATTGTTCATGCAAAAAAAAGAAAATGAATAATTTAAAGTCCTAAAAATAAACTTGACGTCGTCTTTGTTATACACATGAGACGTCATTGAGGGTGTTTTCATGTTCTGAAGACAACGTTGATCAACGACTAGAACGTCAGCATTAGTAAGGACAGTTAGTAAAGTTAAACGTCGTCTTTGTTCTACACAGACGTCACTGAGGGTGTTTTCATGTTCTAAAGACAACGTTGATCAACGACTAGAACATCAGCATTAGTAAGGCTAG
The DNA here is from genome assembly GCA_035772405.1 of Chrysogorgia sp. JL179-B06. NCBI lineage: Eukaryota > Metazoa > Cnidaria > Anthozoa > Scleralcyonacea > Chrysogorgiidae > Chrysogorgia > Chrysogorgia sp. JL179-B06. The sequence continues at coordinate 1,696,971 of JAYKKM010000403.1, read as the reverse complement.
TATTAGTAAAGTTAAACGTTGACTCACTGATTAGATGGGTTTTCAGAAACTTTGAAGCTTGTATGAACTAGCTAAAAAATGTACTAATATTTTTACATTTCTACATTCAATTATTTGTTGTTTGATTCGGCGATAAAATTCTAACACCGTGATCACCGTTTTAGGTTTTTAGTCCTCCATTTGGATTTAAAATCCTTCATTGTCTTTGTTTTGTATGATAATTTTTATTGAAAAATACGCCATTCGCGATTTCCGGTTGCCGTTCGTACTTTATGACTAAAGGTATGGACGAGGGGTATATAATTGTCAAATAACCATAGGTAGCGCATGCGTGTAACAGTCAATTACTAGTCCCACATGCTTAGTGTCTCATGAGTCTACTAATTTAGCTCTTCAAATTGGATTAGTATAATTACAAAATTTACAATTCGTAAGCAGGATGGCGGCCATCTTGAAACCTACCTCCCGTCCATTTTAGGCACGACTTTCTGTGCAGCACAACCCTTTTATATCACTCATTTGGATACTTTAGAAAGTTTTTCTTCCCCTTAGGAACATAATTCATCATAGTTAAGGCTAGTTTCCACTCAGGAAAATCTTCCGCAGGACAGGAACGGACAGGGAAGTTTTCTTTGTCTTGTGAGCTGTCGGTTGGAACTAATGACTTTAACACAAAGGAAACTTTCCTGTCCGTTCCTGTCCTGCGGAGGATTTTCCTGCGTGGAAACTAGCCTTTAATCCCACTGAGGGTTCACTTTAAAATGCAGTTTAATGAAACATCGAATTAAAACGTTCGATTGAAATGCCATATCAACAACTCTTATCGTGTTTCATCAAAAACAATAAAACCACTCCACCCGTGTTTTCATCATGTTTTCTATAGTGTTTGAATCTCGTGATGAAACAGTCTTGAATTAAAAAAAGATTAACACACATAACTTGAAATCCCTCACAATGGCCATGTCGACAGTGAACCCATCTTTCCATAACAATCAAGATGTGTAAAATATATTCAAAATGAAGTGAATTATCAATTCAGTTTATTTTTTACCTGTGATGGTTTGATTTTAGCATGAATTATTAATGAGTTTGAGATGAATACTGAGACCGTCACTAAAACCAATAAGAACTAAAAGACTCAAAGGTTGTTAATCGTTGGATTTGCTCTCTGAATATATTAATCCTCAACGTTAATAGAAAATAAACAGACCATTTCAATCTCTTTCAACAATTTCGTTCACTTGAGAAGTTAAATCCAAAACTCATTTATCGTGTTTAATTAGGGCCGGATTTAGGAGTGGGCAAGCTGGGCAGTTGCCCAAGGGGCCTCCACCTTTTTAGGTAGGGTGGGCCTCCACTATTAAAGGCTGCCCAGGGGCCTCCACATGTCTAAATCCGGCCCTGATCACGGCAACAAAACACTGGGAAGCTAAGGTCTAGTTTATACTTGGTCGTTGGGGTCTTTCACAACGACCTTAAAAAGTGGTTTAAGTGTTTCCACTTGGTCGTTATTGTTAGGGAAGTACCGGGCTGAATAATATGTTGGTTTTAACAATCTCATGAATAATTTCAATCTATTGGATTTATCAGCCCCAACCGCCCCTAACTTTAAGACAGTTGGATTCTCATGCGTGTTATCAGAAATAAACCTGTAGAGAACAAAGGAAACCGAGCCAACGGTGATACAAGGCTAGTTTCCACTATGTCGTTAGCGGTCGTTGGAGTCGTTCAGTGTTGTTGAACGAAGAGAAGAGCAGTCGTTTATGGGTAGAGATAAATAATAAAGTAGGTCGCGCTGCACACGATCGAGGCAAGCACGTGGTGAGAGGAGCAGGCCTGGAGACTGGCACGAACTGTTGCGCAGCGGTATCACGTGTTTCCTTTCCGTCTTTTGGGTATTTATCAACAACCACGTATATTTCTTGTGAAGCTTTCCTTGAAGACCGTACAAGTTTCCCTTGTTCAAAAGTTGGCATGACCAGCTTTTAAACCATGCTCCTCGACAACGAAAAACTTGTCAATATGTGTCATACACATCGGGAATACTTGGAAAACTTGTCCGTGTGTACGAGGCTTAATTTTCGCTCATTAACATACATAAGTGATCATCCAAAGAGTTCACAAGTTATTGAACTTCTGTGACAAATGTGAACCGTTTTTCCGCCATTTCATTGAACGTCGAACGAAAATAAATATGCAGCTACCACCCATTCAATTGTTCTCATTTCCTAAATAATTTCAAACAATACAAATTATATTTCGGAAATACCATGATCGCTTCCAATTCTTTTGTTCTCACCACACCAGGAATTTTTTCTTGTTTACACCATAGTCAATGGAAATACATGGTCTGGAAACGCGGCAAACGGGCTAGCAATCGAACTGTGATTCATGTTGAGGGAGACCTGAAGGTGCACAAATACTTTGTTTTAGGTTTATTAATATTTAAACAACATTAAACCCAAACGTTGCTATTGGATAACTGCTTCATTATATATACAGAAAATACAATGTGTTCAGTAACCGTGAAAGTGCACAAACTGAACAAATACATAGAACAAAGACTTTGTGGCCGCGTTTCCAAACAATATAATTCTAGTGACTGTTTACACGAACCCGGGTTACACGAACCCGGGTTGGAAAAAGTCGCTGGTGACATCCACAAATCACCCTTGGCTTTCGGGAACATTTATTTAGTCACTAATAATTCCCTCATTTCACGTATTGCTGATAATAAATGTGTGGCTAGTTTTCGGATGCAAAACCGTGGCCGTCGTTGTAGAGGTAGGCGTTGCAGAGTGTTACTCGAGGGGTTTTACTACATATCGGGTGTTTTGCTTTGTCAATGCCCGCAACCAATCATCTTCTGGACAATTATTTTTTAGTATCCGCGAGAGGTACGTTTCAAGATGCTTTCCTAGTTTCCTGCACTTAGCTAATACTAACCTAACTCTAATCCTTAACCCTTATCATGGTCTTCCGAAAGTCGGCCGAATCCGACTGCGCATCGATCTATTAGGGTGTTGGGCCTGTTGGCTTCCGAAGCCGATACTAAGCCGACAGTGACGTACTGGGCGCCATCTTCGGAAAAGGTCCCACAGAGTCATACTAAAAAATAGGTACGCACTGCGTACATGTATCTACTTCTGGCTTTTTAAATTGTGCTGTTGGTTTTAGAACCATCAGACACTATACATGTGCACTAGCTTCAGACTATGAATAAAAAATCAACTTTTCATTTGCCTGTGGAGGCAAGTGATTCGGGCATTGTGCCAAAACTTTACGTTGCTAATAAGATTCTGTTAAAATTATCCTGCTGTTTTTCAATCTGTTAAAATTGCTGCTATTTTATTTCCAATTTTTTTGAGTCCATGCCTATCTTTGGTGGGCTTATAACCGGAGCGGCTTATACCTTGGGGGGAGGGAGGCTACCGGCAGGGCGTAAAAAGGATCGTCCAGAAGACGATTGCTTGCAGAGCTGACAAAGAACAACAACCCAGGCGGTTGTAGAAAATAGTAAAAAGAAAAACTAGTTGAGTACAAGTTTATCACTTTAATAACTTTGTGCTTCTCGTGTGTTAGGCATATAACAAACCTCAGAGGCTCATAAAACTGAGATTTATATTTGTGTTGCTGTTTATGAATATTTAGAACGATGTTTAGATAAATACGGGACGTATTACGAATGCAGAACTAACCATGTAGTACTATAGTACAAATTATTCAAACCGTTTGCAGGGCAGACATTGTACGAATGGTTTACTTTTGGACCATTTGGATTAGTCCGAATTGTCGTTAATTCTTTTTTAATTGTAGTATCAGGTTGTTAGATAAATAATCATATAGACGTTGAGAATCATGTCTTAGTTGTACGATTTCAAGATCGCAATTTCATGTCTAAGAAAAGAGTAACGCGTTGATCGACCCAAAGACTCCCGCTCTGCGTCAACTCTCATGTGCTATCATCAACATTTAAAGTCATCGCAACAAAAAAGGTATCTTTTATATCAAAGTATGTGACTTAAATAGTCGGAATATCGTAGTTTGAGGCTGTAAAAATGCTCGCAAAGCGTATTAAAGGTAAAGCGGGTCAGTGTTGGCGGAAATGCGAAGAAATTAAGCTTCTTTTCAGCGTTACATCTCTATTACAACCACAACTGTGCAAAACATGCAGCCTCCACGATAGGTAGCACAACAGATATACAACGCTAATGGCGCATTCAAATAGATAGTTTATAAAATATGTTACGAGCATTTTCGTAGCTCCAAACTACTATAGAGTAGCTAAGTCATATACTTCGAAATAAAAAGTAGTTATTTTGTTGAGGGTGAATGAGAGTTGAGTAGACATCGACGAACGAGGTTGCCATTGCACCATGGGAGTTTTTGGTCGACGGGTCTTTAGTTGACGTAAATATTCTTCTTTAATTTTGCTGAGGCATGAAATTCCAATCTTGGTTTTCACGGTATTTTGAGACGACGAATGCGCATGTGATAAAAACAAAATGTCACAGGTGTCACTAAATATACTTCCCCAATTTGCTTCAATAGCCACGAATAATGGCTTGGAATCGAGGTTGGAATTATGAAAGATGGTAAGGAATTTAAAGCCTGCTTTTCACGAGCGATGTAAACATGAAGCGCAAGCACAAGAGGTGCCTCAAGTAAAAACGAACCGTTTTCACGAGTACAACGCGAACGGCAAGTATAAGTGCACTGGCACAAGGAAAAGGAAACTTTTTCATCCTTGTGCTTGCGTCAGTGCTTACCGCGAGCCACGTTTTCACTGTGGAATAAGGACGCTCGTGCTTGCGCTTGTGTCGCTCGTGAAAACCAGGTTTTAGAATAGAATTCTTCACGTAAAACAAAGAGAATGATTACATTTTTAGTCCCAAGAGTACTCCCAATGTCCTCCTAGTTCCTATACAACCCCATTTAGAGGATTCTCGCGTCTTCAGGACGACGTCAACTCACAGAGTAAAACTAGAAACTTTACGCCATTTTTGGAAGTCATAACATATGCATCTCACGTAGTATGCAATTATCCTTGGTTTCTTTTAAACGCCAAAATTTAGATTGTTTCTTTATTTATTTTTTCCTCCCAACTTGCAAGTTCTTAATCCTTTCAGTGGCATACACAGAACAAGGAGTGAAGGGTGGTGTTGGGATTACTCTTGAAAAAATATATAATTCATTATCAGTGTTTTGAAAGACGAATACTGTTTTAAAGTAAATGGTTTGAACCTAGGAGTATCATTAGATGTGTGAAGTAGATCGTCCAGGTTGTTGTAGTCTCGAGAAAGACTATTGTTGGTGACTAACGTTTCGACGGCCTCAGCGGCGGTCATCTTCAGAGTCAAGTGACATATGACCACCACTGAGGCCGTCGAAATGTCAAGTCACCAACAATAGTCTTTCTCAAGACTACAACAACCTGGACGATCAACTTCACACATCGAATTCTGTTTTATAAGAGACGCTGTCATCGTAGAGGTTACAGGCGTATTTACTTGGCGTATTTCCTAACAGTAAATACATCACGATCTCCCTACCAACCTCGATTTGGAGCCATTGCTCCGTTGGATTTTGAAGCAAATTCGAGAATTGTCTATTTGTCTATGGCTCGTGAAAATAACCATTCGCATAATTTCATTCTTAAATAACTTATGACCGCTCTTCAAAATCATCGACTTCAATCTTAGATCTTTGTGAATCTAAAGTTAATATACAGGTGTGAGTAGTTTGCGGGACTAGATAAACTCAAGATTGACAGTTGTGAATGTATAGAGCGTTTTCACTGACGTCATGCATAGCCGCCATATTGATGTACATGAACAATAGATTTTTAATTCCCTTCTTGTGTTAGGTACACCAACATGGCCGCTATACTCTTTATCAATTGACTCTGCATGGCGATTGAGTAAAAACGCCCTATATATCATGGTCTTCAATCCGACTAATTTGGTTGCAATGCAAGTATGGTATATTACATGTGGATAGTCTCTATATTGTGTGTTTATATATATATATATATATATATATATATATATATATATATATATATATATATATATATATATATATATATATATATATATATATATATACTGTATATATATATATATATATATATATATATATATATATATATATGTATGTATGTATGTATGTATGTATATGTATATAACAGGTTTGGTGCTATTGCGTCTGATTCATCAAGCTGTGAGTCTCAGCTGAATGCCTCCAGGATCAACATTTATACAAACTCCTCCTCACAGTCAACTAACTCAAGGTCCAATTCTGGAGCCGAGGAGCGAATGACCATGGCGTTACTATTCGCCGTAACTTCCGGATGTTCTCGCTGTTGAAGTTCGACTGTGACGGTTGCCGTGGCCGTTAACTTCGCAATACTCGAAGCGTTTCTAAGGGTTTGTCCAGGCTGTGAACGTTCAACTGGTTTCGAGAACACCCGTCTAGGATTCTCCGTCATAGAATCCATGGTTTTCCCGTAATAATTTCTCGGCGTCATGTTCTTTTTCCATTTTTGCCGATCGTTTGGACAGTTCTCTGTAGGCACAATTTGGAGATTTACATCTTCAGTTTCGGTTGTGCTTTCCCTCTGGGCTGCCTGTTGGGTGGCGTCAGTCGTTAAATTTGACACAGAACTACAAGTGTTCCGGTCGAATGGCATGAGGCCTAACCACGACTTGGTGCTCGCCGCTGTTGATAAACTCGGAAGTGGTATTACCTGAACGAAAATGAGATGTTTAGCTATGAAAATACTAATTAAACACGGTAGTCGCTAAAAGTATACTACAAAAACAAAATGGCGGAATGTTTTGCTAAAGCAAATGAACAAGAAACCAGGCATTTGTTTGATAAAACACGAAAAAAATTCATAAAAATACCACGAATCTATATTATAAAAAGTTATACCATTCGTATACCATTCGCTCTCGTCGTGTAGGAATTCATAGCCAATGGCTATGAATTCATGTATGGTATCAATTAAATACTGCAAACTTTGCAAACTCTAATACCTCTTGATTGGGTCCAGCAAGTGAAAGGAAAACTGGGAGAAAGAGTACTCCATTTATGAACCCAATAACTATCAGTGCTGTCAGGACATAGAAGAAGTACCTGAAGTGAAAGCAAAACGATAGAAAGGTGTCATTAAAACTCGAAAATGTATAAAAGTCTATCCATCCGATCCCGGCTCTAGTTCACGGACTTGTGAAAAGAAGTACGACTACACGAACAAAAACTTCTGCATTACAGCACCAAATAACTACGTTCACTTAATATTGAAGTGAAATAATAAGTATAAAGCTGGATTTTGATTAAGCTAGAGAAGCATTTCGCCGATGACATAATTTTTTCCCGTTTTCATTGTTCGACAACTGAAAAAATGTCATTGTGGAAATATTTCGCTAGCGCCTAGCGGCGAGGCAATTTTCCCTTTCGTAAACGGTCGTTACCATCCCGAAGGGTCGTTACCATCCCAGCTCTCATAGAATGTCGGGTAAGCGGAGTAAAATTCCTGGCTCATGGTCCCAAGGTTCCCGCACACTTTATTTCGCGGCTCCTCGTGTTCTTTCATAATATTGCTATCTAAAAAGCGAACAAGCATCTATATGACGAGTTCTTTGAAAAAAACAAATTTAAACAAACCCGAAACAACCAAGAGGCAGATTTGGAGCAAGTCTATGAAATAGTGTGTAAAGTTGTCTCGTCAGAGAGTGAAACGTACTGTATAAAGTGAAATAATAACTGAGTGATTATTTCACTTTATGTTTCACTCTCTGACGAAGAGCCTTCGCTCAAAACGTTAGACAACTTACACGCTATTTCGGCAGTACACCAACCTTTTTATACATTTTGATTTGTATTTCTACACTGCCTACGCAGCACAACACGTTTTATCACCTATTAATTGAAAAGCGTCTATGACTATAGTAAGTGACTTCTATGGCAAATGCATGGTACTACATTTATGGTTATATATTACGGTGGTCCATATATGCAATGCGCATATAATAGTTTCAGTCGACAAACATATTTTGTCGGTCGACAAATATATTTTGACTGACCTCGCAGCATACGTTGCTGCGATTGATATTTCGAAATCCCGAATAACGTCGTTTGCCTTTTGGAAAGTATCTACTGTACATATACGTTGTGACTATCGATCACAAAATCGGATTTACTGGTCCAGGATTAAGAGTTTGTCATGTATAATTTATTCTGCATGAACGCTCTTCTCCTGTATACCAAATGGCAAATACTAAATATTTACATACATGTATTTTGAATTTCATGACGAACATGTCACCGCACCAAACAAAGTATGCGGGAACCTTGGGATCACGAGGAATTTCACTCCGCTTACCCAACATTCTATGAGAGCTGGGATGGTAACGACCCTTCGGGATGGTAACGACCGTTTACGAAAGGGAAAATTGCAGCGGCGAGCGAAATGGTGAAGTGGAAAATGGGCTTAAGGCTGCCAACGTTTGAGCTTATTTTCTCAAATTTGACCGTTTTGCATGGCCGCCATTAATGAACTGTCGCCATTTAGTGAAAAGAAGCTAAAAGTTTGCAGTCTTAAATTTATTATTTTGCTTTAATATTAAGTGAGTGTACTTTATATTATGTGTTATATACTTTGATTTTCTGAGGAAAAATCTCGCAGTCGACCTTTAACATACAAAATATATTTTAAAAGGTCTTCTAGTGTTAATCAATATAACAACTGTAGTCTGTAAGGCTTTCATAATGAATAAAAACTGTGGACGTATAGCTCGGAAACATTTTAGGATCGATGAAAAAAAATAGGATGAACAAAATTGTCTATGGTAACTACTCCAACTCCCAATTGATGGGAATAAGAGTGGCGCATCTTTTTGCCTATCTATGCATGCATTGGGATTTTTATATATTAACAATCTTTGGTACTTTTGTGATAATGATTAATACATATTAACTAATATTTTAAGGAACTTTTATAAGCTGCCAAAGATTGTAAATATATAAAATCCCAAACATGAAATAGACACATTAACCTTTTCGAAATATTCGAGGTTTTATACATCCGTTCCCATTAGGAAAAAGGAGTAAAAACTATACTTCAGGTGCCACCTTGTTCGGTTTCACAAACGATCGCTTGGTGTTTTACAGTACTTCAGTTACACGTTCTGACACTTACTTGACCACAAAGTCGAATTCTGACCCAGCCAACATGATAATACCCAGCATGGTCGATATTGCTCCATCGACAACAGGACAAAGAACGGCCTCCAGGGATTGCTGTAGTCTTTGATTTCTATCTCCAACTGATGTGACGAAAACCTGTAGGGAGAGAGCAAGGGGTTTGTTAACTTCTACCAATGGCGGCCAGTTTAAATATTCATTTATATGCATGTAAATTAGCCTTTCTGGCCTCGTTACAAAGCAAAAATTATTTTGAATAGCGTAGCGTCTGGCTGCTATTAATAGCTAAAAATGCGGACAAACAAACCAAATTTGACTCACAAAATAAATGATTGCAATTGATCTATTTTCTTTTGTTATGGCTGCAAGAATTATGTGTAAATGCGGACAAACATGGATACTGACGTCATCTCGACGGAGTGCTATTACAGACACACGGGCGAGGTCAGAAAGGCTAATATGCATAATATAAAAGAATATTTATTTTGGGTACATGGACGATCGTCAAGATCAAATCCCCAGACATGAGGGATCGAACACGTAACCGTTTGGCTATTGGTATATTTTGCCTGCTGACTGCTCCATGCACAAGATATCAAATATTAATCTGAAATCTACAATTTCTTCAATCCAATTTGTGAGGTCAGTGAAAACAACCTATTGCTTTAAGGCCCCTAGTGATCGAGTGATGAGAGTTCTTATTGCGGAAGTCCATACATGAATACGATACTGTAGTCTGTTTTGCTTGTAACATAAATATCCGTATTGTGTACATCATCAACACCTCGTTGCTTGTTCGTATCACTCACCAAGGCGTGACACTTTCGGGATTAGCGTTGTACCACATACACGACCTTCGCATTCACATACAGATTACAGGTTATGTGGTTGGAATGTTTATGGTCCCGCGTATATAATGCGGTGTAGTTAACCCAGAGCGATAGAGAGACAAGATGCGAGAAGAAAACAAGGGTTGCTAAATATGTCGCGTGGAGCAAGAATGCAATCCCATCGCGTTCTCCAGGTTTTGCCTCCATATTTAGAAACATCAAACCGCACGCGAAGCAGACGAGCCGTTAATTCGATACTCGATGCTGAACAAAACAGACGTTTTGGGGGACCCCTGGGGATGTTATAAGACGATTAATCTGGGAAGAACTGCGCGACCCACGGGATAAAAAGTTATTATTGGATTAACCAGCGTGATTTCCAACGTTCGCAACACTGGCAAAATTATTTCTCTGCTTCGAAGTGGAAATCAAGGGAAATCCGACTTTCTGTTTGGTCATCGGGGCACATCTTTTGCGCAAACAATAATGACCTTACCAGAAGTTCTTAGTTAAACCGTGGAAATTAACCTTGCATATCACCGCAACATCGGCTTGTATCAAAGACAGATTAGCAGGAAGGCTTGTGGTTTAATAGTAACAGCTACATTTTGGATTAAGCTCGTCGCAGTTGGCTTGTTTCTTTACTCAGCAGTTGTGTGTCACAACTGACGCCTGCGCATTTCAAATGTTCTGTTCCTCAAATTCATGACAACACGACGAAAATCGAAATAACGTTCTCAAAAGTTACTTTGGTTACAAACAATATACATGATGCACCGAGCTAGTTTATAGGATTACATGGGTGATAATCGAATTTTCGACCGAGTCTGCGAAATTAAACACTGGCATAGGCGCTAAGAATAGCTCTTGGCACATGCTTTCAAAAATATTAGCCAATATTTTGTACAGAACAACAAAGTACAGTGCAACGAGCTTTCGTGCCCGCACCATTTTAGCCAAGGCCGTTACCCACTTACGGTGAATTTCGTAAAACGTTCAGTAGTCGTCAACTATACCAATATCTGTTAACAAACTTGAATTGGAGTTATATAATTTAATAGTTTTCCCAAAAGATTTTAGTGGGGAGAAACGAAAATGCTAAACGAAATCTCTAGAAGATTGTTTTTCTTTGTAAAAAAATCCTTATAATCTTTCACACCTATACACAATGCAGTGGGAGTTCCGCATAATAACAAGATAATGATAAAGCAGGGCCTTTTTTAAAAGAGTTAACACGCAACTGTCCGCAGGTGAACCATTATAGAACTACGGTATCTGGTGTGCAAACTGCGCTTTTGTGATGTCGTTATGTTTTGCTTGTCGCCAGTGAAAACTAGGATATAGAGATAATAGCTAAAGCATACTATATGGCGCCGTATATGTACAGTATAAATTGCACTTTCAGACCCGCGTGGTGTGCTTTTGGTGTATTTTATCACACATTTATTCTGGATAATTGCTGCTTTGAAATTGACAGATATTCACTATTCGCCGAAGCATCATGATCAATATAATTATAAAACAAAACATCACATGGTCTCATGAACTGGGCAATTTATCCATCCGATGAAAGACGTGAGTCAGGGACTATGCGATCTACGATGCGGGAACCTCAACGGCGACAGCAGTGAAAAGTAATATAAATGTTACCATTTAAAAGAAACCATGATTGATTTTACTTTAAATAGAATTTTACAATGCAATTTTCCCCGCGGGACAAGCGACGTTGAACGTACCATGCATAAATGTACTGTGAACTCCACACCAACGCCAATCGACAGAATCAGCGTCACCGCAGGGACGACGCTGAGTTTAATGCCGGCAAGACCGAGGAATCCATACAACTCAACAGTAGTCATCGCCAACACAACAGCCTGGAATATAGAAAGAAGAAAGACTTTAGCACCCTGTTGATTTCATTGCACAAGTTGTCTAATTTAAGTATATGGTTATAAATTTAAGGCTGCCAAATTGTGAGCTTATTTTATCAAATTTGACCATACTGCATGGCCGCCATTTATAATGGTTGGAAGCTCAAAGCTTTCAGCTTTAAATTTATTGTTTTACTTAAATATTAAGTACTTAGAACAAAATCGTAAAGATTTTTTCATCGCAGTAGCCATTTAATTCATTTCTAAAAAGACATAGACCTCTTTCATAATGGCGGCCAGTCTACATATTCTTTTACAGTATATGCATGCAAATTAGCCTTTCTGGCCTCGTTACAAAGCAAAGATTCTTTGGAATTAGAAACACACGAACGAGGTCAGAAAATGCCATTATGATTAAAATCCTGACTACACTAGGAACGGGTTTGTGCCTTAATTCTAGAGACGACTGTCTGGAAATGCCTCTAAAATAACATTCTGATCTCGATTGTGATTTATATAGTGAAGGAGAAACGGTTGATTTCGGTAATATCAATATTTTTCTAAGAGATCAGTTTAAATTCTGATTTTTCAAAATCGGTGTCTTTTCTTTCAATATATTTTTGTTAAAAAATTGTTTAACTTTACAGAGATGTTGCAATAGGTTAAATATACGTCCAAAATCATTCTCAAGACAATTCTGATTGCGAAACAAGCCGACGAGGGGTTATTGCGTATACGTATTTCTAGTGTATACAGTACGTTTTTCATCATGTAACCATGTCTGGATTTAAATCTTTCAACCTTTAAATCCAGAAAGCGGCTTTCAGTCACGGTGAAAGAAAAAGCGCAGGACAAAAACAGGACTTTTTAGCTTGGATAGTAAAGCAGAGTATATATTTGTGATTTGAGTATATTTGCAAATGCAATTTGACTTACAACAATAAATCCAGCCCAAATGTTCACCAGTACTGCCGAGATCACGACGAAACTGACCACCAAAACGATACTGATGGTGACAAGAAGCTTGTGGCGAAGCCATGTGTATTGTTCCCAAAAGGTAAACGGCACTCCTCTAGGATAATTTGGGAGTCCTGCATCGGTGAACCTGTCGCAGATTTCTCGAACTTGCTAAAGTTTCGGAGAAAAGAAAAGACAGACTGTTATACAATGAAACAAAAAAGCAAGAAAACATGCAGTTTAATCGAGTAAAATGCCAAATATTACTTGTAATATACCCAATTCTTCTCCTGTATTATTATATACAGACTAGGCTCTCGGCAACGGCCTCCGTAGCTCAGTGTTCAGAGCACTGTACAGTAAGGCTTTGATGTTGCATTTTTCACAATTGGTCCCGGTTTAGTCTTAAAATGTATATATTCCAACATTCGAAATTTTCCTTCACCACAAATCCTTAGAACATGCAGTTTAATCGAGTGAATGCTAAATATTACTATACCAAAGATAAACTAACATGTTTTCAAAATAACCTTTCACAACTAGCACTATAAGAAATGTTTGGAGACCAATAAGGAGAAATTGTATGTTGATATCTATCAGAGCTTAAAGTGCTACTACGATGAAAATGCACCCTTGTCTTTTAGATTTTCTTTAGCATAGAATAGTATTTCACGGTCGAAAGTGATCATCGATGTAAAAAAAACTAAAAAATGGTATTTTGAAGAGTAAGTATTTTGAGCTCTGAAATCACTATTATTTAGGCCACCATTACTAAGAACGTGTTCCAAGTGAGCCCGCAATTTCAAAAGGTAATATTGTTTGTGACGTCAGATTCTCAATGCTACGCCTGAATTTCTGTCTTTTGTTTTCTTGTTTTTTTCGAGAAGTAGATGAAATGTCCAGCCTTTCAGACGAAGAATTTGAAAAAACGACCTTGATTTACTTGAAGAATTAGCCACGTGGAGTCTTCGGGTCAAGAACATGAACGATTAATGGCGGACATAACAACTCCAGATTCTGAGTAAGAAAAATAATACTTGCCATCGTCGAATCGCAAAACGGTTTCGACCGAGTAATATTTAGCAGCTCTGCTTTATAAATACGTAAAAATATCGATAGGTAAAAATTTGATCGCAGTGGCACTTTAAAGAGTTAAAAACGCTACTTCAAACCAAGGAAAATCAGGTCTTGCAGGGCCCTTCATTATATATAGTTTCAAAAACTCGGCAAGAAAATGATAAAAAAACAACTTCCTTTTTACGCATCCAATTCTTACTGAGCAGCAAAGACTCGCCACAAATGAAATCTAAACCACTAACCTTTATTGTTTTTAAGTAGTCATCAGTGTCCCTCAAGTTGGTGAGGTACAATGGGATTCGGGCATATTGTATTTGCTTGGCGGGGAGAACTGTTAAAAAGTAATAGTTAGAACGTGGATAAGAACACATGTAGATATCATACTATTATTATATTACATGTATTTACTTTATACTAGATATAGATATTTAAAAACTGTTTCTTAAAATTTAAATACGTTAAGATTTCATGCTTTCATACGGATGAATGAACATGTGCAAGTTAAGCATGACCGTCTCATGGTCTCACATTGTTGCTCATTTCAACATTACGTACTTGTATTTCTGTCCACGTCGTCCGACCAGGGCTCAGGAATAGGTTTGATTTGAGCCTGAAGAAAACATGGCACATGGTTAAGTACTTTCTTATAAATAAAGCAAGTAAATAAAGCAAGAGGTTTCATGGATATCGGAGGAAGAAATTACATAAATTAAGCCAACTTTCACCTCGATTTTCTCTTAACATACATGTATACTGATTTGTTTGATATGTATACAGTAATTATATGAAACACTCGGAAGAGCTTTCATCAGGATATATATCCAAACACTTCTTCCTCTTGTTTCATATATTACATAAAGTATTCAGTAACTATTAGAGACGACCTCACGCGAGCAAACTTCTCGTTCTACTTGGCGACGGGACAAGAACTTGTCCTCTCCCGTTGCGCTTTTCCCCAGTTTTGAGGGGGCGGTAGTACGTTAATTATGGTTAATTTAATTTTCTTGAAGAAGCATACATACGGGAAAATACTAATAGGTTCGCGCGACTGACAAAAAGCATTAGTTTGGGCAGCAGGCATTATAGGGGTTCATGATAGGTCATGGGTTTCAGGATTTGACTACTTAACGGGCGTTTTTAATTTGCGGTTGACGTGAACATTATAACGGACGGATGTTCGTTGCGGTTTTGGGATAGGATTGCGGTTGTTATTATGATCCACGAGGGCGACAAGTGCGTCAATCAAAATAATTCTTCATGTGTGAAGTATTCGATTTGTATTTCTACACTGCCTGTATAGCCCTCTCTCCTCCGCAGAGGCTTCCAATGCAGTAGAGGGGGGTTATATGGGTTCGGATAAGATTGTATAGCCTGTATACGCAACACAACACAGTCTTCTATATCACTCATTTGTACCTGCGAAAGTTCGTAACCCATCGGGTCCAGATTATACCAAGCTCTTAAGAAACTGTAAAATCCCCTTCGGTGAATGATTCCATCTTCGCTCACCAACTTTGTACTTCGAACCTTAAATAAACCAAATTTGGTACATGAGTTGAAGTTTAGAAGATTAAAATTAAATTGCCTAGTATCTCACACTTCGAACCTTAAATAAACCAAATTTGGTACATGAGTTGAAGTTTAGAAGATTAAAATTAAATTGCCTAGTATCTCACATTTTGGGATTTTACATATTCGTAATGTTTTGGTCTTCCTGAGCAAAATCATAGGATATCTTGTCAGCCAAAAATTTCATCTTCATGGACTTCTTTGCTATTAAAGTTATCTAATGTGACGTTTTGGAATCATTGGTTTGGAATGCCTCTTGTGACACCGCGTGCCGTGTTTTTCGATTGACGACTTCGGGGGTCTTCTATGACCCCTTTTCCTTTTGACTGGGCCGGACAGGAAAGAGTTAAACTTGTAACACAACGGTGTTTCAAGTTGCAAGTTACAAGAATTATTATAGGCATGACAAAATTTCTCAATGTTCAGTTACTTGTAAGTTATACTGTATAGTTTTCTGGTGAAAATATGAATTATTCTCTATGATAGAGTATTCTAAATATTTGGTTGTGCAGGTCGTACAGCTTACAAAACGTTCAGAAAAGCTAAAACATTTCGATAATATTGACAACATTGTAATTTTGCCCAGCGGATATAATAAACAAGTAATCATATGATTTTGCTCGTGCAATCAAAAGGATTTACACTATTTTGATATTTGAAAATTTTGCCAAATTACACTCGCCTAACGGCTCGTGCAATTACGGCGAAATTTTCAAATATCAAAAGTAGTGTAAATCCTTAAAGTCCCTATAACGTCAAAAAACTTATTGTTTTATTTGGAAGAACTTTTAAAATGATAAAGTAACTTCTTTTGAAGATTTTTGTTTCGCTTTGTTTTTGAGATATTTCAGTTTGTTTGATATGTAAATTTCTTGAATTCGTCAACATGCATATTGACTTACCGGAGAAGTTTGTATATCACTTTCATTCTCAAACGAAATTCTTTAAAATCAAGAAGTTTGGTGTTGTGGGAGAAACACGCGCACATGTTATTCACACTTTAGTGTTTTCATTTCATGAAGGCAAAGATATATAACATTCTTTGATAAGTCACTATGTGTGACGAAATTCTAGACATTTGCATATCGAACAAACTGAAATATATCAAAAACAAAGCAAAGAACCGAAAATCTTCAAAAGAAGTTACTTTATCATTCTAAAAGTTCTTCCAAATAAAATAATAACATTTTTACCTTAAAATTTTTAGAAATAAATTTAAAATTTTTACAAATAAAATAATAAAATTTATTTTTTTACCTGATTCGCTGCTTGTAACAGTAGTTTGTACGCCAGCTTACCATTGTCCGTGGCATTAAGAAATGGTCCGTTGAAGGTTATGGCGTTGCGTTTCCAATCAGAATCGAATGCCTGTTGTAAACCTGCATTTAAATACAAGCAAGATGCATAAAGTAAGTTGTCGAAGTTACACTAGAAGCAATTAGGCTGCAATAGTTGTCATTTCTCTAATGATGTTGACTGTACAGTATGTTGACTAACTTGACTGCTGTATTTTTTGGCTCCTTCGTGTACTGAACACAGAGTATCACATCGTTGAAATGTTGAGTTTAGAAGTAGGGTTATAATCTTTATTTCAGGGTTTTGGATATTATTTGAGATATGATTAATGCGACTATGACATAGTCTGTGTTCAATGTCTCTCCTGAACATGAAAAAGTAGATGCCTATGTTTGTGTTAGCCCTGAATACGTACTATAGTCTATATTACACTTTGTTCCGCGATTGTTCTGATTATACTTCACTATGCTGCAATAGCATTCCGTCGAGATGACGTCAGTAGCCATGTTTGTCCGCTTTTACCCATAATTATTGCGGCCATAACAAAAGAAAATAGCTCATTTGCAATCATGTGTGAGTCAAATTTGGTTTGTTTCTCCGCATTTTGAGCTATTAATAGCAACCGCTTAAAGGGCTATTACAGTACGGAAAATTCATAAAACAATGGTCTTGTTCCACCCCCTGACGTCATGCCTTATTGTGATTAGTCGGTTAGCATTCGAGGGCAAAACAAAATGTAAACAATCAAGCAAATATGTGATCGTAACCAATCACAGTAAGGCAGACGTCAGGGTCACGTGGCGGTGAAACAAGCCATCACTGAAGAGGCATGTTGCCTGCACATACCTTTCAGCCAGTCTCTAAAAAACATTAACCAGAACTTGGGCAATGTGTTGTCTTCGGTCATTACAATATTGTCAACCTACAACGTGAGAATTAAATACATTATTTCATTTGGCCAAGTATATGCAGAAATATACATATACTACGGTACTTCTACTGCATTATTAATGCTGTTTAGTTAATAATTTATATGAAAAATTCTCAATTTTACAATGCAAATTTCTTTGAGCATAACGCATTCTGATTCGCTGATAAATAATGAATACAGGGACAGCCAATCAAATAAGATCTCTGAAACAGAAGATTTTGAAGGATGGTATTTTCCTGTATTTTCTTTGGCGGGAAAAACAAACATGGCGGCCAACACTTGGAGTGAATTCTACTTTAATATTGCCAGTAAAGTGTCTGTTCACTACACAAGATGGTTATTAATGCTATGCGTAAACCTTTTAAAGTAATGGTGAAAGAAGCGAAGTGTTTTTAACAACCAAAACTACGAGGAGTGCATGATCACAACCCGTATGTATTTAGACTTTAGTCCATTTCAAATTTGGCTCGAATATTTTTAGTTCCTGCATTAATAAGTACTGCAATAGCGCGGTTTCTTGTGCAATTTTACAAAAATAGCAAAATAGCACTCGTCTTTCAGACGGATGCTATCTTGATAGTCTTATGAATGGTAGAAGCTAAAGGGTTAATACAATGAGAACCGTCAGTATTTTGTAACCAGAATATATTACATTTCTTACTGACATCTTGACGCAATGACGTCTTACTGACTCATAATTCACCATTCAAGAACAACAATTACAATACACTGTACCTTTGCAAATGCCTTGTGAAGTTGGTAGAGTTTTTCTTGCCCATTGGGATAATTGTAATCACTTTTTGTCACAATAACAATATCATAGAAAGAGAAATATTTGTATCTGACTTCTAAAAAGTCTGACGTTTTTGTTCCCTTTGGTACAATATCTGTAACATCCAGACCATCCTTTACATGGAAGCAACCAAATATAGCCACAGAAAATATTATTGCACAAAGGAAAAGTACCATAATCTACAGTATAAAAAGACAGGAAGGAAGATTTTGAGAATGACCTATGTGTTGTACCTGTTGTATAGACCATATGTACAGTATTGTACTGTATATTCAAGAGAAATAAGAGAACTTAACAAATACTGAAGTACGTAACTTACATATTTCCATTGACAACATTTCGGACAATGTGTCCTTCAGTTGGAAATAAGAACTTTTACTATATATTTATTTAAGTTCTCTTAATATTTCTCTTTTTTATACATTATATATTTTATATATTCATTTCTTTTCAGAACTTAGCACTAGCTTTCTTATTTATCTCAGTATATTATTCATACAGTAACCATACCTTCACTGGTAGTTTCTGAAGAAGTGGAGCATAAAATGTTTTGGTCAAGTAGCCCAGGCTGATTTTGGCCAACTTTTTTTGAAACCCATTCTGGCTTGGGCTGTTTCGCCATGA
Source organism: Chrysogorgia sp. JL179-B06 (assembly GCA_035772405.1). Taxonomy (NCBI): domain Eukaryota; kingdom Metazoa; phylum Cnidaria; class Anthozoa; order Scleralcyonacea; family Chrysogorgiidae; genus Chrysogorgia; species Chrysogorgia sp. JL179-B06. The sequence continues at coordinate 1,677,813 of JAYKKM010000403.1, read as the reverse complement.
ATTATTTTGTCCTGTCGAGCTACGTGCTTGGTCTGCTCTTAAAATTACTTCTGCATTCGCTGAGCAGGATGATGCTCCTTGACTTGTATTGTCAGTCACTGTGTTTGCAGAAATTTGGAAATTACCACACTGTGAACCATTGTTTTGTGAAATATTCACTGAACTGTGTGCATATCCCTTTTTGCCACCACTTCTATTGTTTTCATTTCTTGTGTTTTTGTCCATATTGTTATTACATGATTTTGAGTTTCCCTTTGATGTGCTATCTTTTGCAGGATATAAATTATCCATTGATACAGAGCCTACACGACAACCATGATTCACCCTTGACGATGTATGTTTTGCTCCATCTTTACATTTCTGTTCATTTTTATCAGCACTGGAGCTTCCTGCACTACTGGAAGCATTGATGTGCCATGCACCTCCTTTCATATTGTTTGTTATATTTGACCTAACATTGGCACTTGCAGTTTGCGATGTTTCTCCTCCTCTGTTGTGCCCACTTGATACTGAGACATTAACAATGTTACTCATTCCCGGTAATGCCATTAAATCCCCACCAATCACTCCATTGCATAATGACTCATTAAAATTGCAATTGGCTGATGCTTGTAATTTCACGGAAGGTAAAACAAACAAGTCTCCTGAGGCCTGGCCTATGGAAACATTAGCACTTGCAGTTGAAATTTGGTGTAAGGATGAATCCTCATCCGATGTTTGGTTTACTGTAACCATAGAATTGTCATATGAAATTCCATCTTCTCTGAACTGTGTCACTCTTGTATGACTGTCTCTGTTAAAAATTAAAACAGGAATTGTTAAAACATTTTGACTTGTACAACAGTGCATAGAGTCCAAGAGTATTTCTTTATTTCACTAATGTAAGCACCATGAAACACACAATGCAGCCTAAAGAAAAGCAAAACATACAAGCTGTATTATCTGCATACATATACTGTATTATTTGAATGTGCAAAATATAAGGCAACAGCAGAATTCCATGCAACACATGTTTGCACAAGTTACATGTACAGTACAGTTACATGCATGGAAATGTAAATATGGTATGAAAAAGAAAGTATGTACAGAACTAAATATACAGTACAGTACACCTCATATATATACTGTAGATAGTTAATTTTGATATCTGTAGCTCACCTTTTAGCACAGCAAAATATGTCATATCGCTGACTCTCACGTCGCTTCACATCCATAGCAATCATAGCAGGATAGATAGTAACAACAGCCAGAAAGTTGAAGATAACAATAACACCAGCCTATAAAGACAGAAGACAAAGTACATATGATACATTAATGTACTACAATCTTCAGCACAGCATGGCACACATACATTGACCAAGCATGACACAGTATATTTAAGTACAAATACATGTATGGTACAGTTGTAAAATGTAAATGTATGTTACATTATTACTTACCATTATACAAAGTGCTCTTAATGCTGGTATTGGAATTATGGCTGCCACGAAGAATGCAATTGCATTTGTAAATGATGTCAACATAATACTAACTCCAGTTACACTCAAGCAGTAACCAGCAATCTCCTAAATATTATGGTACATTAGATTACAATGTATATTAAAACATATTCTGTGAACATGCAAGTTTTTAATTAATTATTTTATTCCATCAACCTTCAGTCTAGCCTGCTATAGCAGACTTTTTTAATATTGTACGTGATATAACTTAACCTTTAAGTCCCAGTATCAACATACAAATTCTCCTTAATGGTCTCCAAACATTTCTTATAGAACTATTTGGGAGAAATTGTTTTAAAATCATGTCAGCTTATCTTTGGTGATCATTTTCTTTATTCACATTACTTCTATGCTTGGTTAACCATTGATATTATTAGAAGAAGTTAGTTACTGATCACTCTTGGGGGTAAAGGAAGCTTGGGGGTCTAAAAGGTTAAATATTAAAACTGTATACTATAGGTTATCACTTTACATGCATGTACATGTATGTTGTACAATAAAATATAAGATGTATTTTTAATTATTGTACTGTATACCTTTGATCTCAAACTTTTGCTATTCAAATCCCTATATGTATGGGAGAGTAAGAACATGTCATCTACACCAAGTCCCAATGCAAGGAAAGGCAGCACCTAAACAATGACAAGATTCATTCCATAAATGTGCAAATTCTTTCAAAATAACAAGTCATGTGTAATCATTGCATGCTGCAAGAGAATTTTTTATACAGACAGACAGACAGACAGACAGACAGACAGACAGACAGACAGACAGACAGACAGACAGACAGACAGACAGACAGACAGACAGACAGACAGACTACAGTACAGTAGACAGACAGACAGACAGACAGACAGACAGACAGACAGACAGACAGACAGACAGACAGACAGACAGACAGACAGACAGACAGACAGACAGACAGACAGACAGACAGATAGATAGATAGATAGATAGATAGATAGATAGCGAAGTGAAAAGGTGGTAAACTGCCAATAATGTATACTGCCAATAATGTATACGTAATACGTAGTGTACAGTTTATACAGTAAATTCTAAACATTTACCTGAGTTGATGCAGCATTAAAGCTGATGCCAAAAAAGGAGCATGCTCCAAGGCCAGCTACAACAGACAAAGAGACAAGGAGAACACCCAGAATGCCCATACATCCTTGCGACTGAACGGTATTGTTCCATCGAATCATAGTGAAACAGGCATAGACAAGCTGGTTGAAATAAGGAAATGACATATCAATCAAAATATTTTGATATTTTTGCCCTAACCTGAAAAGACATGGTGTTCAACATTTCCCTACCATTAGAACATAGCCACCAGCTATGAGTCCCTTGTTTGCTGTAGAAAATTCTTTAAGAAGGTCATTGAAAGATGTTGTTGAGAATGCAATGGCATTTTGCTGGCTACTTAAATTGCTGGACATTCCATTCACAACCTATTGCAAGAAACAAAGACATGGCATACAAAGTTATGACGAAGTATTCACAATATTCGTGTACTGTACAGTATGCCTGTTAATTATACATTTGTCAAAGTACAAAGTATACCACCAGGGGCATTGTTTTCTGGGGGAGCCCCAGACCCCTATATCGGACCAATAAAATGAGGTGTTAACTATGCCCCTGACCACATGTATCGATTAACAAATGGACAGAACATATTTTGAAAGGTCTAATGATTATAATAATGTATTTTAATTTTGTAGCCAACATTACTAAAGACTTTTGACCAAGGGGGAGAGGTCTTTATGGAAACATTATCCTACCCACTGTGTTTCAATACAGACTGAGTGACAAACAAGGTCTTTGCAAAAAGACGAAGGGCAGGATAATTTTGCAGTTAAAGACCAACCTATAGCAAGGTTAATACCGTATTACAGTATAAGTTTTTTATTTTATAAATGGCTCTTTTAAATTTCTCACATTTCCTTAATTTTTTTGCAATTTTTTAAAACCTTTCAGTTGTTTTGTAATGACCAGTCTTTACCAGAACATAAAGCCTAGTTTCCATTTGGTCGCTACAATTGCAACGGTGTCATAGTGGTTGATGTAATAGAGTGCGTATCTATATCTCTGCAATCAGTAAAGACTGCTCAGCATACAGCAGACAAAAGACAAGATAGATCGACACTCTATTATATCGACCACTATGACACCATTGCGATCGTGGCGACCAAATGGAAATCAGGCTTAAAGATCAGTTAGGAACCAATCAGATTGCAGAACAGCTGTGTTAAGACCACTCACGAGCCAAGTCATAATAATCTAGTATAGAGTACTGATCATACAGTACATACTGCACTGCACTGTGCTGCATGGTGCTGCGCTGCACTGCACTGTACTGTACCTTTACAAATTTCCTTTGCCAGGTTTGAAGAACTGTCTTTGCTTTTTCAATACTCCAGAAACCAATATGATTTACTTTATATGTACTGGCATAACCATTGGTGTCCAACCAATAATCATATAGGTCTTGTTCGTTTAACAAGTTAATTATAGTCTGCAATGCTTTTGCACTGAAAAGACAAAAAAACATTCTATGATCATTCTATGATTATTCTGCACGATAAAATTATGCAGTAGAGTATACTCTTTGTAACAGTACAATATGAATGTCCAAAACTGTATGGGATTTACAAATTGGTGAGCTGTGTAAAGTAATACTGTACATGTACAAATGCATCTAAATACCCAGGTTGGTGATTCAAGCCATTTTAGCTGCAGAGTTAGCCTCCGCCGCATGCAACTCTGTGGCTTCTTTTTCCTGAGTCAAATAGCTTCCAAGGCTGTTTTTGCCATTTTTGGCTGAGCCCCTGCAATCCCAGCCACAGAGTTGCCTGTGGAGGAGGCTACTGCAGAGTAAATCAAATGAAAAGTTTGTGTAAATCAGGACAATGCTGTATCGATTTACAGCAACTATGTGTAATTAATTAGACAGCCATTTCTTGTGTTTTCCAAAATAATTATGACATTTTAAGGAATATATAAACTGATGTACAGTGCTGTACCTTTGAATAACTCCACTTTTGTTTCTTTGAACTCCACCTACAATTAATTCCTCTGGCCATTTCATAAAATTCTCAGCAAATCCTTTGCAACCACCAGTCAGCTCTTGGCCAATATCAGGTTTCTGAATGTGAAGAAATAAAAGGGCTAATAGTCCAATTTGTTTTTCAACACCACATTTAGGAACAATCACAGCTATTTTATAATAACAATGTTTATACCTTCTTGCTGGCTTTATTGGGTGCTGAAAGAGGACAACCATGCTCTTCAGGATTAAGGCATGGCTTTTTCATGTAACCGTGAGAAATACCACCCTAGAAAAAAAACATTTAACTATTTGGTACTCTTTATCAAACCCACAGAGATGGGGGAAAGTAGAGAAGTGTCTGCCAAGTTAAGGGTATTGTGTAACGTCCGGGGTGTGTTGTCTGAATTTGAAAGAGATACCTAACACCCCGTGCCAAAATTCAAGAGTATAAAATGTAATTCCTAAAGAACAACCTAATCACTTGTTTCACAAAGCTTAAAATGTTAAGGTTACTGTATGTGTGTGTATGTGAATCTTTTAGCGACAACTGAAACCCAAGTTGTTTTAATCATGTTACTTTAAAGCCTGTGTGGAATGTCAGGATGACAGTATCTAATTTCCTGACTTTTATATTTCTGCAGATGTTTGCTCAACATTTGCTCAGTTGAAGTTCTGTCACTTTCAACATTTAATTATGAGGTCAAAATATGTATACACTGTTGTTAAAAATTACTAATGTGGACAGAACATGGTGTTGCTTACCATGTCTTCTATCATGTAAATTTAATTTGTCTAATGTTTATATATTCTATATATTTTAATATTGTACTGTAATACTCACTGTGCATATCTGTTACTCAGTACTCAGCCCGGTATTGAGATATTTATTTATTTTATGAATAAATTAAATAAATAAATAAATGTTACAGTACTGATCAGTACTATACTGTACTCTGCATTGTACTGTGCTTACTCTGTACTGTACTGTACTGTACTGCACTGTAACTGTACTGTACTTACTATGTACTGTACTGGTACTGTACTGTACTTACTCGGTGCTGTACTGTTCTGTACTGTACTGTTCTGTATTGTACTATACTGTACTGTACTGTACTGTACTGTTACTATAATCAGTAAGTATCATAGAAAACAATAGAAAACATTTTCCATGTTTCTATACAGTTATAGAAACACAACACTTGGAAGTTTGTGAGAACGAGAAATTACCATGGGAACACATGTCTCCACTGCATTTTCGAGTTCTTCCAAAATTTTCACAAGTGTTTCTACTACTGTATATAACTGTATGGAAACATGGAAAAAATGCTTTCTATTTCTTTTATAAAATCACATATTGAAAATACATGTAGAAAATGTAGAATAAGGTTCATTTATTGAAAATGAACATGTAAATTCTTCTATGAAAATGTAAATTCTTCTTACTCATGCGAAAATCACTCTCAGCTGTGAATATGACTGAATTCATGTGAGAGCAAAAGCAATACAGGCCAATACATGTTTTAGCATCCTTTCATCTGATTTCAAAAATGGCAGGAAAATTTCTGTGTTTCTATACAGTTATAAAAACATGGATTTTATCCAATCAAAACACACCTTTTCAAAATGTTATTTTGTAATCAGTGATGTTTCTATACTCATGCAGTACTGTACTGTAGTGATGTTACTATATACTCAGTACTGATTATATAAGTTACTTACAGTATAAGCTTGCCTTTACCTTGTTTAACATTGATTTCATTTTATCAATTAATATAGTACTATTCCCGTGGTGCTCTCTTATCAAACTAATCAAATCCAATGGACTCGATTTGGACCAGCTTATTGTGCTAGAGCTACCAATAAACAAAATAGAACAGTAAATCAAGACAATATTACATAAATAGAGATTAATTTATAATAGAAAGGTCTACAGTAAAATAAATTAGGATTTCTAACTACTACTCACTAAAAAGAAATTTCATGTGTGTGTATTTTTGCTCCATCCCAAAAACAGTCCAATGGGGTGATGACAATACAGGGAAGAAACTCCACCATCATCTAAAGACAAATTTTCGTAAGTATACCACTAACCAAATAGTAAAAAAGTGTATAATAATTTTTCATTATATTATATATAGTTATTATATTTGGTAATATAAAAAAGGTCTAAATATTCTTTTATATACATGCAAATTAGCTTTTCTGGCCTTGTTACAAAGCAAAGATTCTTTGGAATTACAGAAACTAGGTCAGAAAAGCTAATTTAAATGAATATAAAATAATATTTAATTTGGGTGCAATTATGAAAGAGGTCTAGTGTGTGTATTTAAAGAAATACCTAATGGTTTCTGTGTTTGGACACTGTGATCCAAATGCGGGAAGTTGTAAGACTGGAGAAAAATGTAAAAAAACAGAAGCTGCTGGGCGAGTGTTTTTTAGCTTTTCGAAAGTCGAGCAACTTCCCAAGTGTTTGGATCACAGTATCCAAAACCATTAGGTATTTCTTTTATAAAATAATACAAGAGAACAAGCAGCAAAATGTAAGGAAATATTTGGCGGGAAATTTCCATGTTTGGGTGGCTTGATCCAAACACAGGTATTGACCAATCAGAGTCTGTGTAGCATACATTGCATGTTATTTTATAATTAATTATAAAGGTACTAATTTTAAAGATATACATGTATATTTTGTGGTTTGTTGTTCAGAAAGATGAATACAAACACTTCTTTTTTATTGTACATGTAGTCCCCTCAGATATTCTGAATCTACAATCTTTAAATTTCCAAGTATTCAATGTTTGTTCAGCATTTTCATTCACTTAAAGTTTATAATTGTATCAGTGTCATCACATTTCCAGTTTGCAATCACTTGTGGCTAGAGTAGAGAAGTGAGGTACTGTAAATGCACTAGGTAAGTGTAAAAGTAAATGTCTGATAATTTGTAGGGATATTTAGCGTTAGGATATTTAGGGTTAGGATTATGGTTTTTTAGGGTTAGGATTATGGTTTTTTTAGGGTTAGGATTAGGGCAAGGTTAGGGCAATTTTGTCGGACTTGTATATGACTGCTTGAAGTTGAAAGTAGTTTTGACTGCCTAAGTAGCAGTCGTTTGACATAGTCAAGACTCTATTAATTATGAGAACTGCGGTAAAACCAAGTTGAATGCTTTCGCGAACGCTGTTTCCGAGGTGTTAATACCTCATCAACTTTATTTAATCTAATAGTACAATTATTTGAAGATTCTTTAAAGTACTGTATCTCATAGTTCAAAATTTTTAAATATTTCACTGCTGTAAAAACAACATTGATAAAACCTGCCTCGGATTAGACCCGCGACGCCATCAAACAACTGTCACCTTATGCGCTTCGTTTTCACTCCGCCAGTCCGCCGCAAAGGTGAATTCTAGCGGTTTTTTAAAATATATTAATGGTATGTTTCTCGTCTTTCACACGTCGATGACGATGCCATTCACTTTGAATAATGATCGCGGACACGGCTTTCTTTGTAAATGTAATTTTAGCGTCACTTTGATGACCTATATATATTGGCTTTGACAATGATTGCGAAGTTGGTACATTATACGGCTGCTTTTTTTCCGACCCTTGACTCGCGCGATATTGGGTTATAATGATTTTTCTGTGAATTGATTTGTTGCACCCTTACAGTCATATCGGATGTTCTTGCGTGCCCATATTGCAATATTCATATTGCAATATCAATTTATGAGCAATTTGCGAAGATTTTGGAGAGATTTGCATCAGAAATTCAATAACTTCCTAACTCTTTAAGCCTCAGTATCAGCCTACAAGTTCTCCTTATTGGTCTCCAAACATTACTCATAGTACTATTAAACTGTACATTAATTGAGAGAAGTTGTTTTAAAATATGTCAGTATATCTTAATACAGTACTTCTATGCTCGGTTAACTCCTGGGCAGAAATGGTTAAGCTGTGTTACGGGGTGATTTTTGACGAATTTTTGTTGCGTTTACATTTTGCGTTAAAAATCGTCCCATCACATCAGCTAGTTTAATAAGCAAGCTGTTGTTGAAATGTTTGTCGAATCTTATTCAGAGAATCTGCAGAAGAATCTTGACGAAATCACTCAAGTCAACTTGTCAATCGATATTGCAGCGTTGGCGTGAGACTATAAGCAGCGCACAAGAAAACATCCTATTTCAGATTGTATTATTCGCTTACCTTTTTCATGTTGTAGTCTAGTTCTGGCAAACTGGGTCTCACGCATAAATCGTGGATTGTCCACGTTCTACACAATTAAATTTCAGGGAAATATTAGTGTTAGAGTTCACTATGCATGCAGCCTACGATTTCACCCAAGGCTATACAACTGCAGAGTACTGATAAAGTATATTGTACTGTGTAGGCAGTGTAGAAATACAATAAATATTAAATGTGACTTGCAGCTTGGTTATTTCAATAATACAATATAGTAAATTGTTTGCTAGGCAAGCTTTAATATTTCTCTGATAAAAGATATACATTATATAGACATATCGTCATCGAGACTGCTGATTTAGCACCAGCGACATATACGTAGTGTACTTACTACTTGCTCAATGGTTAAAGCGTCTAACCTACGGCTACAGTAACGGTTGGGATCGATCCTGTCTGGAGCTCAGAAACATTTTTTTGAGTTTGCGTCACACAATTTACTATGTAGAAATACTGTACCAATCGAATAGTGTAGGATTGTATAAAATGAAACATATTCCGAAAAATAAAGACATCCTGAGATCTCAAGATATGAGTCAATAACAAGACGAGATTATTGAAAAAGTGATATTTCGATTTTATGAATGATTTTGTAATAAAATCGAAATATCGCTTTTTCAATAATCTCGTCTTGTTTATTAACTCATATCTTGAGTTCTCAGGATGTCTTTATTTTTCGGAATATGTTTCATTTTATATTATTTGAAATTGTCAACTGGTTCTGGTTTTAGTGTGTAGGAAGTCTTGTGTTTTTAGCGAAGGCCCTTCGTCAGAGAGTGAAAGGTAAAGTGTATGTTTCACTCTCCGACTCTGGAAACGTTAGATGATTACAGGTGTCCATTTTTTAGACAAATTTACAGCTCTCTTCGTTTGTATAAATTGTTTTATCTGTATACTTACTGGTCAAAAACTTCCACCTCGACTTCCATAGCTTTTCTCACAAACTCGACATGTTTCCGAAGGGCTGGTACTGTCAGAACGTTGGCCCCCTGTGTGTTTGGTGTTTGAATTATCATTTCGTAGGAGGTCAGGGAATCCGCGCCATATTTTTTCGAATACGTTATCTCTTTCTCCAGACGTCCACCGACTAAACACCACAGGGCAAAATAAAACAAGTTTCAGTATTAAACTATATTATGGGAGTCTAACTACCATACAGTGTACACACGCAAATAACCACTACTGTCTGTAACTATAACTGTAGTGTAAGGTGATCTCGTTTGATTTTATTTTACTAACTTCAATTATGCAACGCGTTTGGCTGGTCTTCCGCACATCAAGATCAAGCAGAGACGCTTCGCGCTTCTATTATTTACATTAGGGTAACTTCTATTATTTTACATTAGGCTAAATCGAATTTCTAAATAAAACCCATCATCTGAATGGCTAATGTCTTTTTTACTGCCTGCATCGTGTTTGTTGTCACTTAGATTGTTTACGAGCAGAAATGGTAAGGGATTGTAAGAGTATTAACTCTTGAATGATGTACAATAAACATGAACACGGAGATAATATGGAATTATTCAGCTTTGTGTAATACACGAGACGAACGAATAACATAATTTAGTTATCGTTGTGGCGCGTTGGTGTTCTCTTACCTTCCATCCAGAGATTCTCCGGATTGGTTTCCAGTTTTGCGTTGTACAAACCAAGCGCGCATCCGACAAGAACGACCAAACCAATCATCAAAACGGGGGCGCTGTGGATTTGCGCAAAGTTTCCCAACTTGAAGAGAAACGTCTGTAACCTCGCGCGCAGCCATAGCGATCGTCGGTTTCCTTTTGCGCGACCCTACAAGTTAAAAATGTGAACCTGTTGAAATCAGCTATAATGTCAACACAATGCAACGCAGATATTTCTTACTTGGCACTTGCTCACCACTCAATGGGATCACGATGCGCAAATGCCTGATTCCCTGATTAATTTTTACGAAAAGTTACGAAGACGCAGATATTTCTTACTAGCTCACGACTCGCTCGAAACGATTGACTGCTTACACACTATTTCGGCAGTACACCAACCTTTTTAGATATTTGATTTGTAAGTTAAAACAAGTTCGAATGAAGCCGTAAAGGGGGAAATACTGCGCAACTCAAGGGTGCTAAGTGATAACCACCGTGCTTGTTGTGCGTCGAATGCGGCAACAAGTTGAATGGAAAAAATCTACACCTTGACAAGGTGAAGCGCAAGGTGTAATATCAAAAAACGACGTTCGTGTTTTAGCGTCGCAGGTGAACCATTAAACATCCTAATATTCCACGGCGAAAAAATTAGACACAGACGCGTGCCATTGTAATGGCCGTCATTTGTTGGACGTATCGATAAGTCATCAGTGCCTGTCGGAGGAACCGTAACGAGTAATCGCTTGCCGGAATGTTTCGTTGAGAGATATTTTCGTTGAACAATAACAATCCTCGAGGTATTATAATACCGAGTGTACATCACGTTGAAAATGATCAAAACCACACTGGATGTGTGACTGACATTGCGGGAGAAATACAAAACGTCGATTAACATGCGTTTTTTTCTTTGACTATATTGGCACCGTAATCGTACAAGGTGCTTCTCTTATATAGGAATGTTGCCGTTGGAGTTATTCAATGTTCTTCGTACATTCTGATATACGAGAAATCTAGGATGCACCGTTTTATTGCGTACCATATTAAGGTTTTATTGCGAGTGTATTCGCTCGACCAAATGCTTCGCGTGAAGGCCCCGCTTTGCCGCAGCTTACGTCAACAGTATTTTCTGATTTAATGTGTTATGGTATTGAGTGATAGCTTGGAAATCGCTTTACCAGTGACTGGAAGTATGAACAATAACTCCCGTTCTAAGTAAACATACCGAGGCTGACGACCTACAGCATTGCCCGTGATGTTCATTAGGAACGCAAAGCACTCGTGGCTTTCCTCAGCAATTCAGTGATTTGTATCCTCAGAAAACAGGAAAGGGCGAGGTGAGAACAGGCCGAAAGCTCACCTGCAATCACAAATGTGTTTGCTAATTGTCCTAGTGAATGCTATTCCAAATTCATGAATGAGAAAACAGCACTGGTTGTGATTATGACGTTTGACAAGTGTCAATTTGAGCAAATAATAAAGCGTCAAAATGGCTACACTGCCTGGCATATCTTTACAACTTATGTTCTAAACAAACACACTAGGCGCTTAAAAATATTTCGTTTCGTGTTTGTAGATTTTAGTGCCGACGATCGTGGTGGTAGAAACCAAAGACGTCCTTTTAATTCCAAGACGTCCTTTCCTTCTGTCAACCATGTTACCACATTGGGTTACGAAACCCACGCATACGAGCGATTCCAGACAGGCATTGATGAGATACGCGTTCGAAAATTAACCCGTCTTTCGTAGCCAAGTGATTACCTGGTTGGCGTGTTTGTATTCGCTAAACCAGAAAATACCCGGGACAGTGAGGCATTTTGCTGAGGCGCAAAATCGCGCAAAATATTCGAGAGTTGCGCTCAGGTCCGATGGTATATTCAATGCGCCAGAGGCTATTTCTGGCCCGGCAAGCCAAAGGAAATGTCATTCGAATTGAACTATATCCACGTAAATTACCAAAGACCATAAGGAAACTGGCGACCTCCCATGCTGAACACAAATTCGAACACTGATTGCTATATGGTACGTCACTTCGTCCCCTCACTATTGGCATCAGAGTAATCTTGACGCACGTTTGCCTGAATCCTTTTGGGCATAATCGAACAAGAAATGTTAGCTGGATTGTTTAACCCGTTTCGTTTCGAACCTTGATCAGTGCGCAAACATTAAGCGTACGACGGAGCGAACACCCCGATCCGATCGTCAATTGAAACGAGAACCACATAATTTGTCGACGGCTCTCGACTGGCGCGCACTTGATACAACGCCAGGAAACCATTCAGTCGGAATACAAACGCGAGAGCACGCTTACCTCAACGATTTCCCGATGCGCAAAATCGGCCCAACTCCAGTACGTCTCATCCGAAGACTGTGCCATTGCGTCGTACAAATGCTGAAATAACGCACACACCGTATTTCTTAATAGCTCGCGGTAATTTGAGCACTTTGTGTTGGCCTCACCACCGAACAACTGTTAGCGAAACGTCCCTTTCATATACGACTCAAGCCAATGTTTCTCCTTGCGCCACGTCTAGTCGACTTGCTCATCGTTTACTCCGCGTTCTTCCTTTCGAAACCTGACCTTACTGGTTGTGTTCACCCTACGGTGAGTGGCTTCACGTGAATACTGTTTCTCAACCCGATATTGCGGGGCATCTGCGGTTGAAGTAAATTTAAACCAGATCTTCTCTCGACGGCAGGTCAACTGTGATTGGATGTTGCTTAAGTAATTTAACCGTGGTGCTTGTACGTCATCTACGAAACCTGATGTGAGATCAAGACCACACACACAGCTTTATCACTACCGTGGTTCATCACCTGAAAAAGCGCAAGGATATATCGGCGTAAGAAAAACAATTTTGAGTTTTTAGGGTATTTTCGGATTGGGGGCTAGTGACACTTCCCCATTCTTTCGGTCTCTTTGTAAAGCAATTTTAAAACTACTACCAGCCACGAGGGTTCGTTTTCCGCCGCCACCATGGTAAAATTGCATTGGTGTTAAACTGATTGTCCGAGCGTTTAATATCGTAAGCGCAGAAAGTCGATCCGATTCATGTTCACGATCGATTTTTCAGGTTAGGGTTCAGGGGTACTGGTTATTGGTGTTGAAAGTTACTAAACCACTCCTACTTTGGGAACACGAGTCGCGTTTAAAGCGCTCACCCCCATAATACCAACGGTACGCATCGCAATAAAAAGGTCGTAGAAAATCGGTTTGTTGACGAAAATGTGCTAGTAACGTGTTCATTGTCAATCGCGTTGGCCTCGCAGGGGGAGACCATCGCCTTCTTTCGTCCAGCTCGGTCTCAATTCGTGACTTAGTTGTCAGCGCAAGGACAGCGTATCTGTATCGAGTTTCATGTCAATTAGAATACGCTTTTAGTGTTCTTGTCATTTCTGGACAAGCCATCGATCAAATCAACGCTGACGATTATTATCAAAACCCGATGTAGTCGATGGTTTCTAACCGACTTGGTTGTAATCTTACGCGATGGTAACGTGTTCAGATCAGCGCGAGCATCATTGAATACCTTGCAACATGTAGTATTGAGGCTAAGCTTGCGCCCAACTGCGCAAGGAAATGCTTGGAAATTTTTCAAACATGAACACCGCAATTTCAGGTTTTAATACCAACGTTTTATACTCTACATTGCGTTAAAATAGGCATGCAACAAAATGATGTGAAACTTTGATCACCAGTGATTCCGTGATTCAGTTGTTCTGGGCAAGACCTACATATTATATATTGTTGACAGTCCACTCTTCAGAATAGTGTCAGTACGCGTTTTCTATCTTTGTTTATGAAACAGGGGAGCCACATTCCATTGGCAGTGTTTATTTAATGGCGCCGTGCTGTTTATTCGCCGGAAACAATTCCATTTTGTTAAATAATACATCTATTTTCAAAAGTAGGAAGCCTAAACACAAGACTCTAATATGTTTGTTGACGGATAGATCTAAAGGCATGCGAACCAGCTTTCTCTTTCTCTCTACTTATTTTTTCAAAATGCGACGATTGGACAAGTGCATGGATTTTGCTTGTCACGCTTTGCCCTGGAAGAAACGTTTGCTGTCCGGAAAAACCCCATCTGCTCTAGGGATTTAAGTTTTGTTGTTGTGGTAGACTCGTGGTTTGTGTGGAATTCGGACGGCGAGTGATGTTAGAAAAGCTACCACCCACAGTGTATGTTCATGATGGTCAAGGAATTTTGGCGTGACGGTATTAACAACACAATGAAAGGCCAGAATAAACATTGCAGCCTTGTGGCATTATAGCGATTGAAAAAAAGCTCAAGCATGCACTTGGCCTGAAATTGTGGTATGTTAAGTCCATCATATGAATCATTAGTCGACGATTAACTTCAGAATCATGGTAGTTCATAGTGGATGTACTGGTTGGTTGTGCATGGTAACGTAGGTGACACCCTGACGTCAGCATCGTTTGATGAACGGAAATTGGAAAACATCAAACGGAATATTATGTTTGTAGGTTTTGATATGAAGTCCAGTCTCCATTAAAAATATCTCTTGCTAGCCAGTCGCGTACGCAGGCATTAGTAATAGTCCCAGGTAATATACAGTCACGAAGAAAAAAGCTTTAACTATAATTGCACCCTATAGCGTGACTTGCCAATTGGATATTGTCATAATACCATCGTCAGTTTGACATTATTGTACGGGTTTTTAGCAATTATAAGTGTAATGTTGGTCATCAGAAGTACTTTACACCTCATTATTACTGCTGTGGCCCACGAGGGTTTAACTTTGTAAGCTTGTGACATACATAAATAGTGATCACTCTGAGCATCATGAAATATAAATCAGTCTTGTTTCTGAGAAATCACGGTTCATTAAGAAAAATTAAGAAGCGCAACCGTCGCACGCCAAGTCCATGAAAATGTAATTTTGTTTACGGCCTTAGGTAATAGGTCAAAGCAAAGTAAAACCATATAATACGGAGAAAAATGGACAGTGGAAGTATTAAATTCGGGTAAAATCTTGTCTGGAGAAGCAGAACTGAAATAAAAGTATAACACGTTATTATGCATGTTAAAAAGGACAAAAGGATATTTAGTTATAGGCCGGGCGTAAGTAAAAATGAGTATACATTGTGAGTTTGACGTTTCGTTGCTGAAAGCTATAAATAAATAACCTATATAATGTAACTGTGACGTCTGAATGTGCGTTAAATAAGATTATGGTTTGTCAAAAGCGTTTGCTATGGATGTGTTATCAGTAAGCATTATGGCTGTATGTACGTCATAACAAGGAAAAGGCACCCCAACGTTGAATATGAACCTTTTATTTAGTCTGGTTATCTGAAGAATATACGTACAGTTTTGCCGTATCTTTAAAGTTTTTTCGTAATTGCATCGTGTATGTGTTTTTATGAAAGTTCAGTTGTCAAATATTTCTTGCCATGAAGAGTATACTAATTGTACTTTTTATCATGATGTATAATATTATATTTTTATTATATAGATAACGATGAAATACTAGGTTTTCTTTTATTCAGAAAAGATGATATCAAAAATCAGATATCTTCACTGTGAGTAGTTTTTATCTTCACATGTGAAGTTTTCATCGATTTCAACATAATAAACAGAACATTACATGGCCGCTTGGAGATACGATTTTTATCTTCTTGTGATGATAATATACCTCCATACCTAAAAGACCTCCTACAGCCTTACAAATAACCTTCTCGCAGCCTCCGTTCCTCCTCCAAGAAACTACTTTCTGTTCCCAAATTTAAGTCTTATGATGCTAGGGCTTTTTCTGCCTGTGCTCCTGAATAGTTTACCAGATGATGTCAGTTCTACAGTCCACAGCACTAAACTTTTTTAAGAGTAAATTTAAAACGTTTTATGCGAACAAGCTTTTTGAGGGTATCTAACATTTTTATTTAGTTTTTAAGTTTACATCTAATTAATTGAACTATATATTATAATTATTATTTTAGTTTTTAAGTTTACATCTAATTAATTGAACTATTATAATTATTATGTAAAGCGCCACTGAACCTACGACCGATTATAATTATAAATATTAGAATTAGCAATACTAGAATTATAAATAATAGAATTAGAATTAGATATACCACAATTGGAATTAGAAATATTAGAATTAGATATACTAGAATATTATAATTAGAATTAGAATAATATATACTATTAATTAGAATTAGAATTATAATTAAAAATACTAGAATTATAAATACTGGAATTTGAATTATAAATGCTAGAATTAGAATTATAAATACTAGAATTATAATTAGAAATATTAGAATTAGAAATACTGGAATTAGAAATACTACAATTAGAAATAGAAATACTAGAATTAAAAATACTAAAATTAAAAATACTAAAATTAGAAATACTAGAATTAGAATTATATATACTAGACTAGAATTAAAAGAATCAGAATTAGAAATATTAGAATTAGAAATAGAAATACTAGAATCAAAATTAGAAATATTAGAATTATAATTAGAAATATTAGAATTAGAAATACTAGAATTAGAAATAGAAATACTAGAATTAGATATCATAGGATTAGAAATATTAGAATTTGAAATACTAGAATTATTAGATATGTTAGAATTAGAAATATTAGAATTAGAAATGGTAGAATTACAATTATAAATACTATAAGTAGTAGTTAAAACATGAGCAGCCGATGTTTATGGGCCGCAGTTACAATGGCGAGCCGTTGTAACTGCCCATAAACATCGGCCGCGAATATTTTAACGAACTTGTAAAATGAATAGAATATATGATGCATACTTTGTTTGGAAGTTGTAGAAACGGTACAAACAAATTGTATTAACTCCGAAAAAGCTCAATTTGAGCAAGTTAACTTTGATAAAACATTGATGTTTATTAATCATGTTGATGTTTTATCCCCTGGGTTGTAAAATTCATTAATAATTCATGAAGAAAATTCAAAATAAATTAATATTTAATCAGCATCTTTAATTAACCCAGGATAAAACATTGATTAATAAAACATCAATGTTTTATCAAAGTTAACTTGCTCAAATTGAGCTTTTTCGGAGTTAAAATAATTTGTTTGCACCGTTTCTACAACTTCCAAACAAAGCATGTATTATATATTCTATTCATTTTATGAGTTCATTAACTGTAACTGTTAACTGTTGTAACTGCCCAAAAACATCGGCCGCTCATGTTTAAATTACTACTTAAATATACTGATTAAATGTTAATTTCTTTTGAATTTTCTTCATGAATTATTAATGAATTTTACAATTAGAAGTACATATACTAGAATTAGAATTAGAAATAGAATAATTAGAAATAGAAGAATTATAAGAATTCGAATTAGAAATATTAGAATTAGAACTAGAAATATTAGAATTAGAAATAGATATACTAGAATTAGAATTACATATACTAGAATTAGAATTATTAGAAGAATTAGAATTGAAAATACTAGATTAGAATTACATATACTAGAATTAGAATTAAAAATATTAAAATTAGAATTAGAAATACTAGAATTAGAAATATTAGAATTAGAAATACCAGAATTAGAATTAGATACACTTGAATTAAAATTAGATATACTAAAATTAGAATTATAAATACTAGAATTAGCATTATACTAGACCTAAAGTTAGAGGTAGAATTTACTGCAATTAACCGGCCAAGCTATGGAAGCAGTATAAAGATCACCTCGATTATTTTTATAATTTGCTTGTTTAGCTTTCATAAACTGAATGATTTTTTGTTTATTTGTTGAAGTGCCTATAACGTGTTATTGTTTTATTTGGAAGAACTTTTAAAATAATAAAATAACTTCTTTTGAAGATTTTCGTTTTGTTTTTGATATTTCAGTTTGTTTGATATGCAAATGTCTGGAATTTCGTCACACATGCATAATGACTATATCAGAGAGAATTTTAATATCTTTGCCTTCATGAAATGAAAACACTAAAGGATTCGTTTGAGAATGAAACTGATTCACAAAATTCTCCGGTAAGTCATTATGCATGTGTGACGAAATTCCAGACACAACTGAAATATTTCATAAACAAAGCAAAGCAAAAATCTTCAAAAGAAGTTACTTTATTTCACATGAAAAAAAGTAAATATTCTTTCGAAATCACGCGACTTTTACCCCAGAGGTTTCTATCAGCGGATAGTAGTAACATAATGAAAATTGAGGATTTGTGATAGAAACTTGTCAACTTATACTAATTGTCGATGGATATCGAGCAGCGGTAAGTGACGCGATATATAAGTGACGCGATATATAATTTTGCAAAAATACAATGCTTATGTCTCGTTTTTCGACATAGTTTTGAAGAAATAACGAACATAAGTTAGTTTTTACTAAAACAATTAGATTATTCGCTTTCAATTTATATGAGGCGATAGTTAACTCGGGCTTCACCCTCGCGGCCTAACAGTCACCTCATAGAAATTTCGAGCTCATAATCTAATTGTTAATTACTATATGGCTTGGCTCATTTACCGGCTTGTATATATCAACTATTGTTGGCGCAGCGGCGCTCGCCCCTAGCCTGCACACTCCCGATTTTCCTTCCTTAGTGAAAAGAAGATCCTGCGAAGGAGGCAGGGCGACGCCCTGTACGCAAAATCACGCACGCTCAACAGATTGGCTGGCTAGCCGGTCTAGATCAGACGTTTTGACCGCACGTTATTGGCGGAAATCTGATTTCTGCATATGTACACACTCCTCCGCAGAGGCTTTTTTGCGCTTTTTTTAGATTCGCTCCACGTGTCCCCAAAACACACCCTGCGAACCCACTCTCCTCCGCAGAGGCTTCTTGCGCTTTTTTAGAGTTCGGGTAATACTATAGGTGGGCTATTATTGGGCTCACAGGCTGCGAACCCAATAAAAGCGAATAGCCCACCTATAGTATATATATAAAAGCTCAAGTACGGATTGACGAGTTCACAATAACGTTTATAATGTGTTCTGTGCGTCCCACAAGTAGGGTCCCTCTTCCCTAGGCCCCCTCGTGAAACGAAAACAGTGTTAAAAATAACCAAATCAAGATTTCGAGTACAACGCGTGCCACAGTACTGTATTTTGCGGAATATTCTATATTTAATAAACTATATTTTGCGGAGTCTTCGGTGACTAAATTTTATTCATTGAAAAATAGGCGTAACGCTTATCCGTGTGCTATTCGTTTCGATTCTACTTCTGCATCATCCTCAGGGTGTACATGGAGACAAGGGCAAAGGCAGGATTTTTCAAACGGGCCAGGGTCGTTTCACCTCTCATGAAATTATTTCCGGATTGGGGGAGGGGTCAGGAGAACAATAGCAACCGGACTTCTTCCCGATATGTTATACACTGCAGAAAATCTGAAAAAGCTTTTAATTTGAATTGTTTGTTTTACAAAAATTCAAGGTTTTTATAAGAATGTAAAAATTCCCCTCCATGCACATGATGATGATGAATAAATAATGATGAAAGAATGATGACCATGTCTATTTATTATTACAGTTTCTGTCTTTCTGACTTATAATGTATAAAATTTTGTTGTTTTTGTATAATATTGTCACTAATTTTTTTTACTAAATTTGTATACTAATTAATAATTTAATAGATTGTTTAATTAACCAAGGTACGGATATTCACAACCATGACACTCGTGCAATAAGGGACAATTAATGTCTTATTATCATTCTTTGAAAGACTGGAATGCATTACCAGAGAATAGGAGACTGTCCACTACATCTATTCAAAAATCTTTAAATGAACTTTTTATGCACTTTTTATGATTATATTATTGAATTTTATACTTGTATTTTAAATTTAGTTTCTCATTTATCTTGTAACAGAGCCCTGTTGAAAATGATCTTTTGATAAACAGGCCATCTGAATAAAGATTGTTTTAATAATTAATAATAATAAAAATAAAAATTGGATCCAAAGGGGGTGCGATCGCACTCACCGACCCCCCAGCGTATATATATGAACAACATAAAAAGTTGAGTCGGGATTCCAACTCGCAATAGACCTCTTTGGGTCGCCACCTACCTATACTATAAAGTTTTGTGATTGGTTGATTAAAACAATAAAACAATAGATTCAACCACAAATAAACCAATTTCCTAACCCTAACCACTTTGTTCCATATAGCCAATCACAAAACCTGTTCATTTTAGGTACGTATTTACTGACCTCTTTCATAATGACTGCCATTTTAAATATTCTTTTATGAGCATTTAAATTAGCCTCGTTAGAAAGCAAAAATTCTAAAGATTTGCCGACACACAAACGAGGCCTTAAAGGCTAATAGCGTAGCGTCTGGCTGTGATTAATAGCTCAAAATGCGGACAAACAAACCAAAGTTGACTCAAATGAGCTATTTTCTTTTGTTATGGCCGCAAGAATTATGGGTAAAAGCGGACAAACATGGATACTGACGTCATCTCGACGGGGAGCTATTAAGATGCACATAAAGAATATTTAAATTGGTCGTCACACATGCATTATGACTTATCAGAAAATGTTATATATCTTTGCCTTCATGAATGAAAACACTAAAGTGTGAATAACATGTGCGCGTGTTTCTCCCACAACAGAAAACTTCTTGATTT
Source organism: Chrysogorgia sp. JL179-B06 (assembly GCA_035772405.1). NCBI lineage: Eukaryota > Metazoa > Cnidaria > Anthozoa > Scleralcyonacea > Chrysogorgiidae > Chrysogorgia > Chrysogorgia sp. JL179-B06. The sequence goes on along the minus strand of JAYKKM010000403.1, from coordinate 1,656,812 downwards.
TAAAGGATTTCGTTTGAGAATGAAAGTGATACACAAACTTCTCGATCCGGTAAGTCATGCATGTGTGACGAATTCCAGACATTTGCATATCAAACAAACTGACATATTTCAAAACCAAAGTGAAGAAGCAAAAATCTTCAAAAGAAATTACTGATTTGACTTAAATTGTGAAGTAAGCTAGAGATTATGATTTGCAAGGTACAAGATTACGTATCTTCAAAGTAATGATTTCAAGCTTAAAGGGTTACGAACTATATTTATAAAATAATGTTTACTCTACGCACGCTGTGATTGGTCAGCTTACCGGTCTGCCGAGACCGGAATGACGTCAATAACTAATGAGAATTTGCATTAAATCAAAACCGTTTATATATTCTAATATTTCAAGTATAAGCAATTGTTTCTGTCAATTGTTTCTGTTATATTCCAGGGTCTCTATAATGTAATCGAAACCCTCGTGAAGTAACAAAATCACTCTAGAAGTTGGGAAAACGCTCGCCTTGGCGGTTCGCTACACTTCTCTCGTGCTTTTATTACGGCACTCGGGCCTCGATCATGCTATAGAGACCCAGGCAAATGTATTCTATTATTTAAATAGTCTAGCATGATATATTATGTAGCATATAGATTTATGAAACAAATTGATGAGGTAGTCACTACCGTCATTAGGCGTATCGCTATTTTTGTGGTTGTAGGTGCTGTACACAATGTTTTATTTATTTATTTATTTATTTATTCTTCCATTGTACATATCAAATAATAGTGTTAAAACAAAAATTTAGTACAATGTGGCAAGTTTATAACAGGCTCTAGACCCAACAAGATAAAGTCAGTTAAAAACATCTGTGAACTGATGATTTGATAGGTAAGGAGACATGTTTGTGACATTTTGTACAAATTGATTTCCAAGTATAAATATTAATGTCTACATTAAAGTATTTAATAAAGGTATCAATCAAGTAATATTAGCGTTTGATTTAAAAGAGCTGGATGAAAAACTGGATTTAACTAAGAGAGGAAGTGAGTTTCAAAGTTTTTTTATTTAGTTTAGTTAATTAATTTTTTTTAATTTTTTTTAATTTATTTATTTATTTTTATTTATTTTGATAACCTGAATTTAAATTTGTCCAAACCAATGGTAGTACCGAATTTGTTCAGAGGGCCCCATTCATGTATGTGAGCTAGATCCACAGCTGAACCTCACCACACACACTTTTACATAGGTAACTCGTGCTGCTCATAAGATACGGGGAAATGCCTGGCGACATGCCCGCTATCTTCCCAAAAAATGTTTACAATGCAAATCCGGATGCGGCGAGTGATAGTTCTCAAGGAGTGCATGTTCTTCTTCCTTCATTCTCAGTATATTTGGTCTTAACGCAAAAATTAACACGTCTTTATTGAAAAAAACCAACAATATACAAGCCAATATCGATTACCAAATTAAAATGCTGAAGCACTTTTGATAATCGCTTCCGATCAGTTCAAGTAATTGGCCAAACATTTCGGGCGCTCAATGTCTCACTCTGCACTGCATGAACAGTATGATATCGTTCAGTTCTGATCTGGCCTCTACATCGTACATCACCGATAAGTGATAACTGGACATTGAATATGAATGTGCATGGCATGTGTTTGTCAACCTTGTCAATTACCTGCTGCGAGTTTTTTCTATGAATTTTTGGAGTAACTCCCTCAGAGCTTAAAGAGTCATTGTTAGGTAATCCCTGAAATAGAATGTCCTAATCTTATCCGGTGACAGTGTCTTTGGTGTTAATAAGTATGATCAATTGGCTATTTCCGTTTTATCAAAATACGTTTCGGTTTCTCGATTGCTAACATCACGCGAAAATCAACAGGTACGTAGTACCGTGGTAGTACTGGTTGAGTAGGTAGCGACCTTGAGATGTAGTCATGCATTTACCTATCATTTCACACGTGCATACGTTTAGTACGAAACAAAATAAATCAGCGTTGGCGTCGTGATTATTAATGATACTGCATGCTTCCTGAATAGTGATTTTATGAAGATTGGTCTTGATATAATCTGATTCAAGAAATATATAAACAGAAGCGGGACGCAAATATCTTACAGAACGCATTTCGCGCTGTTCTGCACGCATTTTGTTGCATTTTGCGCTATAATAATGCTTCGTCATATACCAAGCCTTATAGATATTGCTGGAAAGTCAAAAACTGTATTCGTGTACTCCGCAGAGGCTTCTTACTCTTTTATATATAGTAATAATGTAATATACTATAGGTGGGCTATATTCGCTTGTATTGGGGGTGGGCTATTCGCTTGTATTGGGCTCACAGGGTGTTTTGGGGACGCGTGGAGACTCCACCCTCGCAGCCATTTTGGAATATAAGGTCTATATCTCACTTTGTTCTTGAGATATTATGAAGATTTGTTTGATATGTAAATGTCCTCACTTTGACGTCACATTGCATAATAACTTACTGAAAAAGGCTGTATATCTTTGGGATTATCAAATAGCACTCCGTCGAGATGACGTCATAGTATCATGGGACACACATGCGCACTAATTTCATAATTTCGTTATTACATAATCCCAATTATTTATATATTCGTTGTATTCTTTGTTGAGAACATTGTATGGATCTTAACTAATCTTCGACGGCAACCTTGGTGTCAACGTCTTTCAAACAAAATCTGAACATGTAAAACAGAGAACCCCTTTAATAATATATTGGACTAGTTATGACTGCAACGAGCAACTATTGTTCAGAAAATGAAGCTAGCCGGAAGCTCGTGGCGGCCATATTGTTGAGACAACGTTATATAGTTTTACTATAGGCAACAGAGACTATTTGTCTCTGATTTTGTAAGATGCTGATGAATAGGTCGTCGTAGGTTTTCCCATAATATAGAACACAAACTACGGCTCCATAACAGTAATCATGAAGCCGGAATTAGCGCGTGGCAGCCATGTCGCGCTCCATAATTATCAGAACAGATTGTGTGTTCAAATCGAAGTCTATTACCGAGGGCTATTATTTAACAATTAGACTATGAGCTACGAGGTGATGCTCTAATCCCTGCAATATCTTCCAGTCCTCCTAGGCGAGATCTCGCCAAAGAGGGATGGCCCTAGTCCTCTCATATAAATGTAAACTAAGTTACCTGCAAGGTAGTGAATGCTGCCTTTTGTTTCCATAGCACTGTATCTTCTAGCGTGGCTAAGTTTTTTCGCAAGGACATGAAATATTACATAAAATAATCTTTCTCAATTTGTTCGAAAACGTTAATTGCTTTCCGGGAGATTTAATTTAAAACAAATTATATAATTTTCAAAACAGATGCAACTTGACTGAAAACTCACTGGAAAACTCAACAACATTTGTAAAGGACTTGGCTGAAAGGCGAGATCTTGGCAAAGAGGGCTAGCCCTACCAAGTGGGCTGCCTCGCCTCCATATTAACACCCTCTTAGAGTATATGAGAAACAACCGGATTGTTCGAGAAGTAATTTCTCGAACAATCCGGTTAGTATTAATGAAAAATCGCACGCGTGGTTGGCAAAATAGTTCACACTTGATACCACGGGTGCGCAGCACGAATTGTTAGGAATATTTCGCCAACACAAGTGCGATTTCTCATTAATTAATTCGTCGAGAACAAATTTCCTTTCAATAACATTTTTTCGATTTCACACTTTACGATTACCACGAAAGCGGAAAAGTTGTTATTTGTCAATTATATTGCAACGTCCCGGATCTGTGGTAGCAAAGAAATTAAGGATTAATATTGATGTCGTTAGCCAATCATAAATAATATTTTCACTGATAAATTTGGCAAACATTCCTATTGATTTTCTCTCGAAATGCAGATTCGTTTGAGAAGCAAATTCAAACAATAAGACTAGCTTATTTCATTATTGGGAGGTTTTCATCACTTTAAATAAAAAGCCTTTAAGTATAATATTTATAAATGTTAATAGTTTTACGGTATCTGCTCTTGTACTCGAGAAATAACGTTTTCATTTATGTATTTTATGCATCTGGACGCCGCCATTTTCGAGTTTGCTCGAGGTACTTGACAACCTCGTAGCACTCAATGACGCGTCAAAATTGAAAAGAAAACCACCGCTCTATATCAACTTTGAGCCGTCGAGCAAACTCGAAAATGGCGGCGTCCAGAAGCATGAAAACGTTATTTCTCGAGTACAAGAGCAGATACCATATAATACATAAAAGCCTTTTATGTTTATTTCAAACTAATTTATTTTTGGGTACAGTTCCCCTTTAAAAGGCCCTTTGTTTTCGAACTAGTTTTGTATTCACTTTCAGTGAGCCAAATTTATAGTTGTAATTGTAAAGAAAGCTCATGAAGGCAAGGGCTACTGAAACGAACGACGTGTTCTTACATGTTGGTAACCGTAAAGTGTGAAATCGAAAAAATGTTATTGAAAGGAAATTTGTTCTCGACGAATTAATTAATGAGAAATCGCACTTGTGTTGGCGAAATATTCCTAACAATTCGTGCTGCGCACCCGTGGTACGATTTTTCATTAATATTTCTCGAATTACAATCCGGTTGTTTCCCATATACTCTAAGGGGGTGGCTTGCACTTGGAATTTCATACAGGTTAACTGGCAAAGAATTTACTAAATATTTAAACTATTCTCTATGCTTAGAAGTCGCCGGTTTATTACAAGTTTTGAAACCGTCACTTTACCGACATCCTTGTGTTATTACTATACAGCCTTCATTTCTCGACGATTTTTCATACAAAAGTAATTCAGCTTTGCCTAATCGTAAATCAGCTTTGGGCTAAATGTAAATGTGCAACTGCATATTTTCAAATATTTTATAACGAAGGAACTGGATTTCAGTTAGTATATATAAATATTTTACATATATATATATATATGTAAAATATTTATGAAAGTAAAAGTTAAAGTTTTCTAATAAAAGTTAAGTATGGGCATTGAATCAGTATTAGTCCCACATTTTACCAGTCTAGGTAAACTAATAAATTCCTTAATAATTTTTCCCCTCAATTTACCGACATTTACTTTTTATTTGCAACAAGACGTCCCCCGCTAGGCGTTAAATGGGCTACTTTTGGGCTGGCAGCGTGGCATACTGCCATTTATTATATAGATGGGACTGTTTTACTAAGAAATATGCAGTGACATATTTTCCATATCCTCACTGGTGAAGATATCGATCACGTGATTAAACATTTTCCCACCCTTTGCATTGAATCTATATAATAAAAAGAAAATTACAAGGTGGCTTGAAGATATGAATTTTATCTTCTCGTGGGAAAAACAATATTTTACTCATTCGTAAAATATTGTTTTCACCACTCGAATATAAAATCCATATCTTCGCACCACCGTGTAATATTCTCTATATATCTCTTTTTCGCCAACTTTGTCGGTTATGAATATGTGATGAAACACTCTTATTGTAAAAGGTCCTAACCGCGTCCTAACCATAATCATAACCCTATAACACCCGTAGAGTTTCGCCTGGTGGAGGCTATTTCAGATACGGTAGAGCACTTTGGAGTCGCGAATGCGTATACTGGTTAGAACCCAACCCCAACACAAAGATCCTAACCCCCCGCCTAATGCGTTTTCTAACCCTAACGCCCCGCTTAAAAACCATTTCGGAATGGCCCGACCTATCCCCCACTACTAAGCATGTGGTATAAGTAATTGACTGTTATACTCAGTATCTGAAATAGCCTCCACCGTTTCTCGCACGCCATGTTGTTGATCACAGATCGGAAAAGGATGCAGTGTTTAATCGTAGATTTTGAACGTTATCTCGATCAATATTTAACCGATTTCAATTCTGAAAACAGATTTGGAATTACCGAGTCCAAATACATAACGTATGTGTCTTTTTAACTCATGTTATACATCAAATGAAAGCCTGAATAACATTCTCCGACACATTTTCAAAAATATCTTTGTAACTGATTACTAACAGCCGTTAAAAAGCGAAAACAGATTTGCCTTTTGACGCCATCTAAAATTTAAGAGTTGACATCTTCCGACGACGATATCTTTTGAACACTGTATTTTATGAACTTTTTGAACACAAATCTTCATTCACCGTATATTAAACCCGATAGTCACATAACAACGTACTTTTCCGTCTTTTCGTGTTTAAGTTATGATTTGTGCCCTATTTTCCTTGGTTGCCACGGCAACAAAAAAGGACCGTAATGCCGGGATAAGATTCTGGGTATATTATAGGTAATATTTGGCATTTCACTCGATCAAACTACATGTTGAAAGGATTTATGGTGAAGGAAAATTTCGAGTGTTGGAATACATACATTTTAAGACCAAACCGGGACCAGTTGCGAAAAATGCAACTTCAAGGCCTTCCGGCTGGAATTGAACCAGCGACCCTGCGATGCTAGTGCAGTGCTCAGACCGTACGGAAAATATTATTGCGCAATTTTGCCAATTTGTCGAACCCCCCCAAAAACAAAACGGAGCCGAAACCTAGCCCGAATAACATGCAAGACGCCCGCTAGGCGTTAACTCGAGCTACTAGTAGTGCGACGATACGTACGCACCAAACTCACAAAGCCTGTCGGAAGGGTATAACTGCTGAGTCAGATTCAGTGTTACGGTGCTAGTAATAAAAGCTTGGCTCTCTCGTATGGTTTCGCTGCCAATCATTATTTGAGTCCAGTATGCACGCATGAGGCTAATCTTAGTCGAGATAGTTTTTCCAGATGTACTCTGTATACATCCCTGTGAGTTTATAATGAACAATAGAATTCATCCAATCCTTTGTTCTTCATAGGGATTTAGGCGAGATAAATCCCTATGAAGAACAAAGAAAACCGACTCAACTATTAAATAATAACTATTAAAAGCAACCAAAAAGTGACCTTCGTTCATTTGATGCAGCAAATTCATTCGCCATGTGTGTGGATCGAGACTATCGCATTCGCTCTGGTATAGTTATGAATATTTTGTAATCCTTTAAAAATACATAAGAGTGCTATTGAAGAAAGAAAACCACTTTGCAACGGCAATCAATCGTATGCGGGATTTTTAGTTGGATTTTTAGCGGGCCTGATAATAGGGACTTTAAGATCTACGACGGCAACCTAGGACGGCGACGGCAGTAAAAGCAATACAAATTTTAGCATTTGAATGAAACCACGGTCGATTGACTAGCGTATTTGACACTCCAAGCTTGTTTTATGATCTCCAAAACGCTTCAATATTCCTAAAACGATTATAGTGTCTGTGTTTAAGTCAGTCTTAAGTCACATCTCTCATCTCTCCGCGAGTTACCGTCGTCCTAAAGACGTGAAAATGCTCTCAGTGGCGTTGTAAACAGAACGAGAACGGCGTTGAAATTACTCTTGGGAATAAAAATTATTCATTCTAATTGTTTCGCATGAATATTCTTTTGTTTGAACGACGTCCCCGTCCTAGGTTGCTGTCGTAGATCTTAAAGTCCCTAATGTGGCCCCGAGGGCGCCCCATTTACTACGTCACTGTTTTCGTTGCTATAGCAGTTTATAGCAGTGGACAATGATATGAAAATCCTCTTCATGTAGATCAAACGCATATCCTCATTGATCAATGTTAAGTTCTAATTGGATATTATAAGAACACTTTCCCGACATGTCTAGTATTAGAATAACCGGAAATTGGAGAAACGTCTTGTGATAGATGTGTTTGTAAATTAGTCCATGACGAAACGGTGTATAAGTTATAATTGAATAAACAAGACTAAGAGTGGGAAAAACCTTGCTATATATATATATATTAAAATTAAAATTGTTCAGCTAAACTGGGCCCAGTTGTCTCTTAACTACAGTTTAACTGTTGTTTGGGCATTTAAATTGTAGTAAACGTCTGAAACAATGATCCTGATTGAAAAGGGTTACCCCCTGAATAGCACATATTTATAACGTTCAGTTTCGCAAAGCCTCACGGGATGATGCAATAATTGCCATTTCGCGACATTGACAAAACGGAGCCGAAACCTAGAATCGTGCTACCACAGGAAGCTCGAGTAATTATATATTTTGACATAAGATGGAGTCCTGTTAGGGGGTTCTAATGTCGGCTGTCGTAATCTAAAATCGCTAATGTCGCTTTTTGAAACGTATTATAATCAAATATATAATCAAATTATAAGGTCCTTAATATTTTGCCACTTACTGGTCTTAACCAGACAACACTTGTTCTGCTTATGGCATAACCAAGGAAACATGTGTCTGTTATAGGTAAACTTTAAAAAGATGATTAGGCAATCGATGGCACGAACTATCGCAGTTTGTGCCGCTGCAGAGCGGACCAGGTGGAGATTCGCGTGTTATGCAGTAAACTTGTAATGGTACTGCACAACAATGTTATGAAATAAAGCAACTTTGCAAGCTGATCGATAATCTAGTACTGAAGCATATGGTGAATGCATGCCCACAGTGTGTCGGATTGTTGAGATTTTCCAGGAAATACATTTTCCCACTGTCCTCTTACTGTTTTTCAACACTTGGCCGTGTCGTATTATCCTATACTAATTTCCGGAAAATCCGACCCAACGTCTAATTGAGGAAGGATAGTCTGCAATATTTCGGCGCAGAAATTATCCTGGAGGTAGTTAATAAGATATAACACAGCCTCGCGTTGACGTATCCTTTCAACGCCTTTGTTTGCGCGGTATTTGCACGAAAAATGCGAAGAATCGTAACCGAAAAAGCGGAGAAAGTTGACAATATGACTAGTAGAGTCTGCATGGTATTAAGTAACCTGTGCTCTATTCAACCTATTCGGTTTGACGCGTGTAGAAAAACACTATCATGATTTTATAGACAAATTTAAGGTGGCTCGATAGTCTAAGTCATGAGAAATTGTATTTCCCCCCATAAAAAGTTTTGTATATATTGCAGATCTGAGATTTATTTTGGTTCATTGCGCACATAGCTCTAGCGGTGGTCTTGATTATTGAAACGTTTCACACTTGTAGCATTTGTATATCTAGAGAAATTGTGTTTATGATAAGCGGCAGATTTTATGCAAATAGTTTTCTGGATTTATTGGAAACACGATATCTCCACTCAGGTGCATACGACGGGATTTGTAAACTTTTTAGTAAACAAGACCACCAGTACTAGAGCTATGCAACGAACCACGACGAAACTCAGATCTGCATTACAAACATTTTTATGCGGAAAAATGCAATTTCTCATGATTTAGACTATCGAACCAACCTTAATATTCTAAAAGTTGGCGTACACGTCAGTATACAAACCAAGCATCACAACCGACCATCATCAGTGTATATATCTTTACATGTCGCATTTATAGGAGAACCATTTAATTTATAATTTAAAACGTACGTTCGACATCGACATAGGCCGCTGCATTTGTGCATTTTTAACCTCAGTTTTGTATTATTCGTGCATAGCCTGCAGCGTGAAGCATCGAGATTTAGGAACTTTCTCGATATATATATGAACAACTGAAATAAAATCCTAAAGGACCTAATGCAGCTATCCCAAATACTAACAAGAAAACTAATAAAGGAAATGGTTTGAACCTAGGAGTATCATTAGACGTATGAAGTTGATCGTGCAGGTTGACTCTGAAGACGTCGAAACATCAGTCACCAACAATAGTCTTTCGCAAGACTATATAGCAGTAACTATGAAGCCGGAATTATCGCGTGCATATTGGTCAATCCAATTTGGCCGCCGCGAATATACCCGACTTCATATTAGACTGTAATGGTGCCGTAATTTGCGTTCTAAATTACGGGAAAACCTTCGACAACTGATTCATTTTAGCATATTAAAAGATCAGAGACATATTATTTGTCGCCTACAGTAAAACTATATAGCGTGGGCTTCATTATTTCGCAGCATCCAAACCTTAGACTTAGTTGTTCGATCCAGCCTTTATTTAGAAATCAGTGCTCAATACTAACCCTAATATTAACCTCAACATCAATACTAACCCGAATACTAACCTCAATTCTATAATCCTTTTTACTAACCTAATGTAATAGCTACGTTTCCATTTTGGTTGTTAATATATCAAGAAAAAGCCAAACCTTTTATCTAAAGATCGCAACCATATGTCAGTTTACCATATGTCGCACAAAAGTCTTCAAACGAATAAACAATTACTCATAGCAACCAAAGGAATTCGCAACCGAAACGAACATTTTCTACTAGTACTTTTTCACTTAGCACCAGTAGAACTGAAGTACTATATTATACTAGTACTTTTCTAGTTGACCACACAATATCATGATTTATACAATGCAGTTGCCATATGATACGTGGCAAACCACACATTGTCGTACTTTAGCTTCCTGCAATCGGAAAGAGCGTGACAAACAGTCGTTGAGTTGTAATTAAAATTTTTAAATTTAGTTGCAGTGCCACATGTGTTAAAGCTCTTACTGAAATATGCAGTCGATATTGTCGGCATTGCTCAGCTATGTAAACATCGCGCCTCTTTAGCCAAACAACCCACAGGCCAGAGTGACGCCGGATTGTGTGCGCCGGCCAAGGTCCGACACGAACGGAATCAGTGTTTTCTGATCATTGACATAGAGAAAATCGCAAAAAAACATGTGTGATGCAAGTGTACCGCCGCCTGGGTATAAACATAATTGAAAACAATTTGGAAAGTATTGATTCGTTGCATTATTAACAAAGCCGATTTGAAACTGCAATGATACGCCGTTTGAATGAATCTCAATAATAGATCGGGTGTATACGGGGGCAACAAAGTCGCGGATGTAGCTGTTACTAGCTGATTATCTATAACGCCAATCATTTAATCACGCGACACGTGTATGATATGCCACGCACATTGTTTTTTTAAAGCTTGTTTTGCAGAATGAAAACAGAATGGAATACAGGAGGGTCGCTGATAAAACATATGTTATTAATTCTTGATTTGAAAAGCTTATGCTGGACGCTTGTTTACGATCTACGATGTCAGTGAAATTTAGTCAACTCTACGGCGACAACAATGAAAAGCAATTTATTCAACTCTACGGCGACGACAGTGCATGAAAGCAATATAAATTTTAGCATTTAAAAGAAACGTGATTGTTTACCGTGTTTGACACTCAGAGCTTGCAAAAACGATTTTAGTGTCTGTGTTGAGAGAAACAACTCTCCGCGAGTTACCGTCGCCATGGAGGCGTGCTCATGCTATCAGTTGCGTTAGTATAGCCTATATATAGAGACCTAATTAAGACAGTTTTACAGCGCGTGTAAATTAATTGCCATGTATGTTTTAGACTTCTAAAACACTTCAGTCGTCTAAGTGGATTGTGCTGACCAAGTTAAAGTCGATCGTAATCAACGGGACAACGTCAATCAAAGACGTATAGAAGCCGAAGACGTAACAATGCTCTGCAATTAAGTGGCGTCGTACACAGAACAAGGCCGTGACGTTGGTTTACTCTAGGAACTAAAGGTTTTGACACACGAGGCGACAAATCGCGGGGACAGGGGGACGTGTTGCAGGGACAAATCCCGTCGTATGCACCATGCGAAAGCTTGTCGCGGGGACAAAATTTTAATAAACCACTGCGACAAAATTAATATAAACCAATCAAAGAACGTTATTTTATTTTCCTTCTCTGACATGTCCCCTCGTGTGTCCTCAACAAGGGAAATGTCTCGGCAACTTGCCTCCGCGATTTGTCGCCTCGTGTGTCCAAGCTTATCCATTCTCCTTGTTTCGCATGAATAATAATTTTGTTTGAAGAACGTCTTGGTAGATGTTCGCGTCGTAAAATCTTAAGGTCCCTCGTGTATAACAGAAGGAGGACGCGTTGGGACTAAAAATCATTCATTCTCCTTGTTTCGCATGAGGTGAATTCGTGCTTCGCAAAAGATAAGAATTGATAGTTTGCACATGACGTCACGGCAGCCATGTTGGTTGAACTTGAATAGCAAGTTGTTTGTGAAATTGTGGCTCCAACATGGCCGTTAAACCTTTGTCTTCTGAATCTCAAGGCATTGATTGCAAACCATCAATACAATTATTGTTGTGTTTTGTGAATGACGGTCTGTATACGGAGTACAGTAACACACAGCTGGTAGACTAAAGTACTTCATGACTCTTTACTTATAGATGATATATAATCGTACCGAAAATAACTTTTAAAATTAGAAAATGTGAATGTGGGATAGCGATCCTCGCGTGGAGAATAATCATATTAGGCGTTACTCGAGTAAATAACCACATACTGGGCAAGTAGAGAATGACTCTATACTTCGGACAATAATTACCTGATGTACTAAAACTAAGTACAACAATTATAATGGCATCAGCAACTGGCCTATTTTTTTCAGGCTGATGTTATTCCAGATTGAATTAAGGTTATTAAATTTAGACATTAGTGGTATCAAGACCGCAGTAATTGGTATACGTGCTGTTTCGGCCACCCTGCCACTTTTATTAAACTTTTCGTAATTTTTGTAACCTGTGCACGTTTACAGTATAGTTATGTGTATACAAATATGTCGAGTGAAATTTAAATATATATATATATATATATATATATATATATATATATATATATATATATATATATATATCTGGATGTGCGCATGACCGCTGTTTATCCCACAAGCGGTTGTCACTGGCAATCGTTTGTGTATAATTAGTACTCATGTCCATATCTAGATTGTACCAAGCTACACTGATGAGCTGTGGAACAGCGAAACACGTGTCTGTAGATATTGTACTATATATATATATATATATATATATATATATATGGGGGCAAGCCCCTTTGTCAAGATATGAGTACGCAGATTATTGAAGTATTTATACTACAATCTAATTAAAAATGCACCTATTTTACAAAAAATCCCTAATGTTAAGTCCCCGCGAGGTATAAATGAATCTAACTTGTATGCCCAGAATCCGTCCCTTGTTATCGGATCATTTACATTTTTAATTTTAATTTTAACATCTTCCAACCATTATGTCCTGCACTTTAAAAAAAATGCGCATACAAATGCTCACCTGCTATTCCCCTACAACCCTTGCCGAACCTATTCAAACTGCTCTTATGGTTATTGAATCTTTTCCTAATTGATGTAATCGTGCTTCCCACATAAATCGTAGCACATTTCTTACATGTTATAAGATAAATAACTCCAACTGAATCGCAATCAAAAGCGTAATTGTTGAAGTATGTATTACCCGCCCCTGCAAAGTTACATCCTTCATCAACATATTTACAAATTTGACAGCGAGACTTACCGCATTTTTCATACCTTTATCCCTTAAATCTGAATCTTCACCTTTCAATTTTGCTCTAACCAAAACATCCTTAAACTTTTTTGGCCTCCTATATGCAATCATAGGCTTATCCCCAAAAATTTCCTTCATGTCATCCGAAGCATGCAAAATAGGCCAGATAGAATCAATAATATTCCTTACCCCTGACAACGCTGGATGAAAATTCATAACTAGAGGCATCCTATTAACTTTGGATTTATTGCTACCTCTATCCTGACAAAGAAGACTATCTATATTTTGTCTTTTTGCTTTAATAAACTGAGATTCAACTACCTTGCGTTTAAATCCCCTCTTAATAAAATGTCCCTTCATTTCCTTCAACCGTTCTTCAAAAACTTCGTCTGAGTCACAAATCCGCCTAAGCCTTAATATTTGTCCATAAGGTATGCCTTTCTTGACATGCAATGGATCACATGATTTATAATCCAACTATTTATGTGTATCTGTAGGTTTAGCTAAACATCCAAGAATGGGAGCTCACTCTTAGACCACTCCCATGTAAACTTAATAGTTTCAATATGATAAGAATTTGCATAAGTAAAATTCAAGTAAAGCCTCTTCTCCATGTAACCATATTAGAAAAATATCATCTAAAAACCTCACCAAACCCAAGGTGTCAGGTGATAATCCTTTAACATTCTACTTTCAAGTTTACTCATAAACATGTTAGCAAAAGATGGAGCAATTAACTTAGTACCTATAGCAGTACCCAATTTCTGTCTATAGATGTCCTCAAATTCAAAAACAAAATGTTCTAAAATGAACTTAGCCACATCTACCAAATCCTCCGCTCCGATACACATATTATTCAAATCTGATTCATTAACAAATTCCTCAATAATTTCCTTATATATATATATATATATATATATATATATATATATATGTATATATATATATATATATATATATATATATATATATATATATATATATATATATAATTTATATATATATATATATATATATATAATTATATTATATTATATTATATTATATATAATTGAATATAATTGAATTGAATTTTATATTATATTAAATTAAAATTTATATATATATATATATATATATATATATATATATATATATATCAAATTAAACGCCTGAAACGCATCATTACACGCCAATGACATGACGTCACACGCCATATAAATTAATAGTCATACCGAATCTTAATCAGTTGTTTGAAGATCGTCCAACGGCGTGAAACTCCGAGTAACGTCAAACATTTAAATTTTTGCAACTATATCTGAGTATACCATATTGAGCACTCTTCCCGACGTCAATAGACCGCTCACTATATTTTGCTATATATATATATATATATATATATATATATATATATATATATATATATATATATATATATATATATATATATATATATATATATATATATATATATATATATATATGTATATATATATATATATATATATATATATATATATATATATATCCGAGAGTAGTAAAAAAGTAGGGTGCTGCGTAGACAGTGTTTTGAATATAAAACTGCCAAGAATTTTAGTGACGAAATATATACTGACGTATCGAGCGGAGCCCCTCATCAGAGTAAGACCAAGAGTAAGGGCTCCGCTCGATACGTCAGTATTTCGTCACTAAAATTCTTGGCAGTTTACCACCTTTTCACTTTGCTATATATATATATATATATATATATATATATATATATATATATATATATATATATATATATATATATATATATATATATATATATATATATATATATATACTGAATTGCCGGAATTTTATTATCCATGCACATCCCTAGGTATGAGCTATCAGTACATATCCAATTATGAAAATATGGTGGAATGTTTTGCCAAAGTGAATGGGCAAGAAATCAGGCAATTGCTTGATAAAGCAGCACGAATAACTACCTATAAATACCACCACGAGTCTCTATTATCAAACAATTAGACCATTTGCTCTCTACATCATCTATGAATTTATAATTATAATTATGTGTATTAATTAAATTACGGCATCAGGTGACCAGGAATGTTTTTCCATAATAGGGGACTGACAGCCTGCTAACTGATCTGAATGCTGAGGCCGAGCGAACTCAGCTGTGTGAAAGTGAACAGTCAAGGATGGGATCGCTCTCTGACTCCACTTCACTGATATGGTCTAAGTTGTCGTACTGTGGTTCCGATCGTACCACAGTAGGGACCTTACGAATGATAAACATCGTTTGTCTAATACGCACTATGCCGCATCCTATTCAGATGCAAAGTTTAGAATCTTCATTGTTTCAATTAAAAGTAATGGAATCCATCTATATACAAAACTAAGTAATGAATCCTTGATCCAATAATATGCCGTCAAACGGACTTTGTTTTTAGTATTTCGTTATTTTAAGCGTCACTTCCTCAATCGGGGTGACGTCATTAAACATTTAGCACTTATTTTTACTCTACTTCTTTCTTAACTCTGACTCGGTTAAGTTTAAAACAGTTCTTGTAACTGAACTATCCAACATTGCCATTCACAATCGTAAGAATAAATTTTGGTATTTATTATTTTTTCGTATATTATTCAAATAAACAATGGTTGATTGACTACCGTATTTGACACTGAAAGGCCGTTGTTCTATGAACTTCTAAAATGATCTTTTAGTCTTTGTGTTGAAGTCAATGTTAACTTTAATTGCATATAAACCCTCCACAAGTTTTAGCTTCCTGTACAGAGAACGACAAAATAGCAGACATCTCTCTCTTAATATATCCAAATAGCCTTATTTTGAATCCCCTCTAAAAAATCTCCCCAAATTGCAAAGGGTCTGGACTAAAAGGGATGACTCAAAAGCATCTTCCCATTTTCAAGAACTAGTCTAACCCTGATCCTAACCTTAAACCTAACCCTAACCGTAGCCAACCCTAACCTAACCAAAAATAAAGATCAGAAAGGTCCTTTTGAGTCATCCCTTTCAGCTATTATCTGACCGTGACGTCATCTCAGGAACGCAAACATTGGGACGCCGCGCCAACTCCCAGATCAATGTAACCCCAGCCCCACAAAGAAATTTAAAAATATTTATAAACGTAGGAGCTTTTACACGTTTGTTATCAAAATGTAATTGTTGTGTGAAATATACTTGTTCCTGTGATTTTGTCACAGGTGGCACAACTGCAAGCCATGTTTAAAGAGAGAGATATTAGAAACGAATACCGGTAGATCAAATAAAAAACTATAAAAGAACTTAGAAATTATTTTGGCGTCCTATGTACAGAAAACTAAAAATTGTTTAAACATCAACTTTACGTAACAGCTCTCAACTTTCCGCGAGTCGGTATTGTTGTCATAAAGACGTGAACATGCTCTCAGTGGCGTTGTATAGATCCAGTATGCCAAAATGGCCGTTAATTTAATATTTATGTTATTTAAATTAACCCGGCAGCACACTATTCTTGACACTTCTTGGGTTTCCTGTGCGTAACTCGTGCTCAGTCTCTTTGCCGAGCTATGTATAGCCGACGAATATTTCGATTTGTTCGAGTTTGAGCCGTCTGGACGCACTTCCCGGGGGGGGGGGGCGGCACGGGGGGCACTTACTAGGGAAACTAGGGAAAACTGCGCATGTTCTATTTGCACGCTGGCTTCCCAAACTACAGAAAGATTGCTTTTCTTCTTGACAAATAATCAACTCTACAAGCTCTCTTATACCTTAAAACAAAGATAATTTATCTGTCTACAATATACGTAAACGTTATTGTGCTAACTTACTTAGTTGTTTTTAAAAAAGCGCAAAATCGAACATGCCTTGATGTTCGTGAATGATATGTCATATTCGTCAAGCGCGGGGTTTCCGCCACAGAGCGCTCCCATTTAAATTTTAAAAGTATACTTTTACATGCCTGTAGCTGCTGCACAAGTTAAAGTGGATGTGACATTAGTTTCTATTGAAAAAAACAAAGCTACACGGTTCAACATAGTTCGCAGTTCGACATTTTTTACATTTAGATATCCAATTGTCCAAATTTAATACTATCATTGCTTACAATATATTAGCTTTTACATATTCGTTGCCTTTCAAATTGCGGTATATTCATACGTTGTGCTGCGTACTTTTACATACAGTCATACACAAGCCCCGAGTTAACGCCTATTCCCGTTCGTTTGTTCGATTTGAAATATGACCGCACGACCGCCGCCAGCAAATATTACAAACGTGAAGTTCGATTTGGCAAAAGTGTCGCTTGATCATGGAAAATTTATAACTTCGCGAGGCTTGCTCTTTCGAGTAAATGTTGTTCGATTAGATGTATGGCGTTCAAACATTGAATTTTGACATAAACGCGCCATATGATTACCGTATGTTATTTTAATATTACAAGGCTATATGATCGCCTTGATATGTGGTGTAGATTCTCAGTCTTTTTATTTTATCCTCTATAATCATATGCATGCCTGATCAGTGATTCTGAACACTGCTCCAACCTCGTACCACTGCTCCTGCGTCAGTCCAGAGGCAGCATTTCACTTCTGATAAGAACTGCTAGTTGTATGTTTATAAATATAATTCAACGAATCTGGTAGGGCTAATCTAAATGCACATATAGGAAGCATATGGGTGGTGTGTGTTATTAGGGCGCTACCACTCACCGCTAAGACCCCGTTCACACGATTCCGGTACGAAATGAAACCGTAACGAAATCGTTACGGTTAAGCCTTGCGTTCACACGATACCGGCATGAAATGACATGAAACCGTCGAGGAAACCGTAATGCTAACCGGAACGATTTGAAACCGCAATGCTAACCGGAACGATATGAAACCGTAACGAAATTATTCCTAACCGGCATCGTGTGAACACCCAACCGTAATGATTTCATCACGGTTTTACGAAACTTTTTTCTCTGCTAAAAAATACGGGGTAAAAGAAGCGCGGTGGCGGGAATTTTAATCTTTGTAAATAATAAACAAAAGTTGTAAATGCCAAATGGAAAAAATGCCACCAATCGCAGAGTATATTTTTTTTAATCAAATCAAACTTGGCGTGTGAGTCGATAGCATGTGCCTGGCGCTTATCGAGATTTAATTTGCAATCTTGCGTTACTGTGTGCCGTGTTTTTCGATTCACAGTTTCTCATTCAGTATCGAAAATAATAGTGACTCATTGAATAGTGACTGCGATCAAAACAGTCAGCAATAATATCATAAATAATATCGAAATCATACCGGGCATCGTGTGAACGCAACGCCGTAACGGCATGAAATGATACCGGTACCGTGTGAACAGTTTGATACCATGATGATTTTATGCCGGTACGATTTCGTCAAATTAAGCCCGGTCGGACCGGGTTAGTACTTGGATGGGCCATCTGGGAATAACCCTCGTGTTGATTCGCAAGCTTGGAGCTCATGTGAGTAGAGTTATTAGTTGATCTCTCCCATGCTTTGAGGGTTTTCCTCCGGGGTCTCCGGTTTTCCTCCCTCAGTAAAATCTACATTTAGATCTTAGCTGTGCTCCGTGCTCAGACATGGGTCGTATGGTGGCAGCCTGCGGCGCCTTTGACATACCTTCGACTCGGCCACTTTCGAGCTAAACAATTTGTAAAGACACATGTCTGTTGTGTCTGTTAAATAAGAGCATTATAAAATATTAAAATGGCGGTTATTATGTTTTCAATCGATAAACTCTAGTCTTTATTATTTCCTTATTTTACTGAGTAGTCCTTCTCGTTACTTTCTCTGCACACCTCGCTCTCTTCAAGATCCCAAACTCCACTCCCGGTTATATATTAACCTATTATAGTATTATTTCACAATCCAACAGCGGTCATTTTGCATAGGGTCTATAAAGCCAAAAATGGTCGTCATGGAGATATTTTGGACGTCAGTTTCAGGCCCTAACGTGGTCAACTTGGACGTCGGTTTTCAGTTCATTTTCAGTTCAGTTATTTTGACCGCGCAGAGGCCAATGTCCGCCATGTCCAATGTCCGCCAATTTCGGCTTCACTTTTTGTTTGGCAGTCAGCCTTGCAGTTATATGGTATAGTTCAGTGTAAAAACAGGACAGCCTCCTGCTTGTAGTATTTTGAGGGCCTGCTAGATCTTGCAAACAAAATGGCGTCTGATCCGTCATGCACCTTGTACGGCTTATTGAACAGTTTGGTATACAGCCAACTTTATATTTCGTAGTCATGCCGTTGAAAACATCATTTCCCCAAAGTTTCAGCATTCCTATCAATTTAGTTAAGAACTCCGGATATGGCTAGTTGAAGTTAAAAATTTGAGGATTTCGCGGCATATTTGTTTTGAAAATATGACGTCATTGAGTGCTTCTTTATTGGCAGTATTGATGGCGATCACATAGTGATAGCTGTTTTGAGTGTTCTTTGTATTAAAATTAGTCGAACAAAAATTATTATTGTTCGGCCAAGTAAACTGAACGTCCTACAAGACTGATGAAGTCAATCGAAAAACACGGAACACGGTAACACAAGATTAAAAATTGAAAATCGACAAGCGCCAGGCACATGAGATCCACTCACACGCCAAGTTTAATTTAATTTCATAAAAAACTCTGTGATTGGTGCAAGATGGGTTTCTTAAAGAAAATGAAAGTTTTTCAACCTAATTTATGATAATTAATGCTTATATTAACATAATGTTTCTTGTTTGGAAAATTTAAACGCATTGGTAAAAGCCCGTTTATTGGACATTTATAGCTTTCGCAACAGTTATGGTTATTTCCAGAGATATCAATAGAACAAAGAGGTGGTTCAATTTTGGATGTTTTTCTGCCGGACAGAAAAGAGTGAATTGTACTGACATTTTATGATTATCGCTATCAATACTTATATTTATAGCCTACACTTGTACTTTATCGGTGGCAACATAAGTCCACGTTTAAACCATCACCATCAAACCCGCACACGACTGCCGCTGCAAAGTGTTTTTTACTCGGGCTACTTGTGGTAGCACGAGTCTAGATTTCGGCTCTGTTTTGTCCACTGATCTCAAAAATAGAACTGGATTGAGTTCATTTCTATTGCATCTGATGAGCTGATTTTGAAGCTTGCATATTTGCATAATGTAAATTGACAAGAGATCATTAGAAGCTCCGAGTTTGCAATCAAATCAAACTATGACGCTCGCGAAATAGGTTTAGTGTCTGGACAATATAGTTTATTTGTTAACATTAAATGCATAAAATCTTGAACCTAATTTGACGTCTCATATTAGGCTTCTCTCACTGGATAATTATAGCCAATGGCGGCCATTACTAAGGGACCAAAGTTGCTCGATCCAGTCTTCTTTCGAGATCAGTGGTTTTGTCTGGTCGCGAAATGGCAATTATTGCATTATGCCGTCAGGCTTTGCGAAATTAAATAAATATATATAAATAATTATAAATAAATATGCTAATCTTCATGCGTACTTTCTTCGCTTCCCTGATCAAACGGATCAAGCTGTTCGAAGTCAAGTGTTCTTTCTTGGACAAGTTAACACATTCACAGACATAGTTATTTGTCAGTAATGTCGCTGGCAAGTATCGTGGTTTTATCACACGCTCACAATGCTTACAATTGTACACGCCGAGCGATTTCGAAACGGATTGGTCCGCGATCTCAATGAATTTACAATGATTGAATGCCAAGTTGTTTATGTATAGTGAGGTTGAGACTTTTCAGGTCTCCCCAAAAGATTTTACGCTCCAAATGAAGTCCGGCAATGGCCCAATGCAAACACATTCCAAATATCGCATAGTGAAATATAATGTTTAACTGGAAACTTCTGACAACAGTAGCCCGAGTTAACGGGTAATAGTAGCCCGAGTTAACGCCTACTGGGCGTCTTGTTCTTTCTTCAATAGAACTCTTATATGTATTTTCGAAGGATGATACAAAATATTCATAACACTGATCTACCAGAGCGAATGCGATAGCCTCGATCCACAAAAGATAGCGAATGGATTTGTTGCTTCAAGACGAGTAATGCACGAAGGTCCCGGCTTTTTTGTTGCTTTCAATAGTTCAGTATTATTTCATGTTTGAAATAACTATTGAATTTTTCATTTTGTTATTTATTTTTGTTATATATGTAATCTTTATGATATTTATCATCCCCATTAGAAATTCAAGGTGTATATTGACATGCATACACCTGCTGCGCGGCGGACTCATCAAGAAAATTACATTTTCCTATTCTGCTGTTATTTAAAAACAAGTAAAATGATACCTATAGCCTTTTGGATACCTAGCAATGTCCACCTCGCCTTCATTTTGGGTGAAACATAATGTTGTGATGGCAGTGGTGATCTCTTTAACTATAGTGACTTTTTATCGCTATATCGACGCTATAAACACTAAAGTAAATGGTTTGAATATATACTATAAGAGTATAACATTGATCAGAGTCAAATGAAAGAGTATTTGTCAGATTTGCTCATATATCTGTCTGGTTCTTACGTATCCGTGCTAGGCCGATCAGGCGTATACGCCTTGCATACCTGACAAAATATTAAATCTAATGAAAATTATTAAAACTGCAAGAATTGACGATCAACTTCATTACCATGCCATATAACCTATTGATACTCTCATACTCGTATAACATATTGATTTAAGGTACTTCTACTTTTTTGGTGGCAACATTAACTTTAAACCGTCTCAGCTGCATGTCATGCCCGATCAGCTGATGTCTGCGCGGCGAATTCATCGAGAAAATGAAATTTTCCAGTTGCTCATATTTAAAAGAATAAGTAAATGATATCTCATGCCCAATATAGCTTTCATTTTAGTTGGGTGAATACTACAATGCACAAAATGGACTAATCCATGTGTTGTATGGTTAAAATACCTCTATATAATAGTAACAAATCTATTTTTATATATTTTATATTTATAATAATACCTGTTATAAGTCGTATATATGTTGTACAAGTTTTATAAGTCGTAAAAGCTCGGTAAGTATAGATATATAATGCGTATAGCCGCATTGTCAATTGACTCTCATGTCGTTTATATATAATGATATTTCATTCGCCGTATGCTCTCTTGAACTCTTTTTTATTTACAGTTTATAGCTCTTTAAAACTGTAATTATAGTTAATATGGCAAATTAGTTTCAGTTGCTTTGTTCTTTTATTAATGCTTTTGACTCCAGAGATGATCGAGTGAACTGAATGCTGCACTGTATACAATTATACGTGCTCTGTCTATAATTTTATACGCGTCGAACACTATATACTTATACATGCATATTTCCTGATTTAAACTGAGAACTATAGAGGGGGGTTAATTTAATATACATGAACAAACAATTCGTTATTTTAATCCCTTACCTTAGTTGTTCGGAAAATTTAAGGTATAAATTATTCTCTATGGAAGCCAACTATATAGTGAGATGTTTTTGCTAACTACCCGTTATAGTTGAGAATATATATGAAAATGCTATATTGTATTTCTGTATACGCAACTATATAGGCGGTATATATACTGTAAATGCATACCATAGATCATGCCGGCCGACGGGTTTCAGTCTTGCAAACTCAGTTCTCAGTTGCTCCTCTACTCAACAGTTTTGGCCGCTATATTCAAGGTAATATGTATAATGATTACTGTATCAGCTCGATTACTGTATAAGCTATATATATCACATGCCGTTAACTTGCCACTGCATGCAACTAGTCAAACGCGACAAATTTATAGATAAAGACTTTCCCTCACCTTTGTGGCTGTTCAAGTTATTCAGTCGTTTTCAATCACTGTTAAATCATAAAATATTAGTATATATATGGTGCCAATATTATCCATGTCTTATATGAATGTATTTATGTATTGCGCTCAAACGAACACGCTAGAATACCGATTAAGATGGTGGAATGCAAGTTGTACTGTCAGCTAGTTTTTGGCTCTCCACATGTCACACACACGTTCCAGCCTCCTGGCTAGTTTTACAACCATTAATTGGGGGACACCGGACACGCACCCAGCTCCAACTTTTATAGAAAGTGCCCGGCCTTTTTAAAATGAAAAGTGCCCTTTTTGAACAAAGAATATACACACAGTATATTTGTGCCCCTGAATTAAAGCTTCTGCTCCCTCGACTTAAATTGCTTCCTACGCCCCTGTCTACGTCTTCCATTGCATGTATATACTCTTTCCATTGTACTAGCGTACGCAATGTTTTGATGCAGAACAATTTCCGTTGAACAATTCGCGCTGAATATGTTAATCGTTCGTCGAGAAAAAGTCATACGACGTGAATAGATCAACTATACTAGTTAAAAAACACAAAGTAGCTAGTTGACTTACCTTATCAGTGGAAGTTATGCAGTATTGCTCTCGCTTTCTCAAAGCTTCTTCAGTACTATCACTTTACGTGCATGTTACATGAAAATGTCGGTATTAACTATTTTAAGTAGTTGATGAACAGCGGGATTATCCGAATTTTTTCACGCAACCAAGAGGCTTATCAGTTTAAATACCAGATTCTAATTGTTTATTTTATCACTCCCGCACGCAATGACCGAAGGTGATGTACAGAATGCGTTCAATACGCCGTTTAAGACCTACACCGAATATGGTACATATATAATTAGTACTAGTGTACTTGTTCAATGCTAATTATGATAAATAATTCCTCTTTCTGGATGCCTGATTGGGAAATTATAACTACACATATGTGGCTATAGCTGGTATTGGAAACTCTCCTGAGCGACTTGAAAACATTCGCTACCGAGCAAAAACCACAGCCATGAGCTGCTCCTTTGGCTAAACCTCATTACGGATCATGTTTACAATAGACCATGTATCTACATATCAGATCCAGGCTCTCACAGCCGCGTCCTCACATCTCTCAGCCAGTGGCTCGGGAAACGAGTGCGAAAAAATCTTATCTATCAGTTCGTTATGCCGTCTCGGCCCACGAGGAGAAAGTATATACGTGTAATATACGGCTTGATTTATTACACCATATTCAATTAGAGGGGTCTTTGAGATTGCCTTCGGGGCTAAAAACTAGACTTTGTTTTTGTTCAATAGAGTGATACAAAATTGCATTGTTAGTAAAAAATTGCTAAACAACTGCATTGTAAAACTTGCGTTTTGGTTTTTCAATTTGGTTTTTGATATATATATATATATATATATATAATATAGGTAATATTTGGCATTTCACTATATATATATATATATTATATATACACTATATATATATATATACATTTCATATATATATATATATATATATATAACTTGATTAAAAACGTTTAATTTAATTTTGATTAATTATCGATGTGCGTTATCGATGGTCGCATTGTGTTTTCGCAACCTCTGTCGGCCAAAACCCGCGAGAAAGAACAAAGAGGCCGCCGCGTTGTGTAATCGTTTTTAAAGAAAACAAAGAAAAAACTCGCTGCGATAAAACGAACTTAATACACTTATACCCATAAGCCTCTAAATAATGTCTGGTCCGAATGTTTGTGGAATATTCGAAATCCCTCAATTTTGTTTTTTTAATGTACGTTTGTGTCATCAGACAGTTTGAATTATTTGATTACATTGTCATCGATCTATACTTACCAAGTCGCCAGTTCCACAATAGATGTTTGTTTGATTCAGCAGTTCTTCTGTGAGTTAACAACTAACTAAATAATTAACTATTATAATTAACTATTATCCGGACAGGGATTGAACCTGATTGCTGCTGGTGAGACGCTCTAAACATTGAACTACGGAGACTCATTCCTGCACATCTGAGTCTCAGTAACTCAATGGTTAGAGCGCCTCACCGACAATAAGAAGGTTACAGGTTAATCGACACAGCTGTCCTGGAGGATTTGAGCTTGACGATCGTCCATTGTCTACTCCAAGCTCCCACATTAATGTGATGAGACTCAGATGTGGAGTGAGTCTCCGTAGTTCGATGTTTAGAGCGTCTCACCAGCAGCAAATGCCAGCAATGAGGTCAATCTCTGTCCGGATTATAGTTAATTAATTAGTTAATTTAATAGTTAATTAACAACTCACAAAAAAACTGCTGTATCAAACAAACATCTATATTATGGAACTGGCTTGGTAAGTATAGATCGATGACAATGTAATCAAAGAATGTATATGTATATATATATATATATATACAGAGTGTCCCAAAAAAAGGCTACCTTTTCAAATTCAAATGAGCGTGTTAATTCAAACAACCTATTGTGTTTAATATCCCATGTGTATAAAACTGTGTGTTTTTACGCATTCGTAGTTCAAAAGCGATAATGAATTTCAAAGAACTACAATAGGTTGCTTGAATTAACATGCTAATTTGAATTTGAAAAGGTAGCCTTTTTTTTGGGACACCCTGTATATATAAAATAAAGTGGTCGGTGTTCACTTAAACAGAAAGAGAGCTCGACACAGTTAAAACAATGGAGCAAGGATATTGATCATGATCGCCTTGAGCGTGAAACTCGAGTAAATGTTTTAACTGTAAATAAACCATTTTTATCATAATATATAGATATATATTTAACAAATAGATTCCATTTTGCCGTTGTCAGAACGTGGTTTCTGACGTCCATCATGTGTATCTATAACGGAAATGGCATCTATTTGTTTATACAATAAAAAACAACCCCAAAGGTTTATCAAATAAACCTGTTGGGGCATGATAAAAGAAAAACACAGCTGTCAATCCTTTGGATCCTCCAAGCAAGTGATATTACCGTTGGTTATCCAATTTTCACACGAAGCTATACAGGGTGCATAAAAAAAAACGCGACCTTTAGAAATTAACCTATTGTTGTTAAGCACAAGATTTTATGCTCCTGGGAATTTAAAATAGCTTCTAATCGTATGAAGGAGCATGACTGCATAACAAATTGTCAAAGTACTCATTAGTCATATCATCAGTTCGAATAAAAATGGTTCAACTGACCACAGAGCAACGAGTTTTTACATTGAGTAAGTACATTGAGTAAGTACATTGAGTTTCGGTATAATGTAAAACAGTAAAAACTCGTTGCTCTGTAAAAACTCTGTAAAAATCTTGTGCTTAACAACAATAGGTTAATTTCTAAAGGTCGCGTTTTTTTTATACACCTTGTATATAAATATATATACACATACCTTATTCGGAATTGCAATAATTTTATGTAGTATTTAAAACACTCGAACTCGCGTTTTATCATATTTAAAATGCGAGCGCGCAGCGCGAGCATTTTAGATATGATAAAACGCGAGTTCGAGTGTTTTAAATAGCTTCAAAAACAATTGATTGTAATCACTAGGGAGTGTACTGGTTTTTATTTTCTATTAGAGGTAAATTGGGTTGATGTATGAAATGCAAATTAGCAGGAATTTTATATAAAGTTCGTAGAGACTTTATATAATTTTCATGCTGATTAGTATTCATGAATTTTATCAGGTATAAAAGCCTAATTGCGCGTGACTAAATACGAAAATGTGATTGGACAATTTGGTTAATGAATATTAATGAGTTTTTGAAGTACAGTTTAAAACACGAGCAGCAGTGTTTTATCAGGTGATAAAATACGAGGCGATAGCCGAGTGTTTTAGACCTGATAAAACACTACTGCAAGTGTTTTGAACGGCTTCAAAAACGACTGCATCTATAAATAACCATGTTTACCAACTATTTCAATGATTCAAGTCATGCATTTCGCAGAGAAAATCCGCGAAGGTAAAGTTTATGTAAATCAGTGCGGTCATGATTTTCGGCCTTTGTGTTTTCCTCATGAATTATTTGTGAATGTTATAAATGAATTAACCAATGCGAAAACTGAGCACGAAATGATGAAATGAATCTAAGTAGCACAAAGACCTAATTACCTTGCGCCTGCACGCGTCACCGCTGACAAGCCTGCTTCCGCAGGCTACACAAAGACCCTGATGAGGATTTTTGTTCTAAAGTGTTTGTATTTTGAATGCTTTTCATGACATAGACTTTTCCCGCAGCTTAATATCATTATTTCTTTAAGGCCAAGATTGCTATATGAAAAATGCTATGTATGCATTAAAGTAACTTAATTTACGCCTTTGTTTCAACTAGATTATAAGATGGTCAACTGGTAATTTCCGTAAATTCGTAATCCACAGTATTTGCAGGATCCGTGAATCCGTAAAAAATATCTGCCAGATATGGAATCTGAGTCGTTTTTTTGACCAAATCCGACGATCCGCAAGCCTATTCACCCCCCCCCCCCCTAATACTAACCATAATACTAACCCTATAAACTAACCCTAAACACTAACAGTAATCTTAATATTGACGACCATCTAGAAACCTATCTCGGATACTGAAAAACATCATACCCGAAGACGTCACTGGACGCTTTCTCAATATGATCTAACCCCGACCAAGCCCTGAACCGCTCCTTTGAAGCAGCCATTTTGATTTTAAATCGATGCGAAGCACCGGAAAAACGTCAAATTGGAATGCTCACAGCTGAGTCCCAAGAATTCTAGAACACGCGATTTCACGCGTCAAATTTGATTTTCCCACCGGAATTTCCGGTTTCCCGTCTACACGATAAGCACCAAAAGTTCCATAGAAATTAAATCAATTAAAAAGAAAAGAAAACTAGTTAAGTATGTTAAAGTACCAAGTATCTTAGTTTGGTTTATTTTGGTTTTCAGTGTTTTTTGTTTTTTCTTGATACAAAACAAGTTGGCAGAAAAAATAGGGAAGTTAATTACAATAAGCATACAAACTCAGGAAATGTCAGGGCGGGAGAACCGCAACAGCAGCTAGTAAAACCATTACTGTAGTCATGCGGACCAGAAGGTTTCCGCCAGGGGTGGGGCGGAACAAGGCGGACAAATACACAGCTTCTCACTCAAATCCTTTGGGATTTTTCTTTATTTCACTACCTCCCCACCTATTAGCATTCTTTTGCATGGTCTGTTTACTAATTAACGTTAAAAATATAGTAATATTTTTTATATATTTAAATATTTTTATTTTTATTTAATTTTTTTTAATATTTAATTAGGAAGCCTGAAAAAAAAATTTCAGCAGGGCCCTAGCTACAACAATATATGCATAAATAAGAATTACAATAATATAGATAAAAATAGATATGACATGACAAACAGTATATAACAATTTGTAACTAACATATATTCTTAACTTTAGATTTAAAAACTGATAAGGAGTTAATGGTTTTAAAACTTTCATTCATACTGTTCCAATCTTTGGCATCATGATAAATAAGTCAGCTCTGTTTACCCCAATTTGTTCGTATAGAAGGGAGGTGTAAGTCGTCATTTTTACCTCGAGTGTAACGTTATGTGAATGGAGTAGAGTATAAGGTTTAAGATCGAAATTAAAATCAATCTTCTCATTTAATAATACTAATAAAGAGGTATTAGGAGCATACAATAGTCTCAATGCTCTTACAACAATATATTCTCAATGTTACTTTATATAAAACTAATTTTCATTATAAGATAAAGCCTACTACAAAAAACTATTAATTTTAAAAAAGAAAAGTCTTAAGTGCTGACTTAAAATGTCAATGCTTCTAATTTCCTGTGGTAATGAATTCCACAGTTTTGGTGCGGCAACTGAGAATGTTCTGTCTCCATGAGTCACCGTTTTTTATTTTGGCTCAAGTAGCAGATTTCGGTTAGATGATCTTAAGGTACGAGTAGGTTTATATTTAGTTAGTAAATCAGTAATATAAATAGGTGCCTGGCCATGTAAAGTATGTAACATTGACATTATCATAACATAATCATTATCATTATTATAATTTTAACATTATCAGTATCTTAAACAGTTAAACATTCATCGATGAAATAATCTTCTACTAGGTCATTGGTATAAGATGAAGACTGGCATCAGTTTTGGGGTCCAGATGAACTTTGGCCGCTTTCTTTCCTACTTTTACATCTAATTGATTATTTATTGCTTTTCGTTACCTGATTGGCTTATTTTTGTCAACTCTCTGACGAAGGGCCTTCGCTCAAAAGTTACACCTCCTACACACTGTTTTGACAGTTAAAGCTGAATCTAAAAACAGCAACTAACTCCTTTTACGGTTACATAAAGTCCTCTTAAGATAAGAGGACCCTATATAAGTAACACACAGGTTTTAATGTTTGCTTAGTAATATCCCCCCGTTAATTGTTTCATCAGATATCTTGAAAATCTTGAAAACTAGAGCTTGGAGTGCTGCGCGTAGACAGTATTTCAGAATCATTTCCTGGGACTACAGCAATATATGTCACTGGTGTCTGAGACCTTCAGGATTCTGGTCCGCTGCTCTAGTGTGCTCATTTAATCTATGTATAGGTGCACAAAATATTTTCGCAAAAAACGCTTATCCGCTACAGTGTTTCAATTCTATCTCAGACATCCTTTAGAATTAACAATTCTTCGTTGACTCAGCAGGTTTCAATCATGATGATAAATTTCCATTTTATCCTGAGGACGATTCTGAAAGTGAATTGAAACACTTCATGCACATCCTTACAGGTATTACGGAAATCACCGAACTGCGGAATGGGCCCGAATTTCGATATCACTCCCCACCCACTTTCTCAAAGGGAATTTGCAAATAAACGTCAACTTGTGATATGCGTTTGCTCTGGTTCGTTTTGTTCGACTGGCTATTAACTGTGTATTAACATAATATATCTATACTTATCATATAGCTACTACTATAGGATATGAGCTATCTCGCAATTTGATCATTAGTGGCTCCTCTATATTAGGCTACACCTCGTATCCTAGCAGTAGAGAAAAAACAAGATGGCGGCATGTTTTTAGGCCGAAAAAAACTGAAATCGATGGGATTTTATAAAGAAACCCCGATCTGACTAAATGTTTGGCTATATAATAAAACAATTATACCATTCGCTCTCGTCGCATATGAACTAATAGCCACCGAGTCGCTTCGCGCCAGCTCGTTGGCTATATGAGCCGATATATGACTCAGCTCATGGTATAATTATTAAATATATTTATATGGATAGATACGAGTTCAAGGTGATGGGTCCGCAGGAAAGATGGATAAAGATATTTCTTTCAGGAGAAGAAGTAAAAAGTTTGTCGATCGAAGCTTGACGAGTCGCATTGTTGACAGATTTCCGTGTCTATGTGGGAAGCAATTGAGCCTCAAATATTTAGACAACCGAGATTGGATTGAACTACCAAATAATTATTTGGATAGTTTTATCGATATGATTGAAACAGGCAAGCAGTCTAACAGAGAGAGAGAATAAATCAACCTCGTTCCCAGGGCATTTTTCCTCCACGACGAAAGGTCGGCGAAAATGGCCCTGGGATCGGCTGGTCCATTCTATAATGCGATTGGCTTGTCATAAAACTCAATTACTGATTCAGCCGAGTATAATTCATTCATATAAATCTGAATGCTGTCTTCAAATATTACAGCAAATTAGAAGTGATAGCTTTCGCTAAATTGGATATATGCTTCTTCATACCTTTGTAAGAGATAACCATGGATGTATGGTGGATTATTAAGCTTGTTAGCTGCTTTTATGCCTACGAATGCTGACAAGAGCATTGAACATTTCTCAATTATTCTGGTCAACAAAGTAGACAAAGGAAATTGAACAAAGACCACAAACATTATCATATCTAAACACCCAGAAACTCTGGGTGTCATGTGACCGGCCGATCCCAGGGCCATTTTCGCCGACCTTCCACCGTGGAGGCAAAATGCCCTGGGTACGAGGTTGAGAATAAATATTACAAAAATATGTTGACGTTTATTTGCAAATTCCTTTGAGAAAGTAAGTGGGGCAGTGATATCGAAATTCGGCCCATTCCGCAGTTCCGTTATATTTCCGTAATAAGCATCAAACAATGTCGCAAAATATTTTGTGCAGTTAAAATGGATCAAATGATAATAATAATAATAAACTTTATTTTAATGTCAATGTATTTAGTTGTACAACTAATTGAGCAACCGTGTTCCAGGCCCTGGGAACGAGGTTGCTAATTGAGGACACTATAAGTGTGATAAAATTATAAATTTAAGTTAAAATAGTGAACATCTTAGTACAATATTGTATTCAAATGATGTTTTAGATTAAAGGGGTAATCCATCCAACTGACAAATTAAGCCGTTCATACGAAAGATCACCAAAGTTCCGGCATTCCTATCAATTTAGTTAAGAAAATATACTCTAGTTTGACGTTATATTTGTTTTGAAAATATTATAACGTCTTAAGCCCGCTTTCCAATTCATTTTGCTCGCCGCTAGAGAAACATTTCACCGATGACATAAATTGTTCCCATTTTCATTGGTCGGCAACTGAAAAAATGATGTCATTGTGGAAATATTTTGCTAGCGGTGAGCGAAATGGTGAAGTGGAAAACGGGCTTTAAGTGCTTCTTTGTTGACAATAGATTGTTTTGATGGCGATCACACAGAGTCTGCTTTCGCAGACTAGATCACATAGTGATAGCTGTTGTGAGTGCGCTATGAATGAAAATTAGTGGAAATAAACTATTTAGTTCCTGATGCAAAAAAATAGAGGAGCTTTTAGGCATAATACGAGATAAAAGCATGCACTCAGTGACATGTTTGAGAAACAAATATGGCGTCGAAATTCTTCTCAACTTAATTTATTGATTTGAATGCTGAAACTTTGTTTTAAGTAAGTAAGACCTTTCATATGAACTCCACTTGTATTTAGTTCACTGGAGTATCCCCTGGATCACTTTCACTTGACATAATAATATCACAAAAGCGTTGTTGTTTGCAAACCATGTGACGTAATAAAGCCAACAAAACTCGAACCCAGTCCTTCTTATAATGGTTTTAAATGGTTTTAAAGCATTTTTGGAAAATTTAATTTTATGAATCTAATATTTATAAACATTAAGCTT
The DNA here is from genome assembly GCA_035772405.1 of Chrysogorgia sp. JL179-B06. Lineage (NCBI taxonomy): Eukaryota > Metazoa > Cnidaria > Anthozoa > Scleralcyonacea > Chrysogorgiidae > Chrysogorgia > Chrysogorgia sp. JL179-B06. The sequence continues at coordinate 1,624,661 of JAYKKM010000403.1, read as the reverse complement.
TCAAAAATTGTAAAAATAATTTTCGATTCTTATGCACTCTAAACCTACATTTTTTTGTTAGGAGCGCGCGATGCGAGTCAGCTGTATTCGCAGGCTACCCCTCTACCTGTAAAAATATTTGATGATCCCCCTCTTTTTTGCCAGCCCCCTCCCGGGCATAAATAACGAATGGTCCCTAAATAGAACATTACATGGCACCTTGGAGATACAAATTTTATCTTCTCGTGATAATATTTCTCGAAGATAGCATTCGTAGCTCCGCACTGTCATGTAATAATATCCTTTCAGTACTGGTAAGCACATTGGCTGCTAATTAAGTCATTGCTTGTAATACCTATAAATAATATACCTTAAGTCTTAAGGGCAGAGAGATTTTCATTTGTTACACCTACGTTATGGAACAGTTTCCTAAATAATATAAGAAAGTTTCTGAAATAGTTTTAAAATCAAGATTTAGTTGACTTTTCTTTTTAAACGAACATATTGAATATTTGTAAATAAAATCTTGTAATTTTTATTATTTGTAATATATAGGTATATATTTGGTTTCTTATTATAGAATCGATGTTGTACTAAGCGGTGTTCGATATAGTAGCTGAGACAGCGCTATATAAATGCATTATATTATCATTGTTTCAGAAGAAACAGCCATTAAACGCACAAGCGAGAAAGGATCGCGTTAATATAAGCTCGATTGAGTCACTTGTGTTCGGTGTGTATTTTTTTAAATTATAATAATCTGGCCCGCTTTTAATTGGAGTGAGATTTGTATAAAAGGATATTAAACTTCCAAAATAGTATTCCTGTTTTTATAACAAGGATCATCCGGCATGCACGTGAGGTTTGTGCCGGAATGTACTGTTTTCTGATATAGCAACTTCTAGATTACATTGTCAAGGTTTAAAAGATCTTCATTGTTTTGAGAAGATATCGCTATCTGAATAATAGTACCCTATGTAAACCTGACTCATTGTGCGTTTGATCGTTTTGGTTTTTTTTCGTTTTGACAATTAAGCAGTAAAAAAGCATGTAAAGAAGCTACTGTATAAACAAAAAGTTAACGTTTAATCGTGCTTTCTGTGAGACTATGGACAGATTTTGGAAACGAGTGTTCGAATGCCAACCTCTGTGTTAGTATAGCTATCCCACTGCGAATCGTTGTTGCTGGCTAAGGTGCTAACATAAGCATGCAGTTATTATTTACTTAAGGCATTATATACGTCTTAAGTAAACATTCAAAAGATAAGCAAATAATTCACCAGAAATTGTTGATCTTTTCACCAACATTTGGAGGAATCGCATAGTGTGAACACTGGTCATTTACAGAAATTAACGACAAAATGGCCGCCGCTTTAAGGTTAACAAGACGCCCGCTAGGCGTTAACTTGGGCTACTTTTAGAGACATGGCGCGCATATTGCCTGCGGAGATGGGTATGCATTGGTGGCATATACGCATGTTAGACAGTTGGAATTAGAAAACCCGCTCACTTGTCTTATATTACAAAGGATAATTTTGAATGCATTGATTTCTGTAATCAGGCACTGAAGGCTAGCTCCCCTCCCCCCAATGTAGAACGCCTGACACGCAGACGAAATTTAATGTAAACACTAAACGGCAATGCTATTTTTTCTAATATCTGTTGGATTGAAGGTCTTCGTGTGTCAAAATTTATATAAAAATCAACGGCAAGGCCAAGGTATACGAAACATATCTGTTACGAAATTACATCGGTTTAATGGACATAAAAGCGTTAAATCATCGGGTAAACGACGAATAGATCTTGAAGCCATGTCCTTTGATTTTAATCGCTTACGCATTTTCTCATATAACATCTGATCTTCACATTTTAAGTGGATGAAACCTACAGCGTTCGATTCGCCAGATTCAAGTGATCATTTCGATGTAGAATTGATTTAAATCGGACAAAAACACAACATTTCATGATTGATATTACGGAGTTTCACGGGATATTAAAATCAACACAGTTCCGTCTTCACGATTGAACTCTCATCTGTGTTTCTCTCATATTGGAGAGAATCTTTGCAATGGTTTGCGGGTTTACAGGTCTCGTAAATGCTTTTCAGACTGCGATTCATTGACAACAAGTGTGAAGGCAAGGAACATTAAGAACCTGAGGATAAACTCGATTACATCGACCACTATGACACCATTGCGATCGAGGCGACCAAATGGAAACCAGGCTTTACTCTAGCTGGTCACTACTTGTGCCAATAACTTTATAATGCCCAATGTCTTGTTATTACAAATTTGGTGATTTGGTTATTACAAATTTGGTGATCTATTTTGCATAACTTACACTTCCGTTTATTATGTATATAAACCGCACCTTGTTTATAATCTCGTAGTTCTGACGATGTTGTAGTACAACGAAAGCTAAACTCTTTTAACGTTTTTAACCTTTTATCTATTTTACTAGAAATACGAATTCGCAATAATCCCCCCCCCCCCCCTACGGGAATTTCTCCATCCATGGTGCCCAGACCTCGCACGCCGTGGCCGTGTATTTCTGTTTTGCAAAAATTCACAATTTCCAAAAGCCCGTTTCGTCGAAGAAATGTTTGAACGTTATCTCGGCCAATATTTAACCGTTTTCAATTCTGAAAACAGATTTGGAATTAGCGAGTCAAAATACATCACATATGTGTCTACTATATTACGAGAACGTGAATACCCTTCGTAAAAATGGTTTATGTACTTAGAAAGTTAGTCGGCTTTGTCGGCTATGATTAGCCGGTCACTTCGTCGAATATTATGTTGAATATCTCGATCAATATATAACCGTTTTCAATTCTGAAAACAGATTTGGAATTAGCGAGTCAAAATACATAATATATGTGTCTACTATATTACGAGAACGTGAATACCCTTCGTAAAAATGGTTTATGTACTTAGAAATTAGTCCGGGCTTGGTCGGCTATGATAATCTCGATCAATATATAACCGTTTTCAATTCTGAAAACAGATTTGGAATTAGCGAGTCAAAATACATACTCGGACTCGGATTTCTATTTCCTCAAAAAACTATGTCTCTTGTGACGGTTCAATTTAATCTGAGTATCTAGTTACCAGTGCCACATTTTCCGATGCCGCGCATGAGGACGGTTGATCAGATATATATACCTATAAACTGATCCTTAGATCTAGGAACGGCTTGGATCTCGCGTGATAAGGGACTAAACGCCGGTCGATATTAGCACCCTCGCCCTCAGGCCTTCGGCCTTGGCGAGGGGATTTAATTTATCATAACAGTAGCAACTTGGCCTCATTTGATTTCAACTTATATTTCGTTAGTATAAAACTTTAGCCAAATTACCCAATATTCAAATTTTAAGATACCAACCAAAATCAAACAATTCAATGACGCAGTTGGCTGTTTTCAACACAATTTAGCAGATCGTAGATTTGACTTATCTAGTAATCAAAGCGGTAACTGAATAATTTAAAAATCGTTGTTGCATATATTAAGAGGTCGGCAAACAGTGGACGATCTACTCAATAAGCATAATCTTCAATTTAATAATTTCGCTCTATGTAACTCACTGTAAAATGAGACGCCATTTTCGTAAGGACCATAATTAACCTTCAAGCGATCTCCATTTTGTCGTTAGTTACTGGTAATGTCTACTTAACACATCCATACATGTCCAATACTGTCGACCTGATACGGGTCGTAAACCAAACTTCACGACCCGTGCGATGTCCAATACTGTTGCATTCATACGAATGGTATATGTAGATTAACGAGTCGTTAAACTGTCCAGTTCATACCAATGGTATAACTACAAATTTCATATGTTAAAATTCACATTAAACGACCATTTTAGAAATTGAAATTATTCCAGTTTATGATATTACGAGACTCAACAAAAAGTGTTACACAATGCAATACGGATATATTTATTTATTTAGATTCATTACTATATACATCCAACTTTACGTTTAATGTAGTCTAGGCTAAGCTTTTCGTTATTCTTACATATCAACTACATGTAGTAATAATTTCTTTTTCGTGCTGGTATATGGACACATGAATATGACCAATCATTATCCGTGCTTCATATAAATAATTTTTAGTATATTTTTCAGACTGATCATAGGTCTAACAGCCTTTCCATTTAACATTAAACGTAACTCATTAACATTCGTGACGAAAATTAGGTCAGCGTAAATATTAAATATATTAATATTCCACAAATCTTAATATCCATCGGCTTTCGGGGCATTTATAGGACATAAATCACAATTTCAAATTTTTGACTTTATGATTAACAAACAGGGCTTACGAAGGGTAACCCAAGTAAACAAAACTACTCTTGTACAAATTAACAACAGCATTAATTTCGACCAAAGACAATCCTGTCATCCGTGCCATCTTGTTGTAGTACTTTGCCTAATTAACTGGGAAGTTGGTGACGTCACACCGTGGCTCAATCTGGCTGCTATTAATAGCTCAAAATGCGGACAAACAAACCAAATTTGACTCACAAATGATTGCAAATGAGCTATTTACTTTTGTTATTTTCTTTTGTTATGGGTAAAAGCGAACAAACATGGTTACTGACGTTATGTGGACGGAGTGCTATTAAAAAAGGAAGACATTCACAAAAATCGAGTTTCAAGATTTAGTTGACTATTTCAAGACACGAGGATGCCTAAATAAACATTTCGGTTGTGACGTCACACGCATATCGAAAATACATCCAAGATGGCGGACAATGATTCAGGTTAGCAACTTTGACAGTGTAATTAATACGCTTTACGAGTATTTTTACAACCTCAAACTACTATATTCCAGCTATTTAAGTTACACACTTTGATCAAAAAGGTACTTATTTTTTGTTGCCAATGTCTTTTGATCACTAATAATTAATTTTTAACTTGGACGATCTTGTTATTTATTTTAAATATCATTAAAGGTCAACTATACCTTTTGAGGTTATTCTATTTTTCGTTAGAATTCAAAAAGTTCAATTCAAAACCGAAGAAATAATTGAAATTGGTTACTCGGTTCTACTTTTATGATCTGTTAAAGATCGAGTTTTCAGCCCTTTTGCTAAACTTAGTTGAACAACGACCGCGTCGGAAGAAAGCCTGGTACTACCGGTAAGTGATGTCATAATGATGTCATACGGCAAGAAAATACTGTATATTTTGGTTTTATTTTAGTGAAATTTGGAATACTGTTTACTCTTGGGTGAGTGATAAGTGACAAACCAAATATCAAGCACTGGAATATTATTTTGTTCAATAAACCTATTTAATAGTGCCATTCTTCTCATAACGCGGTCGTGCAACAAGAGATTCAAAGAAATACTCCTCAATAAATCCTGCACTATATCATGAAATTCATTTTTATCTTCACTTTTACAAAGTTAGATATCTCTTTCGGAGGAAAATAGAACATCAAAAGGTATAGTTGACCTTTAATAATTCATGACGATAAAACAAAAGAAATGCCTGCCTAATTAGTAGTTCGGATACAGCATCGTCCTTATTTACATAAACGTTTTCTTTGATTTACTAAACTAAAAATGGCTTCAACCACCAAACTAGTCGGTAAATATGTTTATAGGGCTGCTAGAAGGTTATTAGAGAGTTGAAGATCTATCTCTATCAAGTGCTCCAAATGTAACTTGTATATTGCTATCGAGAAAGCAAAACCTTTCTAAAGCAAGAAAACGTTGACGCTTGTCCAAAGTATCGGTATAACGTTTTCTTCTGCGTTAATGCGGTAAAAGAAAGGATTAAACGGCACTGTGTCTCGCAAGTGTTTTTGAGCTAACCCAAGGACGACAGGTTCCAATAAATCATGTTCATTAAGGCGAAGGACGCAGGAAACAAGATACGACATACTCTATCGACCATTTGACTCAGAGAAAAGCGACAGTTGGATTTATACATGGCTGATCCAGGCAAGCATTTAGGGGTGACTGAATTGCGGTTGCCATGGTAAAGGTTGTTGTGCGCAAACGCAATACGCAATGATCGTGTCTCCCCGTTCTCGTCGACCAAACATGGCGACGTTGCCTCTTGCTGCTTGAGTGCATCCATTTTCATAGAATCTTCCTAAAATGTTCGAAAAATAAACATTCGATGATGATTATGTCACTGTTGTTGTTGTTGTCGTCGTCGTCGTCGTTGTCGTCGTTGTTGTTGTTGGTGTTGTCATTGTCGATGTTGTTGTCCTAAGTGTTTCATTGTCGATGTTGTTGTCCTTAGTGTTTCTGCTTATGGCGTTGTTACTGTTGCTGTTGTTATAAGGGACTTTAAAGGCCATTTTCCACTTTATCGTTTCTCTCGCTATTGCTGTCGGTGGTGGTGTTGTTGTTGTTGTTATTGTTATTGTTGTTCTAGTCGTTGTTGTTATTGTTGTTGTAGTCGTTCTTGGTGCTGCTGGCGTTGTTGTTGTTGCCGCTGTTGCTATTGCTGCTATCGTCGTCGTCGTCGTCGTTGTTGTTGTTGTTGTTGTTGTTGTTGTTGTTGTTGTTGTTGTTGTTGTTGTTGTTGTTGTTGTTGTTGTTGTTGTTGTTGTAGTACAGTAGGTTAGATTGGACAAAAGCACCAAATTTAGCACACAAGATCTCTTGAACATAAACTTTAAAAAAATCCTATGCTCCAAAAATTTGTGTCAATTAGAGGGCGAATATGACGTCATCATTGTAATGAAAATTCTATTAATTCTGCAAGACATGCCACAAAATGTCTCTAATCGTTATTTAACTGTTTATTTGTATTTTTAACATGTCTTTATTTATCGTAAACAAATATGTCGTAGTTTAATTGAAGTTATATATCCGCTATGGCAGTAGCACGAGAATAACATGCTAACTTAAAAATAAAAATAAATTTAGTGATCACATGCTTATGTTGATAAATTCATATCAATAAGTCAATACCTCTATTATATAAGTCAATTCCTCTATCTAATACCTCTATTAACTTTATTAAAGAAATGTTAAATTATCTCAAGTGTAATAAGGTAATAAATAACAATGTCACGTGACCAGTTGAATTATGTTCTGCTGCTACATTTATATTCAGTTATATGTCATTTTGCGCATTTGCAAGTACACAAATCTGTACAAGGTAGGTTTGCCCGAAAACATTTACACCGTGAACAACCTCCTTCTGATTTGCAGCAGCACTGATCAGTTCCTTGCAAACTTTCGCAGCTTCAGGTATTGTTATCCAGACGGGTTCCCAGGTGCTATCCTGCCATTTCCATCCCAGTTCCCTGGTGAAGGGATGTCTGGCCGTGGTTCCGTACACTTTGTCTAAATTCCAGCCTGACATGATACTCTTTGTATACGAAGTAACAGCGCGTTCTGTAAAAACATATGTGCATAGATTTAACTATCTTTAGTTAATACATTGTTTTAATTGGAGATTATTATTTCTCAATTACCTGTGTGGGTGGAATATTTTCAAGTGATCTTCCTTTCTTGGAGAACAGTTCCCTCCGTGCAACATTGACTGAATGCAACAATGTTCTTGTCATACATCAAAACTGTCAGTCTTTCCAACATCTGGAAGTGTGGCGAAGAGCAGGTCATTACTTCAAAGGGGTGTTCTCGCATGTTGAGGAAGGCATCTGTGACCTCAGGGTACGACTTCCACGTTTAATTGTAGGACAGTTTTTTCCCCCTTTCCACAGAAGGAAGAAGTTGTGTCGCAGCCAGAAAATGCGTGGAAGATAGGAAACGCACGTGATTGCTCCCTACTCAGTTCGTTGCAGATTGAATTAATATGGATGTGCTGGAAGTTCTTGCCATCGCCAAACGCCACCCATAGGTCAATTTGTTGATGGTTCTCTTGTATGTCAAAGAAATGGCCAATCAATAGAACGACTATATCAGTGTCAACAGTACGAATTTATATGTTAACACAGCCATTTTCTAAAGCATGAAGTAAATGGACAATAACTCTAGTATCTGCCTCTTCGTGTGTGCAATCCATCATTGGTTGGGCACTACCCTTGAATATAACTGAGGTACCTTTGGTGATGTAGATCTCCTTCGTTCCTTACCAGTCTGCGTTTTCCACCTCTTCTGAAAGGAAGTCGAATAATTCCGTCTTGTTCTTGCTAGCACGAAGAAATAAATTCCATTTTCTTGGTATTTTAGCCATGCTTCTCCCTTGTGCAACTCTTGATGCTGTCTTGTAGATATCGATCCCACACAATATCTATTCTTTTCACAGCCAGTAATTCTCGTTTGATGAATGATATGAAGACTTGGTCAGCATACTTTGAAAATGTGGTCACATTCTTTGGGGTCAGAATATGGATCAGTGCACCACCATCAATAATTTTGCAATCAAATCTACGGTTTCGCATCTGAATTTGGTAACAGCTTTAATAGATCTGACTTAGTACCCAAACGGAGTTTTCCATAGTCAGAAAGTGATGGCGGATAGGCTTGGTTTTCGTGGGAAAATAACTCATCTGGATCACCTTCATGCTGTTGGTTGCCTATATACAAACGTCCGAATAGTCCGACGTCCTGGCGTATCGCTTTAACTTGCTTCGCTGTTGCTTTAGTTTTTCGCTATGCTGTGCTGAACAATGGCAACGAGTTCTTTCTTATAGTTGCGTGGATTATAATAATATAATAACTTGGATATAATATATATATTATATATAGATATATTATATTATATAATAATATAATAACTTGGATCTGTCTTCCAGTACCTCCTTTCTGAACTGTTCATACTGTGTTTCACCCAGTTCCTGCCTCAACAGAATCATCCGCGCACTCTCTAGTGTTGAGTATAACCAAATCTTGACATTGATCTTCAAATGGATTGCCGAATCCGTTGATTTTGTCAACTAAGTTATTTACTTGGTGATGAAATCTCATTTGATGCGAAAGGCCCTCTTCGTGGTATGTATTGTTCCTCAAACTGTGTTAAAGTGCCTATGAAACGAATAAGTTTCTCTTATTTTAATGAACTCCTAAAATGATTAGGAATGGTAATTTAGAGTTCTTTCATATCTCACGTCGTTCTTGAGATATTTAGACTTCTGTGATATGCAATCATGCTAAGCTATGACGTAAAGAGCTTTTCACATTTTTAGAAAATCAAGTATATCTTTGAAATTATTCTACGAAACCACTTGAAACTTTGCAGAGTACGACACTTCGTGAAACCTAACATTATTACATCGAAATAGTGCTGCCAAATTAATTTACAATTTCTAATTTCTTGATTTCCTTAAAATGTGTAAAGGTCTTTACGTCATAGGATATTCATTTGCATATCACATAAGTCTAAATATCTCAAGAACGACGTGAGATATGAAAGAGCTCTAAATTACCATTCCTAATAATTTTTGGAGTTCATTTAAATAAGACAAACTTAATTTTCGTTTCATAGGAACTTTAAAAGTCTGGCTAATTATGGACCAGAAAGCAACCATCGACACAATGCAGCAGGGTTTTCTGCTAGCCCCACAACTCCACCGTTGCCCTTAACTTTGGCATTTTCCTGTTCGTGGGCTTGGTCAATAGGGATCGTTGAAAATCTATTGTATGATTTTTGAACAACCCAGAACTTGCTGAAAACTTTATTCAAATCTGCAGGCAAAGACTGCATATCTCGAATATGTACGGAAAGCCAACGGCTGTATAGTTGAAGTGATCTAAGGCAAAGAACAGAAACATGAGGATCTGGAGACACTCTGCATATAGAGTGAAGTCTCTTTGTCTTTACGACCTTATGAAGATGAGGATTAGTAATTCTGTTCTAAGGATCAGGTCCCAGAAACGATAAGTAGGGCTTGCTTCAATCATTTCTTCCCTCCATGTCTTGAAATCTTCTTCATCGTGCACGTCTGGTCTTTCCACATTCCTGATAAAAGCATTCTGCTGAAGCTTGGAAAGACTCAGTGCTGTGACCTGATGTATGTGGCGTGGCCATGAGAGCTGTATCTTGCATTTCTAATGCCATATGCTTAAGGGTATTGCCAGAAGAGAATGTGCTATATTCATGAAGCTTCCCTGTTTTCTTATCACAGAAAATGCAAATATTCTTTTCTGCGGAACAATCGATAGATTGTCGTTTTGATCGACGTGTTTCAGTTTCGGCCATATATTTGCCATTATCAGTTTCTGTCTCTAGTTTGCGTTTCCTTTCTTTTTCTCTCTGTAGTTTCGAGTTATTAAATCTTTGATGACACGAACGATGCCATGATGCTTTGTTGACCATGCAACTTTCAATTGATTTATCGGACCTGCGAGTTGACACAATACTACATTTTGCAGGCAATGCATTTAATTTCTCGAATTCCGCTACATTTTCAATGAAGTCTTTATATACACTAAATGGATTACGCCTGTTAGCCGAATGTTGTGGGCAGGATAGTGGTTCTGAAGTAGATTTTTGACAAATAACACACAATGTCCAGTCCATAGTGTTCTTACAATGTACGCTCCCGAGTAATATTAAAATTAAGATGTAACTCTGTATAACTAACTGTAGTCGGAATGCTAGAAACAAACAGAAAGAATAAATACGCTGTCATTCACTATCAGTGCACTCTATAAAAGTGTTTGTGGTTTTGGCGGGAAATTTATGTTCGTGATAAAAAAAGTTTGAATCACTCCAAAACATGTGAAAAGAGATGCATTCTTAACTACGGAAATATCTACTTACCTTCGCTATAGCATTTGAAGTGTTTCTGGATAATATTCGGCTTCTTTGACATATTTTCTTGATCAAAATTCCAGCTGTTGTCTCCATATAGATTTGTAGTTTATTTAGACAGCCCGCTGACTATTACGCGGGCTCAATTAAATTATTATAATTTCAGTCCAGCGTGTTATATATGCGGTTTCAGTTTGAAATCATTGATTAAATTTCAATATCTAAAGTTAAATACCATTCAGGAGTGTGTATTCAAGTGAAGATAATGTAAACTGAGTTAGATATGTACATAAATGTAAGATAAACGCCGCTACAGTATACGTTAATATAATTTGCACCACATTTTGCAGATATTTATCACGTACCTGCAGTCAATTTCTTCACGGAATATTTATTGATACAGATTTACACCAGTCTACATGTGTATGCATTATGATTTCCTAATTCAAAGTGGATATTATACGCAAAGTGCCTATTGTCCAAAAATAGATGTATGACGTCATAACTGACGTCATACTCGTCTCCTATTGAGCATATTTTTTGGAGCATAGGATTTTTTAAAACCTCGCACCCAAAGGTAGTTGTATGCAAAGTTTGGTGCTTTTGTCCAGTCTGTAACGATTTTAATAAAATTTGTCACTAACCTACTGGACTATTGTTGTTGTTGTTGTTGTTGTTGTTGTTGTTGTTGTTGTTGTTGTTGTTGTTGTTGTTGTTGTTGTTGTTGTTGTTGTTGTTGTTGTTGTTGTTGTTGTTGTTGTTGTTGTTGTTGTTGTTAATACTAAATAACTCATCCGATTTTTCATCAGTTGACATCTCTATGATTTGTTCTGCCTTTGTTATGACTTTATCATGTTTTAAACGGGCATACGTTCTTTGTATATTGTATAATATTACTGTTATTGGTCTACCTATACATTACACAGTGACATACCCTCATGACGTTATTAGGCTTGTAACCAACGAGTTCTTCAATTATGTTGGTCTTCTTCTCTTCCTTCTCTTTCAATGCATCGTCATATCGAGAAAACTTAAACACTACCAATGACTCAATTAATGTGGCAAACACGAACATGAAGCTTGTAATAAGATACCAGTCAATTGCTTTGGCATAGCTTACACGAGGCATTGACGCGTTGTTCGTGCCAAGCAAGAAAACGATGGTGAGAATCGTTGTAATACCTTGAGAAGAAATAGGTAAATATAAGTAAGGGTTAATTACTGACGGCCATCTTTGGCTTCACTTTCAGTTATATTGGATCTAGAACTTTTTAAATTACGTTCAATATACTGAAGCTGTTTGCTGTGCAATAATATTCCTATGACTGCTTTGGGAAACTATAGTGTTTGTTTTTAAAGGGCTACTGCAATAAAACATTGTGTTGCGATTTTTTCCAGAAAATCAAAGTGCAACACCAAATATGTACCCTCAATATTGAAGTGCCTATCTCACGTTTGGAGATTTTACATATTCGTAATATTTGGGTCTTCCTGAGCAAAATCATAATATATCTTGTCAGCCGAAAATTTCATCTTCATGAGTTTCGCTGTCAAAGTTACCGGATGTGATGTCACAAGAGGGATTTTTGTGGCAAGTAACAAAAGAAAACTGGTTTGGAATGCCCTTGTGACATCACATCCGGTAACTTTGATAGCGAAAAACTCCACGAAGATGAAATTTTCGGCTGACAGTATATATTATGATTTTGCTTAGGAAGACCCAAATATTACGCGGATATGTAAAATCCCCAAACGTGAGATAGGCACTTAAAAGCAAAAATTAATACACTTAATATGAAAGCAAAATAACACATTGAACGCTGCAAACTTTTAGATTCTTTTCACAAGCAGAAAGAAGTGACAAACTGAACGTAGTTAAAGTGCCTATCCGGGGTTTGGTTATTTTATATATTTGTGATCTTTGAAATCTTTTGAGAAGAATTATAAAATATCTTGTCGTGCGAAAATTTTATATTTATGCCTTTTCCCTCTGCTAAAGTGATTTACTATTCACAGAACGTCAAAGCAGGGACACGCAAAGACATTGCACCATCATTCAGCAGTGAAATACAAAGAAAGTTTAGAAATTGAGCGAATTTTATCTATACAGGTGTGTTTAAAGTTCAGAGCCAAACTTTCTTTGTATTTCGCTGTTGAATTAGAGTGCATGACTTCACGTGTCCCTGCTTTGACGTCATTTCCGGTGAATAGTAAATCAACTTTACAGGGAAAAAAGGCATGAAATTTTCGAACGACAAGATATATTACATTTCTTCTTGGTAGAACACAAAGATTAGGAATATATAAAATCCCCAAACCCCGGATAGGCACTTTAAGTGAATTTTCAATTATATGAAAAATTAGCCAAATTTTTCATCACAGTAACACTTTAAGAAAACAAAAAGAAAACAAAAAAACCCTCTCGCGCTGTAAAATGAGTGTTGTTGGAGATCAGCCTACATATATATATACCTACCTAACGATACTCGTTCTCCAATGTCCCGTGGGTCGATATAAAAGGATAACCAACTAAGAATGGTGATAATAAAACTTGGTAGATAGACCTGAATTATGTAGAAACCCATGCGTCGTTTAAATACGAATTTGGCCCTTAAACTGCTGTATTTGCCTTGAAAAAAGAAAAAAAAAAAAAGGATTTCTGGAATACTATTTTCAACTGCTAATGTTAATTGTTATTTTTGTGTCTACGGACATGTCAGTCAGCCTGATCTCTTCCTCAAATATGCACTAATAGCGTAGCGTCTGGCTGCTATTAATAGCTCAAAATGTGGCCAAACAAACCAAATCTGACTCATAAATTATTGCAAATGAGCTATTTTCTTTTGTTATGGCTGCAAGAATTATGGGTAAATGAGGACAAACATGGATACTGACGTCATCTCGACGGAGCGCTATTGTGAATGCGTGGCAAAATTGATTGTATCAGTCAATTTGACACCGGGTTGACACAATCTAATTGGCTTGAATCATCCAAACACACAAACCATTAGGTATTTCTTTAATCCTAATGGCGTCGTAATCGAGATTTTTGGTGATGTTTGTGTCGACAACATTTTAGCCCTGAAACCGGAAGTTGCCTTTCGGCCTCCCTGCATATATAGGCCACTCGCGGTATTCACTAAATAAAGACTGGATCAAGCAACTATTGTTTGGATGGTGATCGCTAGAAAGTATACTTTAAAATAAGATTTCCGCGGAAAGACTTAAAACTAGTCGTTTGAGCCTTGAGGGTTAGTAGGAGGGTTAGTAGGAAGGTTAGTATGAGGGTTAATATCAGGGTGAGGGTTAGTGTAAAGGTTTGAAAAATAACCCTAACCCAAAATCAAACCCTTATACTAACCGTCACCTTAATATTAACCCTTGTAATAACTTTCGTACTGCGGTAAATTTACAATAGGCCGATAGGCGACAGACATAATTTAGAACACAATTTGTCTGTTCCCATAATTTAGAAGACAAACTACGGCTCCATAACAGTAAACTATGAAGCCGGATTAGCGCGTGGTGGCCATATTGGAGTGACCACCTATAGTAAAACTATATAATGGACGAGGTTAGATGGGATGACTCTGTGGGACCTTTTCCGAAGATGACGCCCAGTTTAGTGTTGGCTTCGGAAGCCAACAGTGCAACGCTAACCCTAATCCTAATCCTAACCCTTTTCACGGTACGTCTTCCGAAGGTCGACCGAAGCCGACTGGGCGCCATTTTCGGAAAAGGTCTCACAGAGTCATCTGTTGATGGCCGCCACGAGCTAGTTCCGGTTTCATTTTCTAACAATAGTTGCTCGATTCGGTCTTTATTTAGAGATCAGTTGGTAACTATTCGTGGGCCACGTCGTTTGATTTCTTGTCAGAGATTCGATTGTTGAAAGTGGAATTCGTGGCCTCGTGATTTGATTTTTATATGGCAAATAAGGAAGTTCTCCATATACGAATTCTCAGCTATATCCCTTATATCTATTATTTGTTTCACTTGATTACTCCAAATTTATTTCATGCCGCATTCATAGATATGATAACAAGCTACCAGATTGTAATGAGTTTACCTTTCCTGAACCCAGAAACTTTCTCACCTGCATTGTATGAAACGTTCTGTAAATTGCATTCAATTTTCGAAATTTCAAACTCGGCCATCTGCGTGTTTATGACAACCAAAGGTTGACCCTTCGGTTTCCAATACAGTTGCATGTGCTCGTTGTTGTAGGCATCTACAAACGTTAGAAACCACAGTTATTCATCACGCCAGATCTTTCCTTTTTCTTTCTAATCGTAAAGGGTCGCGGTTTCAATTCCCAGCCGGAAGGCCTTGAAGTTACATTATTCGCAACTGGTCCCCAAAGTATGTATTCGAAAGTATACATCACGGCATTGGTCCATTAAGATCATGCAAAAGACCCGCCAAGGAAAACGATTTGCCCAAAATGTAATTATATTAACTGGTACCCTACGCTTCTGCGTCTAATATTGCTCTTGAAAAGGAACATTCTTAAAACTACTTTTAATTTTTACTAAAACTAATTTGTACTAAAACTAATTTTTACTCCAATTTTACTTCATTCTGGGATCGCAGTTATTGGCGTACGCTGTTGTGCCACCCTGTCACTTTTATTATCTATATGAATATGATTTGTGTGTCCATAATTGTGTACCGTACGTGTAAATGCATGTAAACATGTATATAGTATATATTCTATATATATAGCTGGCGAAGCCTGATAAAAAATAATGAAATAATTATAATAATTAATAATTATAATAATAATTAAATTCGATACTCGTAATTCACCACAACTTTTCCGTCATCCGACTTGGAAAAATGTCTGTTCTTATACGCAGTTTTTTTGCTGCAGTGAAGGTTAATTTACTATACTGGCTCTGTTTTACCGACCGAGTGGGAAATTGATGTAATCAGCGGCTGATGTGGAGTGAGCTGCAAAATAACTGTGTATATGTATAAAGTATGTATGTATGTACAATATGCGATATAATAATTGGGATTATTATAGATTTTTCATATCTCGATTTTGATTGGTTGTTGTCATACATATAATTTACGATATCTGTAACTCTGACGTCAAACCTTCAGATAATAGCTTACTCATGGTGGTTGTCGGAAAATAAACATGGCGGTGCAAGAACAAGAAAACTCTTTCATGGGATTCTAGCAGTAAGATTTATTGACAATTTCTCGCGTATTTATCTTCAGTTTTATTTTCACCCTGAAACATACTTGACACTGTAAAGCTTATTCGTTTTGTCGTTTGCAAATGAATATGTCCTTCGCCAGCTTAGTTCATTATTTTGTTGGGGAGTGATGGTTGGAAAACGTTAGAGGAACAGAGGGCTCAGATTAAAGCCAGGCTCATGTACAAGGTATTTCATTATATTGGCAGAAATAAAACTCTCAGAGATTTTTCAATGGTCAAATACTGTTCACAGCTACAATTTACATGGGTCGCATTCTACTCTTTTCCTGCCACGTTCGAGAACTGAATATCTTAAGATGATTCCTCAGTTTTGCATTGCGCACGTTTACTGCGCACATCCAATAATCAGTGTTTTTATGGCCATTATGCAACACTCAAAAAATTCCGACCATTTTCGGACAATTTAGTGCCAAATCTAACAATGGCCGCTTATGTACTGATAGGGAAGAATTATTAAAGGACTAAATCAATTTTTTCCGAGAACGGTTACACAAGTCTAGCTAGGGCTCCCTGTGCAAGTAGGCTTGTAAACTACTTGATGATGCCGGTTTAAGGCCATAGTTCTTAAAGAAGGTCGGTGACCATAATTGTTTCCTTAATAATTCTTTTCTTCTACCACTTTTACGTGTTATAACAGAAACTTAAAGAAAAATCATTTCTACAACTTACAATATTTTACATTTTTGATGAATGTTTCTTCAAATAACATGTCAAAGAATATGGGAAACGACCTTTCTTTATCATAATAAACCCTGTTAGCTGTTTCTTCCCTAAAATACCATGTTTTCTTGTATAAAATTACTAGTTGCGAAAAATAAAAATATATCTGTGTCAAAAGGTTCAAGAAAAAGTTGTGCAATGCGGTTTTTACTCAACTCGTAAATTGGTCACAATGACGTCACCATACTGAGTAAGAGGTCATCTGCGATATGCCATATCTCCTAAACAAGATCGGTGACCCCAACTTTTTTTTGGTTTTAATATAAGTATATCAATAACTTTTAAGACTGGGAAGTTTCAGCAAATTTTCATTTCGGAAAGAATTACTGAGGAATTACCTTTAAAAAAGTGTTAGTTTTAGTGGACCGAAAATTTGGAATTCCCTGTAATACCAAACTAGAAATAGCGAGTCCCTGTCG
Source organism: Chrysogorgia sp. JL179-B06 (assembly GCA_035772405.1). Taxonomy (NCBI): domain Eukaryota; kingdom Metazoa; phylum Cnidaria; class Anthozoa; order Scleralcyonacea; family Chrysogorgiidae; genus Chrysogorgia; species Chrysogorgia sp. JL179-B06. The sequence continues at coordinate 1,607,622 of JAYKKM010000403.1, read as the reverse complement.
TCATTTAATAAAAACATCAGTAACGCCAGCCTGATTAGTAATAATTAGTAATAAATAATGAGTGATTTACACTTTGTAGACTCAAACTTTGTAGGTTATTAAATTTCGTAAATATTTAGTACTAATTTTTCTCTTTTAATTTATATTGTACATAATTGTAATTTTTAAGCACGTCCCATTGGAAACCAGCATTTATCTGTTGAAGTGGCTAACGTGTTGGAAATAAAGTTTTACCTACCTACCATTACACATGACTAAATGCACAACAAAACAATTATTGGATTCGGTTTTCGCGTGATATCGAGAATTATCAAGGCCTCGCGGTTTGTGTTATCAACCTCAGTCTTCAGCAGATAACTCAATCTCGTCCATTATAATTCTCGATATCATGCGAAAACCAATAATTGTTAGTTATCATGTTAGGATCAAGAACTGAATAGGATCATGTATTGTATTGTCCCTAAAAAGTGAATTTCTCATTGTTGAAATTTTCGAAGATGGATTTAATGTTAATGCTGAGGATGACGATGATGTCGAAGACGACTACGGTGTAGCCTGAAAACCAGCCGTCCATCTTATTATGAGACGGACGGCTGGTTTTCAGGCTAACTACGATGATTAATTTTGGTATTTTTGACGTTATTTCGATAATCAAACTCCATATCACGTGTAACCGAGACCTAAAATGTAAATGTTTCTAACTTTAGGCCATTAGGTCATTTGCAAACCCATCCGCCAACTTTTCTGCGAATTATGGACGTTGTACGAAGTTTGGTCGTCAATTTACAGATTTAGACGGGGAGACTTACAGCTTTCAATTCTCAAAAAGCACTCTTGGATGTCCATTGGAAACTTTTGGAGGAACATTTGACAGCCAGCCACAATTGCAACCCTAAAAAGAGACAACAAAGATAAGCATATGGAAATCTCATAGGTGAGAGCCAATCTCATACCCAGGGCATTTTGCTTCCACGGTGGAAGGTCGGCAAAAATGGCCCCCAGACGTTCTGGGTGTTTTGAACGATAATTTATGTTGTCTTTGTTCCTTTATCTTTGTTTACTTTGTTGACCTGAATAACGAATGAATGTTTTTAACGCTCTGCAGACTTGCTCGTGTAAACCATTCATCGTTAAAGCAACTAGCTAACATAATTCATCATATATCCATGATTATCTCGTATAAATATCATGCATGTGTAATGAGTCGTAAGTTGTTAGTTATTGTCTATAACATAACATGAGCGACTTGCTGACAACACGCGCCACAAGCCATGAGCCCGCGAATTCATGATACGGGTAACCTAAACCATGAGCATATAACACATGAACAAGTATATAGTAATCTATATGAAATGCAGTTCTTGAGCCAGATTTAGGAATGGGCAAGCTGGGCAGTTGGCCAGGGGTCTCACAACCAGGGGCCTAATTAGACACAATGAGTGCCTGAGTGGCAGTTCGAACAGATATAAGATATTCATCTTATCTCATTCTCTATTTTATATAGAAGTCAGTTCACTTCTATGGGAGTATGGGACTTTGAACGTCTCTTTGCTATTATTATCCTCGTATTTTTCAGGTTACTTTTATAGTTAGCCCTTACGTTTGGTTAACCTGGCTTTAGCCTTTTGAACTTTGCTCTACAAAATTGTTGATGTATATCAGTTTATATATGTACCTAATTTATACTTGAAACAGGAACTAGATTCTTATATAGATTTATCATGGTTTTTATTTAGATTCTTTGTACTTGAAAAATTTACTTTATGGATGACTGTAAATATGTCTTTTGTCACCTTATTTTTAGTATTCTAAGGTAGGGTGAGCCTCCACTATACAGGGGCCTCCACATGTGTAAATCCGGTTCTGAAACTTTCAATTATTTTGAGAACAATTGAAGAGGCTTGAAAAAACGAACTATATTTTGTAGTACCATTTATAAATTTTTAAGTGTGTCGAAAGAGTGATGATAGAGTTATCGTTAAAAGTCTTAATAGATTAATTATAACAAATAATTTCCCAACGCAACCAGGTGATAAATCAGACATCGTTTGACGCTACTCTGGCTTTAAAAAGTTTTTTTAAAAAGTAACTTTAAAAGTTACTGTCCATGACCCAACGTTTCGACAGTCCAATCTAGTGTCTTCATCAGGGGTGATTGTTGTAAAGATAGGATCCCTATTTCGACTGACCCTTGTGACAACATTTTGACCATATTTTCCTATCTTTACAACGATCACCCCTGATGAAGACACTAGATTGGAGTGTCGAAATGTTGGGTCATGGACAGTAACTTTTAAAGTTACGTTCAAAAAACTTTTTAAAGCCAGAGTAGCGTCAAACTATGTCTAGCTTAGTTTCTAATTCGTGGTAAAATTTAAAGACAAGGATACTTCTCAGAATTTATACTCTAAGTGAATTGAGTTTTAAAACTGGCCAATTAGGTTATGGAATCAAGTGGCCGATCACAGAGTGCTATTTTCGCCAACTTTCCACCGTGGAGGTAAAATGCCCTCTCAAATCCTTGTCAAGCTCAAATCAACCGTTTCTGAGTCCCGGACAGGGATCGAACGTGTAACCTTCTGATTGCCAGTGACACTATTTAACCATTGAGCTAACGAGACTCGAGAGCGAAGGTTAGAGGCCGTTTACATGAATCCGGATTCAGTTTCATTCCGGATTGAACGTGAATTCAAACCGCGTTGACATAGGAATTCTATCCCAGGATCGAAAATCGCGCGAAATCTGAAATTTCAAGATGGCGATAAAATAACATTATAGCGGGTATGTTTCTTTCAACGATTTCTGCGCTTGTACATTTCAACATGTGCCTTAAACTGATAATTTGGCGAAGAATAAACATAATAAAAACGGGAAAAGCATTACTAGCAAGTAAACAAGCATTTGATTCACCTTTAATTTATAACGTCGTCGACAAAGAGCTATTTATATTGAACAATATGACGTCTGCGCAATTCCTGTCTCTAACTGCAAACTGTCGTCTATAAATGTTAAAAGCACGTATGAGTTGTTCGCTTCAGTCTTCTAGGTCGTATTTTTCATTCCGGAATGAAATATCGCACCGCCTTTACAAGACACCGGATTGAAATTTCAATGAAACTCAATCCGGAATGAAACTCAATCCGGAATGAGAACCGGAATGAACTCAATCCGGATTGAGCTGCATCTCATTCCGGATTTATGTAAACACCTAAAGGGATGAAATGAGTTCAATCCGGAACGAAACTAAAAAAAAACAGCCCCTTACAATGATGTACTGGTTCGATTGATGCAACGTATAAGGATCCAGCAATACCTTGCACTGTAATACACCGTCCCATCATTGTAAATCACAGCCAACTGATTAGGACCGTGTATTTTAAAATAATTGGCGTTCGGAACGTAGATATCCGGAGTCCATATGCGTTTCTTAACCTCTTGACCGTTTAATGATAGTGTACCGCTGACCTTGTGCGCCAGTCGCGGATCACGCCATTGTTGCTGGAGGAACACGCTTGACGTGAATTCCTGGAAGATTGAGAAATTAAAATGTTATTACAGAAACGTATTCTTAAAAACATAAAAAATATTTTATCAAAGTGCCACTAACCCCCAAAATTGTTTTCGCGATACCAAAATCTGGAAGGCAATTGGGTGCGAATGGAGAAGAAATAAATTATCCCCTCCGATTTGTGATCTGAAGAACTACATAAAGAGGTTTTTACGATGGCTATACACGTTTGCGTAATATAATAGGCACGTGTGTTATGTGTTTATATTCGCGAATTCCAAATCTGTTTTCAGAATTGAAAACGGTTAAATATTGATCGAGATGGGCCGGCAGGCTGATTGCCGACTAATTTCTAAGTACATAAACCGTTTTCACGAAGGGTATGCACGTTCTCGTAATATAATAGACACGTATGTTATGTATTTAGACTCGGTAACAGTCTGTTTTCAGAATTTAAATCGAGTAAATATTGGCCGAGATTACGTCCAAAATCTACGTACGACAAAACGGTTTTTTGCCTCTCTCCTCCGCAGAGGCTTCCAATGCAGCTAGAGGGGGGTAATGTTTTCCTCGTCCCATTACCCTCTACCGCATTCCTTATCCGAACATATAACCCCCCTCTAGCTGCATTATCAACCGACTATTTCAAGTTCGCTTGCATAGCTGAGTGGTCTGTTTCGAGTGTTGTGTTAGTATGATTTTTTCCATTTTTTTATTTTTACTTTACTTTTTTTCTTTTTAATAGGGTTAGGATTAAGGTTAGGTTTGGGTTAGTTTTAGTGTTTGGTTTAGAATATTATCAAAAAAATAGTCGCGCGTAAAAAAGTCTCAAGATGCTACCGACCATCAAAGATGCTACCGACCGTGTACGGATTCGAAATGCGCGACGACGAAGGGGACATTCACATGTATGCTGACGACACTACAATATATGTAACTGGCAAGGATCCAGACTCAGTAGCCACTGACCTCAATAAAGTCTTGTGTAAATTACAAGACTGGTGCACCTAAGATCTTCTAACTCCACATCCCGTGAAAACTGAGTTTGTACTATTAAGACGAGATACCTTTATTGGCCCTTTACAAGGAATTAAATTAGGGAGTAACTATATCAAACATGTTGTGTCATCTAGATGTCTAGGTATGGAAATTGACCATAGGCTGAAGTGGAACGTGCACGTTACCGATTTGATTAGGTCTTTCTCGCAAAAACTTAATCTTCTAAGATCTCTTTATTTCTTACCTACCAATGCTAAGGCGGACTTCTACTTCAAGGTAATATTACCATCAATTACAGTGTACCTATGGCCTTGGCATATGGGGTTCATGCGGGAAAACCTTATTTGACGAGCTAGAGAGGATTCATGTAAGGGCTGCCAAATCTATATATGGCTTAGAGTGGCATACAACAACAGAATTAAATAAAACGAAGTGGTATACACTCAAGGATATATATTCGCAGAGACTGCATGTTACACCTGGCATTTAACTGTTATTGCATTACAATCTTTATTAATTAAATTTAACAGTAACTACAACTTAAGAAGAAAACTGACATTAGTATTACCCAAGCCTAGACCAGACTACTTAAAGAGGTCTATTACTTAGCAAGCAGCTTTTTTATGGAACTATTTGGACAATAACACAAGAGCCATTGACAACATTAACATTTTTAAGCGAGCAATTAAAAAGTTGCAGTTGTAACATATTTAGTATAATTATTTAACAATAGGTTAACAAATTGGTGTTTGTAATGATAATGTTGGTGATAATTATATATATATATATATATATATATATATATGTATAAATGCACGACCACATCAGCTACGCTGTAACCTTTTATCGTGTTTAAATCAATGCTTATAATAATAATAATTATAATAATAGGGGTGGAGAAAAGGCAGGCGAGGGGTTTATTATTATTATTATTATTATTATTACTTATTAAACTTTATTGCGTGTTCCCATTAAGGGCTTTTCAACACTCAATTACAAAATTGGTCAATTACGTATATATATATATAATATATTTACATATGTGAGTTAAAACAGTATCAAAACAAGCTAGAGTAAAAATACTAATGTTAAATTCAACTAATAATATACTGACTTATAAATTCGAATAAAAATTGTCTAACATAAATGCTCTAAGAGCCTTTTTTAAATTACCAAGAGATGGGATCAGCTTTAGTTCATTATCCAAATTGTTCCATATTTTAACCGCTCTATAATAAAAGGTTCTCTGACCTGAGTCAATTCTAAACAATGGAACGTTTAAAAGGTTTCGATTCATGCGTGTTATGTAGTCATGTGTCTCGGAGCGTTTACTGAACTTATCACATAAATAACTTGGTGCGCAATCATTAAAAATTTATAGGTCAGTACTGTATTCCTGTACAATAATAATTGTTCCACTGGTAACCAGTTGAGTTGCTGTAGCGCAGGGGTGACATGTTCAAACTTTTTAGTCTTAGTAATTATCCTGCAGGAAAAGTTCTGTACGGCCTGAAGTTTATTTACATTCGAAGATGATGTGTTAGACCACACGTTAGAGCAATACAAAAGTTTACTTATTACGAGGGATCCAATAATTGTTGATAATGTATCGTTATCAAACCTATCCTTAACGCGGTTAATTTGGCAAAGCTTGGACATACATGACGAGACCAACTTTGCTATGTGACAATCATAAGTTATAAGACAATCATGAGTCTAAAATAACACCTAGGCTTAATAGTTTTCCCCAGAAAATTCAATGACATTTCAGTATGAAGGGTTTGCATCAACTGTCGTGTACCAACAAGAAGAAATTTGGTCTTAGCTGGATTAATTAACAATTGGTTCTCACAGCACCATTTGGCGACCTTGTGAAGATCTTCCTCCAAATTCCGGGTTGCTTGTTCCATATCCTTGATGCAGGGGAACGATAAATACAGTTTCGAGTCATCAACGTATGAATCGAGTTCACATGATTGTGTAGCTACAGGAAGATCATTCATGTAAATGCAAAATAACAAAGGTGATAGTATTACACCCTGAGGGACACCGTGAGTGATGGAAAGGGGCAAAGACACAGTTGATCCAATACGTACAGACTGATAACTGTTAAACCATTTCAGTGCATAAGGGGAAACACCAACACTGCTTAATTTATGTAATGAAATTGGATGACTGACACTATCGAAAGCCTTAGACAAATCCAACAATATAAGCGCAGTTAGCATCTTTTTATCCATGGTTTCCAGCATAATGTCGCTGACCAAAATATTCAGCGTCTCCGGGGTTATTGCGGTACACGTATTTCTAGTTGTTAAATATGCCTTGGATCGGGCGCTTACATGACACGCAGAATATCTGGGTGTTTTGATATGATAATTTGTGTATTCTTTGTTCCTTGTCTTTTGTTTACTTTGTTGACGTGTAATGAATAAGAAGTATCCAACGCTCTACAGGCTGCACATGTGTAAAGCATTCATCATTAAAGTAACTAGCTAGCATAATTTATACATCCATGATTATTTCATACAAATACCCTGCATGAACAAGTATATATCGAGTGCAGTTCTTGACAATTAACCAAAACGATTAAATTTCTAATTTGGGGTAAAATTTTAAGGGGAAGAAAATTCTTTAATATCCGGATTTAGATGAATAAATTATACTCTATCTGAATTAGAATTAATTCTGCAGAGTATAATTCATATTAAGGATTATATTAAGGATTTTTTCCCCTTAAAATTTTCAAACGGGCCAATAAGATTATAGAATCAACAGCTCGTCAGGGCAATGTATTTACTCTTCCCAGCCCTTCCTATATGACCTTATATGGACATTAGAAATTAGCGACAAAATGGCCGCTGCTTGAAGAGAAAATGGCGTCCCCACAGTGAGTTAGATAGTGAGAAAATATTGAAATTAAGATTCTGCTCATCGAGTAGATCGCCTACTGTTCGCCGACCTCTTAATATATGCAACAAGGATTTTGAAATTATTCACTTACCGATTTGATTAAATCAGTCAAATCTACGATCCATCAAATTGTGTTTTGAACAGCCAACAAATAAAATAGGCTGAGCGTTTTGTCAAATATTCGAAAGTCGATGGAAGAACCTATAACTTACATGTTCAAAATTGGGTAATTCGACTAAAGGTTTTTAATAATCACCAAATTTGTAATAACAACAGGACAATGGACATTTCAATATTTCCGTCATTAATAGAGGCACAAGTATTGAAGAAATTATATCTAAACATTTTCATTTGGCGGATCGCAGATTTCACTGATCTAATCAAACCGGTAGAAAGTAAATAATTTGAAAATCGTTGTTGTATATATTAAGAGGTCGGCACACGGTAGACGATCTACTCAATAAGAAGAATCTTCATTTTAATAATTTTTCTCTATATACAGTAACTCACATTAAATGGGACGCCAAGGATCTAAGGATCATATGTGAATTAATCCTCAAGCGGCGGCCATTTTGTCGTTAATTTCTAGAAAGATGTTTCAGGTTAAGGGGGGCATGCTCCCCCGGAAAATTTTTGATTTCTAACTCTCTGGAACGCGATTTCCTGCATTTTGGGGTCAGTTTTACAACAAAATATTATGATCATAAGCAACATCATTTTAGTTTATAACCTTTACTTCCTTTGTCAATATCATACCAAGTAGACTAATGTGGCTAAATGTAATTTAGGCAAGGTAAAAAAGGAGTCAATGCTAGTCAGCGGTCACTCAATTAAATGTGAAGGAATCGCAGCACTTGTCAGAGTCTTGTCAGCGTGGTCTGAGCTTGACTGGTTTTGCGCGCGCTATCATTTGGTGGATACTGTGGAATCTCGTGCTCTTGCGCTTTGTTGTAATAACGTCAATTGGCGATCTCTTTTTACCTGTAGCTGCACATGCATGTTCATGGTGCCTGGTCTGTGTGTGAAACTTATGTATGGGAAAGTGCCACCAGCCCTGCGATTTTTATAAAATCTATAAGCTCCGACGTTAATTCTGGTGCAATCTGAGACATGAACAGGCAGCAGAAGTATTGCAGTAATTACAGAATTTTTTTTCACGTCTAATTTTTAGCGGGAGGGGGGCTCAGCCCCCTGCTTCTGGGATTAGGGGGGCGCTGGCCTCACTTGCCCCCTGGTTCCTACGGCCATGTCTAGTAATGAATACGTACTATAAGTCCATATGGATTTTTGCCGACCTTCTACCGTGGAGACAAGATGCGCACACTGGGTATACGAGGTTGAAACAAACGAAACAAAATACAACGTATATTTACCATAGAGGATTCCTTGATGTCTTTAAACTGTTGAATACTTCCATATACTTCTACTCTCACAGGTTCCTCTGCAGGTAATTAGATAATTAAAGTTAATTTGACAGCTCTTTTGCTTTTCAAAAGATATAAGAATAAATATGAAAGCTGTTAAGTTCTCAAAAGAATTGGATATAATATGAAAAGAAAAATAAGAGAACTTCAATGTGTCGAAAAATACTGAAGTACGAGTGCTTACGTGTATTCATGGACGATGTTTCGGGGAGCGGGGCTGGGAGAGGGGGAGGGTGTTGAAGCGTCACATAGTGTAACAAGGCTGGGCAGCCTTCAGTATTGGAGACCCACCCTACCTTAGAATACTAAAAAGGTGACAAGACATTTTTACAGTCATCCATAAAGTACAAAGAATACGAATAAAAATGTACATCAAATATCATGATCAATCTATATAAGAATCTAGTTCCTATGTTTCAAGTATAAAGAATCTGAATAAAATAGAGAATGAGATAAGATGAATATCTTAAATCTGTTCCACTAACTACCACTCAGGCACTCACAACATGGGTGGATACAGCGGGGGTGATTGGGGTTACTGGTCACCCCCCTTCCCTGTCCCAATCACAGATACATTATAATTGATAGACTTCAATTCGGAAACTAGTTGAATTTCAATATCATGAGCAGAGGTTATTTCTACACTCTTCCATTTTCTGATTTCTTGCTTTTGAATTGTTTTGAATCTATATCTTGCCTTGGGCCTTGTTAATATAGCGTATGATTTAACTTAGTGGTTAAAAGGGCTATGTCACGCAAATATCGCTGAAAATGTGATTCTAGATCTTGAAAATATCAAAATGTTCTAGATCGTCGCGGTTCGCCCCACGAACGTACACCACAAGTAACAAGTGTTGCTTGCCTTACAATTATAGTTACCATACCACTGTAAGCATGCAAGGCTTGTCAAAATACCTCATTCCGTAACTAGAGAATGTACTGGTGAAGTTTACAACTTCCATGTTTGTGCATCTTATAGTCACTAAGTCACCCCCCTTGGAAATCCTGTGTCCGCCCCCTGCAAAAATACATTTTTCCTTGTTGTGGAGGCCCCTAGGAAACTGCCCAGCTTTCCCATTCAGTAGTATAGAAAGTGGGGCTACCAGCGCATTTTTCCATTTTTCGTGTCTCAACTTTTTTCTCTGGAGAACTAGGCGCTTTTTCCGTTTTTGTATTTCCACATATAATTTTCGAGCAAATATGTGGAATCCAAAAATGGAAAAAGTGCTTAGTTCTCCAGAGAAGTTGAGACACTCAAATGGGAAAAGTTCGCTGGTAGCCCCACTTTCTAGCCTACTAATAGACAATGTGTCACGTAGTTTGGGGAGTCAGAGACGTGTCTCAGCTAGTAGGCTACAGAGTGATGTGTCTGGACGTGGCGCTAGACGTGAGGCTGCCGTGGGTGGGGATGTCGCTCGTAACAAGACTATGTCAAGTAATATTACGCGTGATCCTGGTGTGGGCTTTATTTCGACTCGTGAGTTGAGTGGGGCTCATGATTCGAAAGGGTCTAAAGACTTGGCTATATTAAATAATAAAACGACTCTTATGAAAAGGTCTGAACATAAACGTAACCCTATTGTGGGTGGTGATGTCGCTCGTAGTGGTACACTATCGAGTGGTGGTGCACGTGATCCTGCTATAGGTTCTGGTAATCTAGTTATACCGAATATTAAGATGAGTTTTCTAGAGAGGATGTCTGGCTATCTAGCTGATGCTAAAGCATTGGGGTATAAGTGGATGGACCTTATTAGAAGGGTATCTAGAGAGAACGTCATTAGTAGAGTCACCAGAGTTAGGGAGGTCAGAGAAGTTCGAAAGGCTAGGCGTGATCTTAGACGATATGTGAGAGGGTCACAATTAAGTCAGGAGGCCTCAGACAAAGAGTATGAGAGAGTCACTAGTCTTGTTGCTAAGATGAAACGTCCTACTGTAGTACAAAGGAGAGTTGCTCTTAAAGGGTACACCAAGTCGTATAGTGTTGAGGTGATCGACAATAAGGATCCATTAAAACAACTAGTCAAGACTAGAGGAGTAGTGGGCTCAACTTTACAGAAAGAGTTAGAGAAACTGAAAGGTTTAAAGTTTTCCGAGACATTGAAAGTGACTCTAGAGAAACAAATTGGTGACGGAGAGTCTGTGTTTAAGACAGCCTTCTTCAATAGTGTGGTCAAAACAGTGGTTAGTAGTGTTGATATTAGTGGGACTACAAGACAAGCTAGTGAGGAGATAGTAAATCGTATAGCTGTATGGTTGTCAGAAGGGTCTGGGTGGGTTGTAGACAGTGTTAGTGACCACTTTATTAATGTGGTAGTGTATAAGCCTCTTAAAGGATCGAGTTATATTGAGCTACCAGAAGAGTTGGAGAACGCGTCTAAAGGTTTGATTAATATAAAGAACAACGATGACAAGTGTTTTATGTGGTGTCACGTGTTGCACAAGTGTCCTGTAGGAAAGGATCCGCAGAGAGTGTCGAAGCACAAGAAGAACGTAGGTTCTGTCAATTATGAGGGAGTGAGATTTCCAGTGAATACAAAACAGTATAACAAGATAGAGAGGCAGAACGGTATTAGCATCAGCGTGTTTGGGTATGAGTACAAGCAGCCATTTCCTATTTACGTTTCTGAGGAGAAGTACGAGGATCATATGGACCTGCTGCTAATAACGAATGGTGTTAAACGACACTACGTGTATATCAAAGACTTTGATAGGTTTATGTACGGTCAGTCTAGTCACAAGTGTCGCAAGAGTTTCTGTAGGTACTGTCTTCAATGTTTTACTACCAATGAGATTCTAGAGAATCATAAGGAGGTTTGTATGGTGGTAAATGGTAAACAAGCTATCAAGATGCCTGATGAAGAAGACAGCACTCTTGAGTACAAAAATTACCACAAACAATTAGAGGTACCGTTCGTAATATACGCAGACTTCGAGGCTATCACAGAGAAGGTCGACAACGTGACACCACTCACAGGATCGTACACTAGCGAGTACCAAAGACACACGGACTGTGGGTATGGGTACAAAGTAGTGTGCTGTTATGACGACAAATATAGTAAACCAGTAGAGATGTTTCGAGGTAAGAACGCGGTTAGGAAGTTCATGAAAAAGATGTTAGAGGAGGTTAAATACTGCAAGAAAGTCAGGAAGGAGCATTTTAATGAGGATATGGTGTTGACCAGAGCTGATAAGGTTAACTTCAAGGAAGCGACTAAATGTCATATTTGCGATGGGAAATATGAACGTAGAGACGTGAGAGTTAGAGATCATTGTCATATCACTGGTAAATATAGAGGTTCGGCGCATCAGTTATGTAATAGGAACTATAGACTGACTGATAAGATACCTGTCATATTTCACAATCTAAGAGGGTACGATAGTCACTTCATAATGCAAGAGATAGGTAAGATAGGTCTGAAAATCAACGTCATACCAAATAATATGGAGAAATATATGGCATTCATGTTAGGTAAACACCTAGTATTTCTAGATAGTTTCCAATTCATGAGCTCTAGTCTAGCCAACCTAGTTAACAACCTACCAAAGGAATGTCTCAAGTACACGTCTGAACTATTTCAAGGCGAGGAGCTAGAGTTGGTGTCGCGAAAAGGTGTGTACCCATATGACTATATGGATAGTTTCGATAAGTTTAACGAACTCGAGTTGCCGTCAAAGGAGAGTTTCTACAGCATCCTAAACGACGAGCATGTGTCAGACACAGACTACGAGCACGCTCAAGAGGTGTGGAAGACAATGGGTGTGGAGAGTATGGGTGAGTACCACGACCTATACCTAAAGTCTGACGTATTACTACTGGCTGACGTGTTCGAGAACTTTAGAAGAACGTGTAAACAGTACTACCAGTTAGATCCTTGTCATTACTTCACATCACCTGGACTATCGTGGGACGCTGCTCTAAAGATGACAGGAGTGGAACTAGAGTTGATGACTAACATTGATATGTTTCAGTTTATCGAGAAAGGAATGCGGGGTGGTGTCTCCTGCATAACACATAGACATGGAGAAGCTAATAACAAGTACATGAAGGGGTATGATAGTAGTAAACCATCAAAACACATCGTATACCTAGATGCGAATAACCTTTATGGTTGGGCTATGTGTCAGTATCTACCGACTGGTGGATTTGAGTGGGTCGAGGGTTTTGACATAAACAGTCTAGACGAGTATAGCGACGACTCAGACAAGGGGTTGATACTAGAGGTTGATTTAGAGTATCCAGAGGAGTTACACGATCTTCACAACGACTATCCTTTAGCCCCTGAGAGGATGAAAGTAAGTAGTGATATGTTGTCAGACTATTGTAAGACAATCCAAAACAAGTTTAAGATATCTGTTGGAGAGGTTGCAAAACTTGTACCTAACCTAAGCGACAAGAGTAAGTACGTCGTTCATTATAGAAACCTACAGTTATACAAAAGTTTGGGAATGAAGGTTAAGAAGATACATAGAGTACTTCAGTTCGATCAGTCACCATGGCTCAAGCAATATATTGACTTTAATACGGACAAGAGAACCCAAGCGAAGAACGACTTTGAGAAGGATTTCTTCAAGCTCATGAATAATAGTGTATTCGGAAAGACTATGGAGAATCTACGAAAGCGTGTGAATGTGGAGTTAGTAACAGACAAGGAAAAACTGAAGAAACTAACGTCAAAACCAACCTTTGTAAGCAGTAAAATATTTGACAATAACTTGGTAGCAGTTCACAAGATCAAAGAGATACTAACTCTAAATAGACCAGCATACGTAGGTATGTGTATTCTAGACCTATCAAAGACATTGGTGTATGACTTCCACTACAATAACATCAAAAAGGAGTATGGCAACAAAGCCAAATTACTATTCACAGACACGGATAGTCTAATGTATGAGATTGAGACGGAGGATGTGTACAAAGACATGTACGCTAACAAAGAAGTGTTCGACTTTAGTGGATATGACAAGTCATCTCCTTACTTCGACCTAACTAACAAGAAGGTTATTGGTAAAATGAAGGATGAGACATTAGGAGTCCCCATCGTTGAGTTCGTTGGTTTAAGGTCGAAAATGTATAGCTACATAAAAGAAGACGGAAAAGGTGGGAAGACTGCTAAAGGTATCAAGAAGAGTACCATTAGTAATAGTATAAGACATGACAACTATAGAAGTGTCCTAACAAATGGTGGGCAGATGTCTCACATAATTAAAACTATTCGCAGCAAGAGCCACCAACTAGGAAGCTATGAAATAAGTAAGGTATCCTTAAGCTGCTTTGACGACAAACGACATTACTACCAGACGGTGTGTCTAGCTATGCGTATGGACATTACAAAATAGTTCGGAACTAGCTGTTTAAATTTCTAAAATGTTTTTTAGTCTTGATGTGTTTATATTTAGAGGTCACGTGGTATGACTGATCACATGCATGTCTCACACACCCACTTGTGAGTTCTCATCCACTCTTTGGTTTGCGCTCTGGCTGCTATTAAAGCTTCTTCTCTGGTTTGGTAAATTTTTGGTCTTGCCATTATATATTACTATATATTTTATTTACCCACTCGTTGTAGTATGGATCTCCTCTCCCATCCCAACCTAGATCCTTGTATACTACGTTATACAGGTTATACTCGAATCGCACCTTGACCTTACCAGGTTTGAGGTCGTTAAGACTACCTCTCAACTCTATACCTCTTCTAGAGCATATTCTTATGACATAGAAAATATATTTCGATATATTCTTGACAATCAACTTGTTTCTTTTAAGAGACCATATTATTTTTACAAAATCACTGACAACTGTTGGTATGTCACTCTCGTTAACTAGTCTTTTACTAGTCAACATTCTCTCTAACCACTTACTGTAACTATGAGCCGATTTCTTATACATCCAAATGTTAGGTACGAAGTTTCTCACGCGTCCGTAGGTAGTCTCTCCATGCACTTGTTACAACTAAATACACCATCTTCGATTTGAACTCTGTGGTTACTACACTTGTAACAGTATGTGGTGTCGTACCACTTTTTTGGTCTTGTGTCCTTACTTCCGTTCTTGATCTCGCCTAATGTGTACCCTAGTGTAGTACCACTCCACTTTTTTGGTGTCTCAATCTCATCCAATGTATACCCAGCATAGAACATTCTCATTGTACGTTCGTCAACCATCTAAGTTACTATACTGTATATATCTTTAGACTATAGTGTAGTAACTTCGTGGTTGTCGGTTAGTGTCTCCCACTCACACTTTATTGTTGTGACCTGTTTTAGAGCGTCTGACAGTAACTGTTCCAACTCTTCTATCTGACGAGTTTGGTAAGAGAGTGTCTCTGTCAAGTTACGCTTTTTATCAAATTCCATAGCCATCTCCTTCAAGGTTTTAGTGCTCATTATACTACTCTGTATATTAAGTAACCTAAAGGTAGCCCAACAACTCCAACGAATACCATTTGATATTCTTTCATCTCATCTGAAGGTTTGTAATAGTCTGACAACTCAGGCTCTTTACTAAACGTCTTCCCATCATACTGTATCGTCAGTACTTGTCTTAGTTGATCCAGAGCGTGGTTCGTGTCGTTTATATCTGCGTTAGCATCTGACAACTGTTGTCTTAATTCCTGAATTTTGTCTCTCTGACGAATCTCATTCTCGTAGAACTTTTCTTTCGCTCTTGCGAGACTTTCCAATGCTTTGTTGTGTCTCTTTATCTCTGTCTCGTAGCCGGTGTGGTTTAGCTTGCTGAATATAAATCCAGCTCCTGCGAATGCTATAGCGTTGAACAAACCACCTGCTATCACACTAGCCATTATGTATTACGTTAGATTATTTTGAGAACGGGTCAATAGGTAGGTATTTCTTGCTCTGCGCCCACTTAACGAGTAGCGTTGAAACGCCTACAGCAGTCGCTAACTTGAGGGTGCCCTTCACTGATTCAGGGGTACCCAACGGTTCTTTTAGTACTTTCTTTGATGCCATCGACACGGCTACGGCTCCAGCAGTCACAAGGGCTGCGTCGTATAGCTCGTTCATCAGTTCTTTTCTGTCTATTGATGCCATATATTATACGATATGTTTTAATCGAGGCTGTCGAGTTTACGTGGTGGTGGTTCCTTTTTTATTACAACGTTCTTAGACTCCTCATTAACAGTCACCATTTGTTTATCTTGCTTCATCGCATAATACAGTGAACTAGCGGCTATTACCACTCCTATCGTACCTATGATGTATCCGTAGTTAAAACTATCGTCCTCACTTATCACTCTCTCTCTCATCTTCCTCTCTTTGGCTGCTTTAGATATGGCAGCCAAGCGTTTTACTGCCTCTACTCTCTTAGGGTCTTTGGTCCTTGTTGTCGACGTTATAATAGGTACGGACTCACTGTCAGTCATCTATATTATACGTGATATCTCGTCACAGACCGTCTCACAGTCATCTCACAGATTATCTCACAGTCATCTCACAGATAGAGTATTCGATGAAAGTATCTTTGGTGGTTAGATAGTGTGGTTTCACTCTTAAACCTCCTATTGCAGAACTCACACAGAACTCTGGAGTCTCTCATATATGTCTCTATGAAATGTATTATTTCATGTTGGTCTGAGGATAGTAATGTGTTGTACCCTTGTGATCTTAGTCTCCTTAGTACCCTAATCTGGTTATTCCTAATAAACCCATTACCTTTCGGTGTTTTGAACTCTATAGCAAAACCATTGTATCTCTTGTGTAGTTGCGGAACTATCAAATCTGGTTGTCCACCACTGTACCCCTTCTTCCATCCATCTATTCTTTTAGTAGATGTGTCTTGGTACTCACCCAACCCTGGGATGACTATTGTTGGATGGTACTCTCTAATATATTTCACAATGTCATAATGCAAGTCTGTCTCACTCATTATTGATAACTGGTTGCATTGTGTGTACTGACCCGTCTTTCTAATAGACGGTAGGACTTCTGTGAATACCCACTCTTGAAACTTCTTGGCTGACTCAAGTTTCGACGAGAAGACTAGAGAGTAAACTCCTGGCTCCGATATGAATATCATGTTTGGTTGTAAGTTTAAAGGGGGGCGTGATTCGCGCCCCCCTTCAAACACCTCTCGTTTGACCTTATATATGTCGTCAACGTGTACACTGACAGCCCACTTCGCGTTTTTATACCCTAGTGCCTTAGCGACTTCTTTTCCATAGAACCATATATTGTCTCCATCTTTAATAGTCGTGACTGACATGTCGTTATTTCTAAATATTTTAGTGATACTCATCACCTTTTCTATACCACATGTTTTATTTTTGTGTTTAAATAGTAGTCATCTTAAGAAAGTAACCACTTAATAGCACAAACACGCGATCTGACCAACCCCCCCCAAAACGGGGGGGGGGGGTGGTCAGAACAAACTCCTAATTGGTGATACTTCTGAGCACCTACTCTTGAAACTTGTCGACTGACATATCACTGGTTCTTACGTGTAGACCCATGTTTAAAGGGAGGTCGGAATCGGACCCCCTTGTGTCTCGTACACTTTGTTGTACCTCTTCACCATTCCATTGATTGGTGGGCATAAGTCAGTCACATTATCGTCCAACACTTTAACGTCTGAGAGAAACGTTGACTCGTTGTAAGGAAGACCTCTAAGATACGATCTTAGTTGTGTCAGTATCTTCTTGTAGCTAGTGTGCGCAAACTTGCAATGCTCCACTCTACTCGTCAGATTGGATTTAGCCAAGTAGCCTTGGATGATCACACCAGGACCACTAATACAAGCAATGATTAGAGGGTTAGCTGTTACCGACCCAGCTACAATACCTACTGTTGTTAACCCTATGCTAGTCATGTTTAACGATAGTTTAATTTTCTTCAACCTCTTGTGTTTCCATTTGTAACAGGCTTCTAGTTTGTGGTAGTACGCGTACAAGCGTTTGAGCTCTATCACCTCTTCCTCTGACATATCCTTTGATATGTGATTGAAAACAACAACTGACTTCTTCCTCATATATCTTAGTTCACGTTATATTCCTTCATCATATCTCTACCAACTAATATTATGTCTCGGCTCGTCATGTAGCCAGAGACAATCCTCACACCGTAGAACTCTATCAAAGACGGGTACTTGTAGGGTGCGAGTGGTATTTTTGGTCGATGCACTCCAAAGATCGTTACGTAAGGAGACCCTATCTCTTCGTAATTAGCTGTGAAGTCTGAGTCTGTTGATCTTATGTTGTTCACCTTAACGTAGGAGTTACCCATCCGCCAATGTATTGATATCATGTGTCTCTTGGTGGTGTCGATGTTATTTGGGATTGTACACGTGTACTCCCTTGCTGGAGAGCCACCACCATATGATAAGTTATCACTC
Source organism: Chrysogorgia sp. JL179-B06 (assembly GCA_035772405.1). Lineage (NCBI taxonomy): Eukaryota > Metazoa > Cnidaria > Anthozoa > Scleralcyonacea > Chrysogorgiidae > Chrysogorgia > Chrysogorgia sp. JL179-B06. The sequence goes on along the minus strand of JAYKKM010000403.1, from coordinate 1,589,432 downwards.
TCACCTCCTTTGTACCCTATGTATTTGTCCCACGATCCATCATCGTTTGAGATAATCGCCTCCCAATCTTTCGTAGTTACCCTCATGGCTAACCTCACTACCATAAAAACGGATATGTCACAGTATTGCATACGTGGGCAGTTAAAATGCACTCCAGCTTCAAACGGAATTGGAGTTAGTTCGGGGGATAGGAAGCTATGACCATTGTTAACACCAATAATAGGACCATACGTTGGATCGTATTGTACTAACATGTTTGTTTTATCTCTAATGGTTTTCACTTTATTTGTTCCACTGTGGTATTCCACCATACTCACAGCATGATTTGTGACGTTAAAGTCGAATAGAACGTTATAGGACTGCGTTCTAAAGTATTGCGACAAGTATACGGACTCCAACACTTTTTTACTGACAGCATCCAAATCGTCTTCTGGATCGGCTATGTTTTTGAGTGCCCTGAACGCCATGTCTATATCTCCAGACATCCTCCCACCGCTAATGCTTAACTTAGGGTCACTGTCTAGATGTCTCTTCGCTCTTCTTAATATTTTGTCGCTCTCGTAGTCTCTGTCCTCAAATCCATAACTTAGACTCATTATGTTATAACATATATTTGCTTACTAAGTAGCCAGACACAGCCGAAACCACTAGAACTAGCCCTAACTCTGTAGTGTTGTCACCTGGTGTCGCCTTTGGTGTCTCTAGACGGTGTGTCACCTTTGGTTTATCAAGTGTCTCCAGATGCTCTCCACCTTCTTGGTGTACTTTCTTAACCTCTGGTGTCGTCAGACGATGCGTCACCTTTGGTTTATCAAGTGTCTCCAGATGCTCTCCACCTTCTTGGTGTACTTTCTTAACCTCCGTCGTTTCTGTGTAGTTTAACCCACTATTCACCCCAAACTTCATACTCTGTGTAGCAGTCTTCAATAGGTTGTTGTACCCAGCGATTTTGTTCTTGAGGATTACAACGTTACTTGGCATTAACCACGTAGACGGTGATAGCGCAAGATTTTGGACAACGTTAGTGTCCCTAATCGACTTGTTCATGTTTAGAATCCACGTTGACACGTCGTAGTTTATAACGCTATCCTCCACCAACTTTCGGAACTCTTGTTGAGTCTCTAGACTGCCTGCGGAATCACCAACGACTGACACACGTGTTCTAGCTTGTGCACCAAGTGTAGAGTAAACAAAAGATTCTATGGACTGATTTAGGTATTGTCTCCCAATGTTGGTGAGACCATTCGACACCAGAGGAACGTATCGTTTGTAGTCGTTCTTAACGTCGTTAATCGTGAAGACTCTCTCCTCACCTGTTGTACCATCAGCAAGAACCTTACCCTGGTAGTAATGTTTTCTAGGAATCTTGTCTGTCTTACCATACAATTCTCCGGCGTCAAACTCTCTACTTATAGATCTCATACTCTCACCACCTTCCATCCTTCTGAGAAGTCTTCTAACAGTAAAGTATAGATGAAACCTCATCACACTTGTGATAACAGGGTGAACTTCTTGCGAGGGTGACAAGTGTTGTAACGACACTCCACAACAGAAACTTGCACAATACGTTGCAAACACAACCCTATAGTAGCTCTCGTTGTCGTCCCACTCTGACTTTGTCTTTGAAGTGGTGATTTGTAATATTGGTAACTTTGAGAGAAAGTAGCTCTTTTGATCAACGAAGACTCTAAAGTTATTCACTGGGTAGTTCAACACGTTTTTCGTTGGATAGCCATCCCAAAGTACCCAGTGGTTCTTACGACCTTTTGATAGTGGTTGGATAGTTCCACCAGATAACCATATTTCTGGAAACTTGTCGTCGTGACCTTTTGGAGACTTGTTGTGTAACCAAATCCACATACTCTTGTCGTTTTTGAAGGTATCACTAGTTATGTTAGTGCTTATGATGTCGTTGTTTCTAAAATATATGTCAACGCCATTAACCTCACCATCTTGTGAGACAGTTGGATCGAACTCAAACTTGCTCAAAGTGACGTTAGGGTACTTTTTCACTAGATTCAGCTTAGCCACGCGTACAGCGTTAGCTATCTCTTTTTGATTAGCTATCATTGGTTTGTTTATCGTTAGATACTTAGTGTACTCCGGGTTACTCTTAAACCTACTTGAGTCTACCGAAACGTCACCAATATTAGTTTTCGTCACGAAGAATATATGTATATGCATGTTATCGTCAACGTCAAGAAAAAACCTATTCTTGTCAGCATAAGGATACTTTCTTTTGAACGCATCCATCATAAAATACCGTACGTTATATGAGAGTGGTAGTATTGATTAAGGGTTCAACGGAAACTATAGACCTACCAGAGTCAACTCTAGCAACTAACTCAGACCCTCACTTACTAGTGAAGAAGGCAACCATCTTTTGGGACTACGTTAACGTAACCGCAGCTAACAGTAAGATAACTTATAACAGTAATAATCACACCTTTAACACTGGGTACCACACCTTTAAAATGATTGCCGATGACTTGAAAGAGCTAGGAGACGTCAAGCTAGTAGCTAACAGACATGACTCGACGTGTACGATAACAACTGATCAACAAATAGAACTGTTTAAATTTGGACAACTTCTAGGATTTGACGAAAACACTACAATAGCCACTACAAAAACCAGTCCTAACGTTGTGAACGTTAACAGAGGACTGAAATACATACAAGTAACATCTAATATTGTGGACAGATCTAAGAACATAGTTAATGGTAGCAAAAGTGATTGTATCGCAGTACTGCCAATAACTAGCACGCAGACATTAAAGGGCTCTGTGCAACATTTTGGTGTTGGGTCGAAAATCCCAATAAACAAAGGAGTCATCAACCAACTAGAGTTCAAGATAACAGATCAGGACGATAGCAGTGTTAACGTTGGCGAGGTGCTGTTAGATTTACATATCATGTAGTGTATATGGACATAGAGCAAGAACTAAGAGGTATTTACTACAACCCATCAACTGGTTACCAGTCTGCTGAAAGACTGTACCAAAGAGCGTTGGAAGACGGCCTAAACGTTAGTAGGGCAAAGATAAAGGACTGGCTAAAATCTCAAGACACGTACACCAGGTACAAACCAGTTGTTAAGAAACACAAGTTTAGACAAACGTTTGTTGACTATCTGGGTGAGCAGATACAGATGGACTTGGTCGATATGGGCAAGTACAAGCATAAGAACAATGGGTACTACTGGATACTAACAGCCACTGAGATCCTTAGTAGGTATGCGTTTACCATACCTGTCTACAGGAAAGACACAGAAAACATGAGTAAGGCTGTCGCAAAGTTATTGGAGAAGGCTAAGGTTAGATTTGGTGAGTATCCAAAGCTAGTTCAGTTTGACGATGGTAAGGAATTCTACAACGTTGGCGTGAAGGATCTATTGGAGAAACACGGTATTAAGTACTTCAGCACGAACTCTGATAAAAAGGCAGCAGTCGTGGAACGGTTTAACAGAACACTCAAGACGTCTATGTGGAAGTACTTCTACAGTAAGGGAACGTATAAGTGGATAGACATTTTAGATCAGCTCGTTGAGAATTACAACAATACCAAACATAGTACTATTCTAATGAAACCTAAAGATGTGAGCAAGAAAAACGAAAACGAAGTATGGACGACGTTGTTTGGGTACCATTTCGGTGACTACCCACTACCAAAGTTTAAAGTAGGTGAGACTGTCAGGATATCAAAGTACAAGAGCATATTTGCAAAAGGGTATGAGGCTAACTTCACTGAGGAGCTATTCAAAGTGTCAAAGGTTACGCGCGGTGACCCTACCGTGTACGAGATAGAGGACCATGAAGGGGAACCCATCATTGGTAAGTTTTATGAGGAAGAGTTGTCAGCTGTTGATAAAAAAGACGATGTATATAAAGTTGAGAAGATAATAAAGAGAAAGAAGGTTAAGGGTAAAAATATGGCTTTGGTTAAGTGGCTTGGTTACGACAGTAAACATAACTCATGGATACCAGAGAGTGATATTCAAAACATTGAGTAGTATATAATGGCTGAAGGAGGGTTCGATGATATCGAAATGCAATATCTTGACAAGTTTAAGGAGTATACGGACGAGCAGTTAGAAAAAGAGCTCGAGACACTTAACAATACTACGCCTGTAGAAGGTGAAACAGATCAAGAACATATTGATAGACTCACCACAATCGCCAGAGTGGAAGTAGAGATAGAGACTAGAGCCATAAAACGCAGAGTACAAAACAGATATATGGAGACATTATTCACAAGTAATGATGACGGAAAAACAGTGTTAATCACTAGTAAGGGTAGTAATGTCACCGCTGAGGCCCCAGCAGTAGTGTTTGCTGAACCGGCGACATATGGTGACGTCCACGACGAGAGTTTTGATTTAGCTTTCAAAGAGACTAACGAAATCGAAAGAAGACTTGGTAAACTAAATGAATCCAACAAAAAGTTGGTAGAAAATGGTATAAAAAGAACCGAGCTAATAGATAGAAAAATACGGAAATTGTACAACAAAAGACTCAGTAATGATGACGTGTCAAGGAATATAGTCAATAGGTCATACGTGACAAAACCAGGGTCTATTCTTTTCAAACCGGTAAACAAAGATGGTGAATATTTGAAACCTAGACTAATACTAAAACCTGGAAAAAATGGTTTAGTCTACAGTAAAGACAGCAAAAGTAAGAGTGCGATTGAACAGTTTAAGCAGTTGGTCGGTCAAATCCCCAACACAACAACTGACGTTAGAACAGAGAATGTAGACACCCCAACAACTGACGTTAGAACAGAGAATGTAGACACCCCAACAACTGACGATATAACAGAAGACACCACAGTTTCAAGCGAAGACTTCCCAGTAATTGGAACAGAAGTGAACTACGATAACGTATTCGGGTTAACAGAAAAAGAAAATAGCGAGTTAAGAGGTGTCCTAAACCTAAGTGATACAATCGACCCAGACACTAGACCACAATTTCTAAGAGCACAAGCCGACTATTTTCAGGACGCTATTGACAAGACCGCAGACGATATGAATAGAGAGGAACACGGTTCCATAAAGAGGAGAGAATTGTTCGAGCGACTGACAGGTCTCGAGATAGCTAAGGGTCGAACCTTAAATCAATTGGAACGTGAGGCTGTTAGGGAGCGACAAGAAGAGGACATTACTCGGTTACAAAAAATAAAGGAGTGGTTTAAGGAAAATTGGTTGGGTGCCTCAGCTTTAGGAATAACCATAGCCTCTTTTATCACCACAATTATAATATCTGCTAGAAGTGTTGTCTTCAAAGGTGGTCAAGCACTTGGAAAATTAGGAAAAGCTATAGCTAATCTAGCCACAAAGGCTGGCCCTCTACTATCTGGACTGCTAAACGTGGTGGCGACTGTACTAAAGTGGGGAGCTGCAGGCATATCTTGGTTAGCGTCTAATTTGTGGATCCTAGCGATAGCACTAGCTTGGTTCGTCTACGATCAGTACAAACAGAGGAAATAAAACATGTGTTATAATATATAGTATGAATACTAATGAAAAAGAGTTACTTCCTGGATATAGACGTCGCGAAATTTCTACTATCAAAGGCACAAGAACCCGTCACGTTGTAACGCTAAACCCCAACAAAGCCAATCCAGGGGAGGAGTTATACATCGATATCCCGAAAACAAAAGGTAACACTTGTTTGGTACCCTCCAGTCTCCATCTTCTATTCGACTTTAAAAGTTCGAACGTGAAGTCATGGTTTCTTAACAACCTTTCGAGACTACTACTTGATAGACTGGTGGTAAAACTAGCAGGTGAGACTGTGTACGACAACAGTGGTGAAAGCGTCATCGGCACGTACAAAGACCTCTGGAAATCTAACAGTGAGCGAGACCAGATGGTTGAATATGGTATAGCAAACGAGAACCTTCGAAAGTTAATCTCGAAGGATGACAGCGGCGCTGCCAGTGGAGACGTACAAAAAGTTAGTGATGGTCTGATGTTCTCTATCAATGACACCAAACAAAAGGTTCAAATCGACAAGATTCTAGAAGATCATGGTCTATATGCACCATACAACATGAACAACAATTTCAGGTATATAATCACACTACCTAAAGCGTCTGATATTATGGTGGCTCAATCTGGATCAGCCGTGGCTGGCTATACGTTAGAGAACCTTGAGTTGGAGTACGAAACTATCGAGAATCAAGATATTGCTAATGAAGTATCATCTCTATACGCATCAGGAAGATCTCTATCGTATGAACACATCACACTAATGAAGACTGTGGAGTGGGATAAAGGAATCACACTCGTAAACGAGAATATTAACCTACCAAGAAAATCGATGAAATCTGTCGTTCTACTCTTCACAAGTAAGACAAGAACTGACAGCGAGGAGTTCGTCTACCCAAACATAGAGTCAGTCAAACTCACCATAGAAGGTGTGCCGAACATGGTCTACAGTCAAGGAATACCGAAATCAAGACTCTGGGGAGAAGCGAAAAGACTATTCGGGCAAGGGCTAGACTCTGACCAGCATATGACTATCCAAAAGTTTTACAAAGACGGTTTTGCTTTGGTTGTTGACCTTAGATCTATCGAAGATAACGTGAAAGTCGCCACTGGAAAAAAGATCGTGAACACTCAGTCAGGAATATTGATAGAAATCAATAAAGAAGCCACAACAGCGAACGTTATGTGTAGGATATTTGTACTCTCCGACGGACTCGTAAACCTTATCAACAACGATCTACAATCAATCCAATACTAAAACATATAGTATTCTATATGAAAACACCTTTTAACATGTTAGTTGTTGGTATGACAGCATGTGGTAAAACACACTACCTATTGGATATGATAGAGAAAGAATACATGAATCACTTCGAGTATATCATTCTTATATGTCCAACATTTGAATGGAACAAAACGTACACAGAGTGGAAATACTTGAGAGACCCAGACTTTATCGCTATCCAGTGTGAGCAAGACAAGGTCAACGTATTTCTTAAATACTTGACTGGTATTTATAAAGGCACCAACTCACTGATAATACTAGACGATTGTGCTGGTGGACAGGACGTTAAAAACAGAACAAGCGAACTAGTTAAACTAGCTTTTAGTGCTAGACACTACAACCTATCCACAATAGTCGTAACACAACAACTAACCTCAATTAGTAAACCATATCGTGAGAACATCTCAAAGTTAGTAACATTCTACAACCCTAACAGAAACGATATGAAAATTATCGTAGACGATTATCTCAACGGAGTTGATAAAGCGGAAATTCAGAAAATAATAAAACAGTTGAAAGACAACGAATACGCAAGATTGGAGATACTTCTAAGGCATCCATACTCGTACGAATTAGTTATCCCGCGAAAACAAAACACAACGTATAGTATAGGACATGCCAAAACGTAAGACAAAAAATCTCGAGACAATTGACGAACTCATCGAAGACATACAAGAAGCAGAACAGGAAGTGATCGACGAACCACAAATCGACACACCACAAGTTGACGACACCCCGCAAACTGACGTAGACAAGAAACGAAACGAACTAAGAAGACTCTCAGAGGACGGTGAGATAGACCAATCCGTCGCTTATCTCAAAAAGGCCTCAGCTAAAGTTATCAACAAGATCTATGAAGAATGGGAGGTAAAAAGAATGGAGAAAGCGAACACGTTCCTCTGTGACCTTTTAATAAGTAAGTTCGCCCACACGTTAGGAGGGTTCAACGCTATTGAGTCACCTGAAAAGCTCGAAAACGAGTTGATTACTGACCAGCTACTAAAAAGAGATGTAGAGAAGATTATATCATACATATCCCCCTACCTCCCTTATTTAGGGTTGTTATCAGGTGGACTAACAACTAGTAAACACGTATTTAGCCATATGGCTAGAGGGGAAATCCCCGAGGGGGAACCCCCGAATGAAGGAGACAGTTCTATCTAATTACAATAATTTACAAAACGACCTAAAGACATGAGTATATACTAACTTAATGAGTGTAGAACGTCAGGAGTCAGTGGGGGAAAAGACAGCGAGACTCAACAAAGAGTTGTTATTTATCTACCAGGTTAGAGAGATCAAACGACAACTCTTCGCTAAGACTAGCTTAGAACGTGAGGAACTAGACGAGAGGTTTAAACATACTGTACTTGGGAAAAGGATGACCAGCTACGACAGAGAGTTGCAGCTTCTACGTGCTAATACTCGAAAAACTATTCTGGGAAACTCGTGTGATGGTTTTTGAGTCTAATTAATTTCGTCTCGTTTTAGTGGTCTCGAAAGTGGGGTTAACAGCGAATTTTCAATTTTGATTGCGAAGCATGAAAAAATGGAAAAATGCGCTGGTAGCCCCACTTTCTATACTACTCCATTCCTATATCCGGCCCTGTAACAAGGCCAAGAAGAGGGTGTAAAGGTACGTTTACACACTGCAATTAATCATACCGATTTCGTATCTTGGTGCATTACTCAAGAAAGCATTGCGGCTGCATCTGTTCGCGAATGCCCCTTGCGTTCGCAAATGCCCCTTGTTACTTCCATGAGTAATATAACAGACACCGTTATAAAAACTCAACGCAAAGCTTAAAGTGCCCATGACCCAAATACGATATTACTGATATAGATGCTACATGAAGTGAAAAGTTGAATGCCAAAATATTTTATGATTTGAGCTTTGCATTGATGTGCTATAAAGATTTGTTTGTCAGAAATGCTAATGGTGTGACGTCATTTGCGACAATATTCTACTGTTAAAGCAAATTAATCTAACTCAAACGTTGATGATGTACTTGACCGCTATAGTAAAGATTTTATCAACTTTTTCACTCAAATCCTCAACCAGTCTATCACACGGAAAGCACAAAAGAAAGCCAAATGCCGTAAATGACGTCACACTCATTACCATTTCTGACAAACAAATCTTTATAGCACATCAACGCAAAGCTCAAATCATAAAATATTTTGGCATTCAACTTTTCACTTCATGTAGCATCTATATCCGTAATATCGTATTTGGGGTCATGGGCACTTTAAATCATAACACATTTTGGCATACAACTATATATTCACTTTATGTGAAATCTAAATCAATAATTTGGTGTCATGGGCACTTTAAGCTTGAGCGGCAGAAGAAAGCTTCTGTATCAGTCTTCTTTAACCGAAAACAAATTAATAGGTCAGGAATGGAAATAACTTGAAACAATTCGCAAAAACAGATCTCTGGTGGTCGTCTCAACGAACGTTTTTCCTTGATTTAATACCTCTGAATGTATGGCTTTTGTCTAACGGGCGGTAAAAAATCAGTGGCCTTCTTATTCAATATTTTCTTTGTTCCACGCTTACTTAATAGAATTCATTTGACCCACCTTGGCAGTAGTTCACTCATCACTGATAGACGCTAAAAATAACAAATGACTTTTCTTTTTTGACTTCTTACAGTACACTTTTTTGGCAATACACCAACCTTTGTGAGATGTTAGTCAATTTATCGATTTCTTTTTTATCTCTAAACTGTCCTTAAGGTAAACCGTGTTACTTACTTTGTCCAAATGGTCGAGACCGTATGTCATAATTTTTCAGAAGTAATTCAAGAATCTTAGTAGCATTTTCAGGTTCACGTCGATCAACGGTGCTGTATTCATCAATTTTTGGCATTCTAAAAATACGTTTTTAAGATAGTCACGGTTCTGATCCGTATTCTATCTAGCATTCGGTAAAATAATTTATAGCATTTGTCTTGGTTCATGTTATCAGGGGGATTAAGGCCCATCTATGTACACGCTACGATTTTTCCTGGCGATTGTCATGGCTTACTGTATGTGATTCACTGGCATGTAAAGTTCATATAGGAGACATAGATCGCGGACTCGTAACATGACCATTGTTTTGAGAAAAGTACTAGATATGTCATCGACCTAAAAGCAGGTGCGCAAACAATCAGTCATCCACGTGTCAGTGGTACATCAAATTTCCGATCGTTTTCAACGTTGGGTCTTCTAGCTGTTGATCTGTTCATTTCTCAGAGGACATGTTTAAGACGTTGGTTCTTTCTTTTTCGTAACCAGAATGTGGTTAATACGTCAAAATACAGCCGGGGTTAGGGTTAGGATCTAAGTCGTTTTGGGATTAGCATTTCTATGATGTGTAATGTCTGATCGTATATGATGTGTAGAAGACTCACATTGAAAACGACCGGAAATCTAATGTACTGCTGACATGCGGATGACTGATTGTTGGCGCACCAACAATGGTGATTGTTGGCGCACTGATTGTTGGTTTAGAGTCACTGGTCACTAGTATGGAGCTTCAAGATGGTGACCCAAGCGATCACATTGGGGTAAGCAATCCTGGGTGTTTCTCCTGGAAATTTACTACCTACAGTATTATATATCCAAGAGACAAGCATTTTTGAGAATTTTAAACTGATTGTAAGATGGTGTTTTTATTTTCGCAAGCGTCGGCGAAGATTAACAGAAGTATTTATACAACAAGTTTAGGTTATCGCAAGGGAATTATTAAATCCAGAGAAACGAGTGAAATGAAAGCAACAAGTTTCACCACTGAAAGAACATCGAACCAATTATCCAAAATTCGAACATTACGAACGGAAATTCACAATTTTTCCGATCTTACTGATGTTTTAGAGGTTTCCGCGGCAGGCATGAAACGATTTTTATCAGTTAGTTAATTTTTCCACAGTGGCTTTTTGTGAGAGTCGCGTAAAGTAACTTGCCTTTTTTTGGTCACTTGAGTATTGCCCACTTGAGCCGCCATCTTAATTGGATTCCCCGTAGTGGCCCGCCACCCGAGTCGAGTCCGCAATCTATGCCTCCTGTATGGCTGTATCTACAGCGTTTTCAGGGCCGTAGCGAGGGGGGGTATTGGGGGGGTGTTTCACCCCCCCAACATTTTTGAAATTGAGATATTCGGAAAATCGAATTACTCGTTCGGAAAACTACGGCAACGTAGGTTAAGCGAGATTTCAGTCAGTGAACAGCAAAAAACTCATGTTAAGTTTATAGAACTTACAAAATAATATTCGCAAGGATAACAAATCTATTTTTGTCGATTTACTGCATACGTACATCAGATAGATGACACCTTTTGGCTTTTGCTTTGCAATAAAATTTATCATTTCCGGATTTTAAACAGCCTTCACAAAACCACGAATTATGATACCGTATACCGTAGAATTAAATTGTTTATATTTCGCCTCTTTTTTATTGTTGAAAACTAAATTCCTACATCTGTAAACTGTCCAAGGAAATCTCTTAAAACTGCTCCCAGAATGCGGGAAATGCAATTTCCGAGACCCTAGAATTAAAAATTTCCCGGGGGAGCATCCCCCGGGACCCCCCTAGATTGACGCGCCTTACGGCGCGTGCCTCCTCATATTCGGAAAAATAATTTGAGATCCGGAAATTTGGGACTTACACCCCCCCAACTTTCACATGCTAGCTACGGCCCTGAGCGTTTTGCAATATTTACCATCGAATCATAAACATGAAAGAATTGTACAAACAATTACATACGCCAGAATGACAATCGTACGGAAAAATCGCCATGTCGTGTAGACCCATCTACGGTAAGCTATAGTGAAAACTGTGCGACTATGAAAACTGTGCGACTGTGTAAAACTGTGCGATTGAACTGTGGCAACTGTGCGACAGGAACTGTGCAACTGTGACTGTGTGCAACTGTGCTGCAACTGTAACTGAAATCTACAGCACCGAATAAACATCCTACACAACAGCTAATATCCTATCCCTACGATTGATTAACGACTGAATGTTATTTGTCACAGACATTAAACTCTTCATAAGGATTGCAAAAGGTTAAGTAGAAATACAATATCTAAACGTTTTACCCCAATGCACTTTGAACCACATTCAATGCAGAATAAATGAATATTGCCAACAGCATCTTCCAAGAAGTCTATGAAGAAACGAATAATTTAGTGTGATTTATGTTTTGACGGGTTAGGCTTGATTGGAACACTGTTTTCTATGTCAACTGATATTTTAATGAGTATACACCATATTTTTTGAGCTTTCAGCCTGCATACGTTGGTCGTCTTCATGTGACTGCTACGAAACACTTCATTTTAGTTACTTCATTCACATTCGAATATTTTCGAATTAGTTAAGATATTGGAATGATATTTTATGATACTCATTCTAAGGAAAAAAACTGGAGTCGTTTGTAATAAATTATGCGGCAAAAGGAACGCGCAATGCGGTTTTGACCATTCTAAAATAGTGATGCAAATGAATGTAAAAATGACGAATACTGTCAGGATGAAATAAGGAACACAAGAATATATGTCTTACATGTATACATGTAAAAATGAAGCCATTAAAGCTAAAACTGCAGACTAATGAATTTTCTTTCGTTTACCGTTATAATTTAACGTAGCCAGCGGGGCGAGTTTTTATAGTTCTTTCATAAAACATTGTTTTTGATTCATTGATTCAGTTCTGAGTTATTAATGTGTTTATACTCATGTACAGATGCCCCTTTGTATTCTTACATAATTTAGAATTAATAGCTTGATGCCGTATTTTCGCAAAAATTCTACTCAGAAATGCACTTCTGGGCCACAACTTCTGACTGGATATTAACATTTACTAAGGGAGGCCTTGATTGTTATTTTGCTGAGTATATTTGCATTTAATCTCCCAATCTTAACCATTGATATAAAAATCATATTCTTTAACTATGACTATGACACCAATTTTTATTATTTATAATATTCTATTTAACTCTTTCCAGTCCGGCCCAGTCAAAAGGGGTCATAGAAGACCCCGGAAGTCGTCATTCGAAAAACACGGCACACGGTAACGCAAGATTAAAAATTGAAATTCGACAAGCGCCAGACACATGAGATCCACTCACACGCCAAGTTTGATTTGATTTCATAAACAACTCTGCGATTGGTGGCATTTTGAGTTTTCAAGATGCTACGCGGGCGTGCAAGATGGCCTTTTCTAGAAAAATTTAAATTTTTCAACCTGATTTATGATAATTAATGCTAATTTATATTAACATAATGTGTTTTGTTCGGGAAATTTAAAAGCATTGGTAACAGCCGGTTTATTGGGCTTTCAGAAAAGGTATAGGTTTCGCAACAGTTATGAATATTTCCCGAGATATCAATAGAACAAAGAGGTAGTTCAATTTTGGATGTTTTTCAGCCGGACAGGAAAGAGTTAAGGCAAATACATGTAGTTTAACAGTGAAATATTTCTTTGATTTGATCTTCCTTCGATATCCTTTTACAAGTTTATATTTTACAGGTTGATAATGAGTGTGACGTCCCAGGAATTTTGTTTTCCCAGTTTCCTGCTTTCGGTGTGATAGACTGGTTTAGGATTTGAGTGAAAAAGTTGATAATGATCTCTGCCATAGCACTCAAGTATATATACCATCAACGTTTGAATAAGGTCATGAGATTTCTATAGCAGCAGAATATTGTATCCGAAATGATGACTAGTAATTGACGTCACATCATTAACATCGAGGTATTGTAGTAACTACAGAGTGGAGGGTTAGGATCATTGGTTTATCAATCGAGCCTTCAAACCGCTAAATCATTTCAGCGGTTCGCAGCTAAAATTTACGATAAAACTACCAACCACTGAGACCGTGTAGCGTGAGGGAACTGGGACTAGAAAATAAATATGCTCATTATTCAGTCCCTAACCATAACACAATCCTAATCCTAACCCTACATTATTACATGATTTGATGTACCGCGGGATGTATATAGCATACATCCCTATGAATACTAATTAGATAAGAAACGAAGAAAAAAATAGGAAAATCTTTGTCCAAGGTGGAAAAATGGACAAAACTTCGTTAGAAAACCTCCTTAATCATGTAATAAGTCAGATAAACACCTCGAACGTCGGGATGTATGCAATATACAGCCATCGGACGCTGCGCGTCCTCGCGGGGTTGTATATAGCATACATCCCTCGTTCTCGGTGTTTATCTATTACTTAATAATAATAATAATTTATTTGAATACGTAACGCCTAGGAGCAAAAACACGCACGTATATGTATATCTAATACAATTACAATAAAAATAGAACAATATTAAGAATAGGTTTTACAGGTTACTAGTGGAGTATATGTTGATATTGGCTATGTATTACACAATAGTAGAAAAAGTACTTGTAGTAGCTCCATATGAATATATATATTACATAATTAGAATGGGATTAATCCAGATAAATGTTCGGTCTAAACTCAACTTCTTTTAGCAGACTTTTAAAAATGTTAAAATTATCTTCTTGACGAATTGTTAATGGTAAACTATTCCACAATCGGCTGATTATTAACGAGTAGGAATTTTTAAGCCATTTTGTTTTAAATGGTAATTGTTCAAGTTTCGTGCCGGAACCTCTAAGATTATAGCAAATTGTTCTTAACTTAAAAAATTGTTGAATGTACTGAGGTCCATGTTCTTTCATACATTTAGGGTTACCTAAACCGTGTAATTTATCAGGGACTCACAAATCAATTTTGAAAACGCCGCCACGATGTTTTAGCTATAATAATAATAATAATAATAATAATAATAATAATTTAACTTTATTGAAGTGTCTGTATTTAGCCTTAACAAACTAATTGAGGACACTATTTAAGATAATTGATAGATACTCATTCCCATAAAATTTAATATTTTCGTGAGCAGATCACGCGCAGGAACGAGTCGGTATTCAGTGCGATATACTCATTTCCAACCTCAACTTAAATATCTGGGCCCGGTTGTATAAAAAGGTAGTTAATAATTAGTGTTAACTATATACCGTACATGTACACCTTTATTCGTAACTAAGTGGTTGAACGTATGCTACGATTTAACTGCTCTACGCCTACGGGTAGTTAAATCGTAGTTTATACAACTAGCCCCAGCTGTTCTGAATCAATGGTAACTATTAAGCAACCTCATTCAATTTCATGATACAACTAGTTTACCGAAAGGTTTTGGAGAGAATGTACTGTTTTAGAGAGACGTACTTTAGGAGGCGTCTTCAAATCAAATATTGCTAAAGGAATACTTTTCATGAAGCGAACGCATAATGCTGATATTTGTTATCGAATTTATATAACAAGTTGCTTCTTACGTAAGCTCTGATTTGCCAGTTTTTTAGTCGAGTGTGAATTTAATAAGAATTTGGTATTGCAGCCTAAGTTATGTCCGAATTCCACCAAAATTTAACACAGTTACTGTGTTTAGATTAAAGGTCTTTTGTTGTAATGACCGGTATTACAGGTTTGTAAATATAGCTCAGGAACCAATCATATTGCAGATATGTATGTATTCCAACACTCATGTATGTACTCCAACACTCGAAATTTTCCTTCACCATAAATCCTTTCAACATGTAGTTTGATCGAGTGAAATGCAAAATATTACCTATAATATACCCAGAATCTTATCCCGGCATTACCACTACCACCATATATACAGAACTCGTGACTAGGCTCTCGGCAACGGCTTCCGTAGCTCAGTGGTCAGAGCACTGCACTAGCATCGCAGGGTCGCGGGTTCAATTCCAGCCGGAAGGCCTAATTGAAGTTGCATTTTTCGCAACTGGTCCCGGTTTGGTCTTAAAATGTATGTATTCTAACACTCGAAATTTTCCTTCACCATAGTTTGATCGAGTGAAATACCAAATATTACCTATAATATTGCAGAAAAGCTGCGTTGAGACCGTTCACCTTTATTATATATGGGTTGATAAACACGGTATTTTCCCACCCTTTTTAAAAGTATGCTTTGTGTGAAATAGAACTTTCGAAAAGCTAAAAACACTCGCCTAGTAGCGGTTCGTATTTTTGTTACGATTTTCTCAAGTCTCACAACATCACATATATTTATATATCATACATATATATAAACATGAAAACCATAAGATTTTAGATTTCTTAATTTTTTTCATATAAAAGAGTTTTGTACAGCATTCGGACACGAAAAGTGTTCGTTGCGTCCGTTGTTCAACTTTAGTGTCCGTTGAAACGAGTAGGGAATGTTCGTGGTGGGTCTTTAACGAACTCCCTGAAGGTCTTTATGTGCTAATTATGCATTTCATCTGCATGCGTGACTCTGATACAGTATAATTTTGACCATCCGTTAATCTTTGTGAAAGATAGCTGCATAACGTTCTCTTGTCTATGCGTAAAGGTCTTTGAAAAGTGTTTGAAAATGCTTAGTAAAAGTCAGTGAGGGTCATGGAATTTGTGTGGTCTCATACTACGAACACTGTGAAACTATAGTGTCCTCTATATACAATAGTATCATGTAAGGCAGCCGACCTGAATTACAAAAGTGCGAGTTCAAATCCAGCTCGACTAGTACATAATTTTCTGTTGATTTGGCAATGTGGTTAATAATGATAAATTTTAATTGTTATATATAGTCACGCTGAACAACTTACATTGTTCATTCAACAATATGTTGTTCATCCATGTTATAGGCCAGGTTTACACTAGTACGGTACGGTAAGTGATCCGGAGTAGTTGGCGTACCGTTGTGAAATTTACGTCTGTTTACGGCACTACAAAGGACAAAGCGAGGTTTTTCGTTGATATCAGCAGTTTTTTTACTACGCACATGCGTATTGCCCGACATATTTTACAAAATGGCGAAGCGAAAAGCTGATGTCAAGCGTGTTTACAAGCCGTTTTCTTTTTCGCCGGAAGCTCTCCGCACTCGCGATTGCAGAGAGGTTTAATTCTTGCATATAACCATATAATCCAGCTAAAATTATTAAAATTGCTGCCGATAAACAACCAAAATAACCTGGCGCCAGTTTTTCCCGCTAACATTTTAAACGCGTATGCATATATTTACACTACTACGCTACGTTAAATGATTTTTTAACGGATCACTTACCGTACCGTACTAGTGTAAACCTGGCCATAGCCACAGTGTTTTTCAGCCAATAACGTTATCAACAGCACTGAATATTTTACCATATACTTTAATAACTGCACATTGCAGTTATACAACTAACTGAATCGCGCGTGTTTAACATTAAATATAATATATCGACTTTGACATCAATAAGCCCACCACTTATTTTTGTAATTTTGCACAATATCACGAATCATGCCTATAGGATTTCGAGGCAGCACCGTTAACCGGCAAAAGCGGTGGCAGTTTTGATCTTAAAATCTCTGGCAGTTTATATGCTTCGCGCTGACATGAAGGAGGAAAACAATTGTGCTGTTCGTTTGATAACATGTTACTATAGAGTGAATAGTTTACAGGAAAGATGACGAAAAGAGCTATCTTCTGTACGCGTCCGATTAGAGTGCCTATCTCATTCTAATATCCAGCACTTTTTGATAAAACTTGCTTAATATTATCGGCTAGCCAGGCTCACCGGGCTGAGTTGTGTCACGAAAATCTTCCTTCGATCCAAGAGATCGTTTTAATGAACTATATTATGCTCTTCTTACAGCCAAACTAATCCAGCTCTTCCTTGAAATATGATTTTATGTGTATGTAGTAGCCGTGATAAAAACTTCGTTAAGCGAATCAGCCGCTAACAGGTGTCACGCGAAATTTCTGACCTGCGAAAAAACTGACTTTTCTTGTTGTACGCATGTGCAGGGGATGCTCCGCCCCCATTCTCGTCAGATATTTTGCAAGGTAATTCGCTCAAGAAATTCACTCTGTTGTTTACTTTGTTGCTCACTTTCACGACCGTTAAAGATAACCTAGTTTAGAATATTTTAAAAGGAATATTAGAAAACAGAAAGTAGACTTAGAAAGTATACTTTATAATAACAGTAGAAATTGTATTTTATGTTCAACTTAATTTTTTATTGTTATTCTATTTATTGATCTATTTATAGGTAACTTAATGTAGATAAATTTTGATCTATAGTAGAATTTGATAGGTAAATTATTGTAAAAATTGCGAGATTTTAATATTGTAGTACATTTATCCTAAATTCTATTTTAGTTTTAAAACTTAATATATAAATAGTTGTATAGAGCTAAATGCATTGACACTTCAATAAAGTTTTTCATTCATTCATTCATTCATAATCTACTTGTTGTTGACACGCTTTTGTTTTGGGCTACACTATATACTTCGCCGGACACAGAATATTACACAATTGAAATGTTTTGTTTAAAAGTAGGGTTAGTATTCCTTTATTTCAGGGTTAGGACTAGAGTTTTTATTTGGGATATGGTTATGTTTTTTGTTCTTGTAAAGCTTCTGAATCGCACCAAAAGCGAAATTTCTGACTCGTCACGTTTGGTTTATTACTCACAGGAAGTGACATCAATCCAGGGACACGCAAAGACTTTGCAGAGCGATTTCTGGAAAAATTCACGTAATTACTAAACTCTCTTCGTATTTCACAGTTGAATCACTCTGCAAAGACTTTGCGTGTCCTTGGGTTGACGTTGCTTCCTGTCATCAGTAGGGGAATTAAGAGGCATCACGATAACTGATGATAAGATTAAGCAATCTCTATTAGAAAGTGCCAAAGATTAGCATAAACATGATATTGGCAATTTTGTAACGAAATAGGCAATTTTGTAAATAGAGGTGGTCTGTAAAGCAAAGTGAAAACGTCGCAGCTATATTCAAATTAAAAATAATCGAAGGAAAAGCAGTTTATTAAAAGCAGTTTATTAAATGGAAAAGCAGTTTAATAAAGTAAAAATGGTCAGTGAGCAAAAAGAGCCCCCCGCGGAGTAGAGGTTAACGGAGCAGAGTCTCTGCAGAGATCCCACCCGCATTGCCCGGTCCACCACACAGACTTTCTATGTATATGGGTGATGATTTGTGGCAGCCAGTGAACCAAAATCACCGTGTTTAAAAACGTATAGGAAATAGTTTACCAAATTGGCTTAAATTTTGATATGTGTGTTTTCAGAAAATGTATAGCTTTCACGATAGTTATGGTTATTTCCATATATCAATAGAACAAAGAGGTGGTTCAATTTTAGATGTTTTTCAGCCGGACAGGAAAGGGTTAAGCAAGTCCTATATATATATATATATATATATATATATATAGTAGAAATATTAAGTATATGTCATCAAAATTGGCACGTTTAAGTTGGACTATTATAGACTATAGAAAAGAGTTTGTTGCGTTTCACTTAATCATTGCGTAAAATATGTGGTTATTTATAGATCCTCATTTATTTTCAAATTATATAATCTTTGCGTGATTGACGCAATCAAATCAACTATTCCGTTGACTTCATGTTGTCGTAAGGATGATTATGAAATTGATTAACCAACAACGCAGTTGTTCAATCGGTTATTGGAAAAGAAAAAAATATTGAATGACAGAACACTACTAAGCGTGTTCGTTAGGTTATCAACCTTGTCAACAAGTTGAAGTAACAGTATTGATGGCTGAACAATTTCCCTTTCCGAAGTTCAAAGAGAGAATGGTGAAGAGTTCAGGCCGCAACGAGTTATGGGGTTGATTTTGTGGACGAAGGGTAGCCCCAACATAAATATTGGGAGATTTTAGCCCCGGGTCCCGCTTCCCCCTGGTGCCAATATTCAGTTACCATAACAAAATAACCATGTTGAAAATGAAACTCGTCTAAAAATGCAAGAAAATGTTTCAGAGCCACCAGAAATCTAACATTTGCTGGGGAGCATGCTCTCGGATCCCCCTAGATATCTCGGTCTCAGGCCCCCTTAACCCATAACATCTTTCCATCCCCTGTCACGTCAGGCACGCATCAAGCCCATCAGAGCCCCACGTCCTTGTTGTGTTACAATATACTAAATGAAAAATTCTATAAGCTAGCCCAAAATGATCTTGAAATATTTCGTGTGTATAAGGCGAATGTTGTTACATGCGTGATGTTGTCAACGAGAAGCAATGTTTGTAAACTTTAAAAAGAAGTATTGTTTCGGATAAACTTCGAGGGCAGAAGTTCGTTTCAACCAGGAGACACTTAACGTGTAATAATTTATCAGATAAGACGCGAAGACCAATGGGACGTCTCTTTTATGACAAAGAAAACCTTTTGCAAGATTTGACACGAAACTCGACGGAAACGGGTGTCCGCTATAGCTCGGAAAGGGACACTTATATCAGTATAACGGCGTATAAACCGTAAATTTGAAACATTTCTTTTATACGAAAGCTTAAGCGTATATATAGCGGCCTGCAAAAGACAAGGAAACATTGTTAAAATTATTGTATCTAAATATTCGGATGTATATAGTGACGCTTTACGACTTCCCCAAACAAGTGCGGTGTCATGTTGTCGAACCCTCTTTTTAGAAAAAGAAACTTTCTGAAACAAAGACTAGCCAAAGCATGTTTCTACAGATAAATTATATTTCTTCCGGGGTCAGTTTTACTCGAGTATATAACAAGAAGACAACATCAACTAAGGCATCACTTTTACCAAGACTCGAGACCTGATTGTGGTGAGATAGAACACTAAATTTAGAATGAATACAGTATACGCCCTGTGTTTTTTATTGGCCGTTGGCTTAGTTGTAGCCCGGAATGCTGGTAAGGAAATCTAAGTGCAGATTGATTGAACACGTTTTAATTTACTGCATGATTATTGTATGTTTATCTGTATAGCTTCAAAAGATCTTTTAGTCAAAGTAAACATTTTTGATGTTGTTTTATATATAGATGAGTACAACTATGAGTCGCCAGAGATGCTTAATTCACAAAAGCATTATGATGAAAGACCTGAAACTGACGAACTCCCTGCAGCTGCAAACGACGAAAAACCTAAGATGATTGTTGAAGACTATAATGAAGGTGCAAGTGCCATGGTTCAACATGATCAAACAGATCCTGATTCAGTCAAGAACAAAGGATGTAAGTAACACAAGATGTACGAAAATAGTAGTAAGACTGTCCTATAGTTATAGTTATACCACAGGTAGCCCAAGCTCATTATATGGCGTCTTTTAATATATTTTTTACTTTACTCTTTTTCTCTTTACTTTAAACTATTTTTAACTATTAACTATTAAAAGGTATATTTTTGCTTTTGTTTGTGATTTTGATGAGATTTTGCATGGCATCCTCTCCGAAATCCTAAAGAAGAACGCTGAACGCTTGTACTGCAGGCTACATGTAATTTTATAAATAACCGTCAGTTTATAAACAGTTTTAGTATCGCAAAAATTCCACAAAAATACAAACATTTTTTAACTTTTAACTGCATCTACCTGTTCTTTGTCATTTCCTTTATCTTTTGTGAAAGTTTGAAACCATTTTGTTCAGAATTGAAGTACTTGTACTCGTGGGAATAATCAACACGTTTTGAGACCTCTATATAAATAGGAAGGTAGGCAAGTCCGGCGCCGGAAATCACACACTCGGGTCACTTCAAGAGCGAATAAATCACAGACAAGCGATCCCACGACGATTTAAACGCCAATACACAACACCTCGATGTTTTCTCATTGTACTTAGCTAAATTTGAGTCTCGTTGTATTTTCTCTTTTCCCAAAAATTGCCGATATCAATCTCTATTTCATCACGGAGGCCAGCGTTACGATGCTGGCACAGATCAGAGCGGACCTTTTTCAAACTGCCGCGACCTACTTGGGTGGGGAGGGTTGTGGATTTGTTGTATACATTTTTGCAGTGACAATTTCCCGTCACGGGTCGCCATGGGGGATGATTTGTCGCTCGGCAGTTTGAAAAAGGCCGCTCTGATCTGTGCCAGCATCGTAACGCTGGCCTCCGTGATGAAATAGAGATTGATATCGGCAATTTTTGGGAAAAGAGAAAATACAACGAGACTCAAATTTAGCTAAGTACAATGAGAAAACATCGAGGTGTTGTGTATTGGCGTTTAAATCGTCGTGGGATCGCTTGTCTGTGATTTATTCGCTCTTGAAGTGACCCGAGTGTGTGATTTCCGGCGCCGGACTTGCCTACCTTCCTATTTATATAGAGGTCTCAAAACGTGTTGATTATTCCCACGAGTACAAGTACTTCAATTCTGAACAAAATGGTTTCAAACTTTCACAAAAGATAAAGGAAATGACAAAGAACAGGTAGATGCAGTTAAAAGTTAAAAAATGTTTGTATTTTTGTGGAATTTTTGCGATACTAAAACTGTTTATAAACTGACGGTTATTTATAAAATTACATGTAGCCTGCAGTACAAGCGTTCAGCGTTCTTCTTTAGGATTTCGGAGAGGATGCCATGCAAAATCTCATCAAAATCACAAACAAAAGCAAAAATATACCTTTTAATAGTTAATAGTTAAAAATAGTTTAAAGTAAAGAGAAAAAGAGTAAAGTAAAAAATATATTAAAAGACGCCATATAATGAGCTTGGGCTACCTGTGGTTATACTTTTTTTGAATGGGATTTCCTGATTTTGCATACATGCAATGGATTAACGGCGTTGTTCTTGCCTCTTTTCATAGTATGTCACTGGGGAATTCAAGCATGGTTCAAAGCTGGATACCAAGTTCGATGTAACTGTATGAAATGGTAAGGTTTAATCACGTGCCAGATAATTACAAATAAAATTACGTTTAAGATATGCTCCATCAAGAAATGGAGTGCGCACGACAGCCAATCAGAATTGAACCATGCAGATAAAAACCGATATATATTAACTGCTAAATTCAAATGAAAAAGTTTACTCGAGCCTGTGCTCTACCAGTTGATCTATCGAGTCGACTAGGAACATGTGCTTATTCTATCCTATTTTGAAGAAATAAATATCGAGTCACTTTGTAGTTTTAAAAGTACTATTTGGAAGAGAGATCTCGTAGACTTAGTTCGGGATCTGAACAATATAATAATTGTAATCTATGTCATAATTAATATTGATAGAAGACTTTGAGTCGAGATTTAAATTTTGATAAGGACTTTTTCTCATCATTGGATTCTATCCATGATTAGTTATCTTATTTTGTATTGTATTTATAACTATATTAAGTATAGTTTTTTATTACTATTAAGTGTCTCCGATTTATATAATATAATATAATAATTATAATAATAATAATTATAATTATAATTATAATAAGAATCCAATTTTTTCAGTTGACTTTGCAGTGTTGGTAAATCACGAAATTTCTCATTAATTAATTACATTATAATTATTTGCAATTTTAAATTATGCCCCGTTTACGTAAGTGAATTTACCCACGAGTATTTAGCTTCTTTAATGATTTAATGTAATTTATTTTAGCACGTGTCAAAAAGAGGGAAAATGGGACTGTGCTTTTCATTTTGCTTTCTGTCCGTACTACTGTAAGTATAACTCGTTTTACGATTCTTGATTAAATTTAACCAAAAAATACGTTTAAATTTAAAATAGCGGTGTTTTTATGGAACACATGAAAATATCACTTATAATATCAATGATATCAATGTGATATTATAGGACAACTCATTGGTAACATCGAAAGCATGGTGACTAGTAAGTATCAGTAACAATTAGAGAACGAGCCCAAATTTTCTATGAGCTATATAGTTAACTCTGTCGCGTCTCGAGAGTTTCTTTCTATTTTTCATGTTAAATCACCTAATTGGCAAGTCATTATTTACATGTTGTCAGGGCCGTTGCATGCTTGTATATGTGTGTGTGTGTGTGTGTGTGTGTTGGAGGTGGGCGCGGTAGTCAGTGCTGATTCAAAACTTCCGAATCGAATCTTCTTACGTCCCCCGGGGCGTATTGTAAACTAGGAGTCCAAATCACGCCAATAATAGGGGTTAAAATTCCACGATCTTTCCGTCTGTACTTCTGAAGGTTTGTTTTAAGCTACGGTTCATTTACTTGTCCAACGCAAGGTGGAGCTAGGGTATTGATACGGAGAGAGAAGTGTTTTAGAAAGGAGTCTTCAGAGGGGGTGTTATCACTCGAACATAACCTTTTTATTTTGAAATCATCTTCGTGTACTGTACAAAGAATGGACACAGACTACGTCATAGTCTCACCAAGGTTCTTTTCTCAGCCTTCAGAAGCTTTACATGAACAAAAACTCAAACCATAGCCCAAATGAAACTCTAGTCCTAACCCTGAAATAAAGAAACACTATAGCCTTACTTCTAAACCCAATGACGTAATATTCTTTGTCCCGTACACAAATAATGATCCTTTTATTTAAATCAGCGTATCCACATTCACTAACTTTATTAATTTTGCCGTTTTTGAAGATTGTGGCAACTTGATCTACAATCCTGAAAAACAAGTGTGCTGTTGTGGTAAAGTTTACGATAAGACCGCCAAATGGAGCTGCTGTGGTTACTTCTATTACAACAGCCACATTTCTAAATGTTGTAATTATTATTCTGTCAAGCCAAAGAAAATGAAATGCCCAAGAGACAAAGTTGAATAAACTGTTTCCTCGTGGCTGAATATCACGGAAACTAAGAGGTGTCCGAGGCTAAAAATCTTACTCGATAGTTCCATAAATCTAAATAATTTCTTATTATTAACTTAATCAGTTGTAATTTCCACTGGATTATAATTTTGTGTGTGTGTGGGTTTTCAATAAATGTTCATGATATATACATATGGGATTGTGCAACATTTTCTCCTGTATCAGTATTTATAAAGTGTCATGCAGTCTTACGCAGGCTATTATATGATTGGTCGAGCTTCTCTATCAGAGTTTATAAAATAATTGCTGCAGCCGACCCTCAGGGAGGCAGCACACTTATCTTGACTTGGGTCCCTGTGTTTCGTGTGCAGACCTCTTCGCGGAACTATGTAAAGCGAACATAGACTCGGCACAGTGGATGTCTGGATGAGGTTTTAGTTTCGGATATTATTAGAAGGGTATTCGTTTGATTTGAAATATGACCGCTCGACCGCCAGATAAGTCGTTAAATTCAGAAATATTACAAACGTGCATGTTTACGTGAAGTTCGATTTGGCAAAGGTGTCGCTTGAATGGAAAATTTATAACTTCGCGAGGCTTGCTCAATCTCGAGTAATTAGTTGTTTGAATTAGATGTATGGCGTTCAAATGGTCATATTGAATTTTGACATATAAACGCGCCATATGATTACCGTATGTTAGAAGGCTACGTGGTTTAGATTGTTATCGAGTGGAACACGGCAACAAACGACAGCGTCTTAATTCAAGGAGACACTATAACCTCAATGTTTTTGTCAACGGTGACATCCCGCATGATTTCCATATGTTATATTAGGGCCGTTCGTTTGTTCGATTTGAAATATGACCGCACGAAATTTATAACTTCGCGAGGCTTATTCTTTCGAGTAAATGTTGTTCGAATTAGATGTATGGCGTTCGAATGGTCACATTGAATTTTGACATTATAAACGCGCGTTACGCGCCATATGATTACCGTATGTTATTTTAATATTATAAGGCTATATGATCGCCTTAGCTTGATACATGGATACATGCTTGATCGAATGGTCACATTGAATTTTGACATTATAAACGCGCGTGACGCGCCATATGATCACCGTATGTTATTTTAATATTTCAAGGCTATATGATCGCCTTAGCTTGATACATGGTTTAGATTCTACATTCTATTTATTTGATCCTCTATATGTTATAGAAAATTTCTAGCATCATTCTGCTGGTATGCCTGATCCTGAACACTGCTCCAACCTCGTATCCCAGAGGCATGAGGCATCGTAATTATCCCGAAGTACAAGAAATTGTTTCTGAATTATTTTATAAAAATAACAGAATATGTTTATTTTATAAAAATAATATAATACGGTTTCTATAACGTGATCGAAACCCTCGTGAAGTAAAATACTAGAGAAGTTGGGAAAAACCACTCGCTTCAGCGGCTCGTGCTTCTCCCTACACTTCTCTCGTGTTTTTATAACGCCATTCGGCTATCACAAATCCTCAATTTTCATTGGCTATCGCAGGAGTTACTATCCTAATGAGTTACTATGACTAATTGTTAAATAGAAACCTCTGGGATAAAAGTCGCGTGATTTCGAAAGAATATTTACATTTTTTATGAAAAATGTGAAATAAAAGTTATTGCTTGTGTTAGAAACTTGTAAATTTATACTAAAACAATCAGACTTTGTTTTGTATAAGCGATAGTCAACTCGGCTCCGCCCTCGTTGACGTTGTATAATTGTTAAATAGAGACCTGGGCAAACGTATTCTATTATTTAAACAGAGATACAAATTAAGTCATTTTCATTTTTTTAATACAAAATTAGACAGTCGTAAGACACTTTCTATAGTTTATAAAACAAATAGAAAATAGCTTTTGTATCTCTGTACTGTGAGAAAAATATGAACGACACATTTCAACAGGAAAAATACCGGAAAACACTCGGTTCCGTCTCGTGCTTTCACGAGGCATTTTCCGATTGAAATGACATCAATCATGTTCCTATCAGAGTACAGAGACACGCAAGTAATTTTCTATCTGTTAAATAAACATACAGATTACATAGGCATGCCAAGGACGCTATGATGCATAATGCGCAATGTTACATAAAAGATTTTTAGCCACGATTTATTTTTTAATGCAAATTTGGTTGTACAAAAGATTGATGGTGCACGTCTTGCCGTTCACCAACATTTACATTTATGAGTTATCTTCCTAACATATATCCACTTCAAGTACACAATGATTGCAATATATTGTATCAGGCATTAACTATAACGTTGCATATTTCTTGTAAACCTCTTATTATTATATTATATTAGTATAAATGCACAGGTGATTATAGAAAATCGCATGAGGACTTTTCCAAAGACATACTGTAACACCAACGAGAAAACGTAATGATAAGGAAAAATTAGGCTTATTGCTGAGTTGAAGATGTATCCCAGTTTGTGGAGGATCAGTCGAACAGACAGAACAAATGCCATCCAAATGTTGTCTGCAAAGTTTTCTCTTGTTCCTGAGCATTTGGAGAAAGTTATTCACTCAACCGATGTCAGAAAATGTTCAAAAAAGTAGACTTGTAACACCCTCTCATGCAACTTGTGCCGCGCAAAATTTTTTCGCGGCACAAGTTGGGTTTCACACACAGTGAAATCGCGTAACGTGTATTTATAATGCGAAGCCGTGAATTTTATGTGAATTAATGAAATGTGAACATTTTCACTGACCTCCGACACCTATCACAAACCTTTTAGAGTTCTCGATAACTCATTTTTAGCCATTAATAGTATAGCTGATTTATGTTCACAAAGTATTGTGGTTAAATGCACACGCCATAGTTTTAGATACGGTGTACATCATAAGTGATCCGTAATGGAATACTATTTTTTTCGGCGCCAAAACCTATTAGTCTCACCCATCGGTCTCACCGCGGTTACATTTGGGATATACACATACATTGGCGTCAATTATATGATGGCGGACGCAAGAAAGAATTGTATAACAAGCCGACAAACCATATACTTAGTTTGCACGGCGCCGGCCAGCTGCAAGCTGTAGAAATTACTCAGCTATACATGGTCATCTTTATATATAAAGTCAATCACATGAAAGTGAGAACAATTCCTCAAGTTTCTTAACAATCTATGGTTGATTATTTTTCGGTGTCGTTTTACCTTAGTTCATATCAATTTAAATTTAACTACAATTTTAACTAAATCAGTATATTTATGAATATCGCAAAATAAATAAATGAGGCTCAATTAGAAAGAAACATTAGCTGAAACTGAGCCGGATCGAACCGGTTTTGACATGAGTGAAGACAGGGAAGGCGGACAAAGTTGTCCCATATTTAAAATAAAATTCCGTGATCCAATTCACGATTTCCCACTGGTATTTGTCTTATCGATATATCGCTTTTGTGTTATTTTCGCGGCAACTGACGCAGGCATGCGGCTATATCTAACAAACAGCTTGGTATTTAAAACTAAATATCCTTTATTCTTTGAACACAATTTCCCACATTTTTAGTCATGCTTGTAAAAAGGTAACTATGAATTAAAGTTATGTACAACTGTGATTGGTGTACCTTACCTTTAACGTGGAAAACCGTTCCCTTGTCTCTTTGATAAATCTAGCCTGACACCTTGTTTCACCACGAGTGGGAGGTCTCTAACAAGTCCGGCTGTCTACGTTTACTCTCTATAACTTGCCCAGCTGCGCAAAACACGCTTATTGGCCAACTCATTTTTATCATTGATAACCACAAACTTTAATTTTTTATTTTACGGTACCATGCATGATCTGGTGTGTAGATCAAAGACGACTTGGATGATTAATTAATGACTTGTTAATCATTTATCACTTGCGGCACAGCCGCTGCACTCTCGCCCCTTGCAATCTTACTGACTTATATAGTATCCCATTTTCTGTAAAGGGGAATTACGAACAGCTTGGATTAGGATACGAATTTGGATATGTTATATGTATCAGCAGCGAAGTTAGGTCATCATCTTTATGTACAGGAGAAACAATGGACACGGATCACACGACGTCATATGCTCATTAAGGCCGGTGGCTCGATAGTCTAAATCATGAGAAATCGCATTTTCCCGCATAAAAATGTTTGTAATGTAGATCTGAGCTTCATCGTGGTTCATTGCACAGCTCTAGTGGTGGTCTTGTTTACTGAAATGTTTTATACCGTCAAAGTTTACAGAAATCGTGTTGCCAATAAACCCAGAAAACTAATTTGCATAAAATCTGCCGCTTATCACAAGTGTGAAACGTTTCAATAATCAAGACCACCGCTAGAGCTATGCAATGAACAAAAATAAAGCTCAGATCTTTTTATGGGAAACATGCATTTTCTCATGATTTAGACAATCGAAGTTGTTTTCTTCATGGGATCAGAAGCTTTACAAGATCAAAAACCTTAACCATAACCCAATGAAGAAATACTAATCCTACTAGTAAACCCAAAATTTCAATGGTGTAATATTTTGTGTCATGTATACAAAGAAGGAGCGGAATGCAAATGATTATCAACTAACACACCTTTTTGTATATTTAAAATGCTATATTTAAAGCAAGCGTAGATCAGCCATGTAGCATTATTGACAAGTCGATCTATGGTATATGACCCTCAAAAATAGCGAATGGAAATTTTTATTTCATAACTTTAGAACCTTTTATCTGAATGTGCTATCTTTAGTCCATATTTAGTTATACATTTAACAAAAGGGTATTGTCTAACAAAAGGGTATGTCTCTTCAAAGTTTGATAGAGATAAGTTAAATACTGAAAGACGTACGGTTGTTTGAATTTAGATTTCAAGGACAGCCTTGGTTACCATGGCACCCAAATATGCTGATAAGCACATGAATAAAATCATTTCAACATATGCTTATAATATAATACAATATAATATAATATTTAAGTTATATGTAAGTTATATTTGGTTGAGTTAACTCTAAAGAATGTATTTATGCGAGTCATATCTCGTTTAATTTCGTGACATATATTGTCGTTCTGCGACATGTAAAGGAATTTTCTGCACATGTAGATAGACGCGGAGTAATAACTGATAACAACAATTACCATCAATAATTTATTTCAAATTAGTTGAAATCCAATAAAGAGATCCTCCCCTTTGACATCAATACATTTAATGTTTCTCATGATGAATCATCGGTATTTTTCGAGATGACTTCGTATGATCTTTAATTAAATTTTCATTTAGTTTGAGCTTAGACAATCCAGAGGCATGTGCTATTGTCTATGGTTTGAGTCAGCAAAAAGTTCATTTGAACATGTATATATGCCTGAAAGTTATGCGGTATATATATGAACATGTATATATGCCTATAGGTTTGCAGTAATCTTTAAAGTGTCCCTAACCTCAAAAAATTTTATTGTCTTATTTGGAAGAACTTTTAAAATGATAAAGTAACTTCTTTTGAAGATTTTCACTTCTTCGCTTTCTTATATATTATAAGATATATTAGCCTGCGAAACAGGCGCTTTATTTTTTCGAGTTTTTTAGAGCTTTATTTATTTATTTTAGAGCTTTATAAAATCGGGAGGAGAAAAATAAAAAGGCGAAAAAAATATGGGGGGGGATCGGGAGAGAAATAAAAGGCGAAAAAAAATTGGGGAAAAATGGGAAAGAGAAAAAGAAATCGTGAGAAAAAAATTGGGGGAAAAATTGGGGGGGGGAAGAAATCGGGAAGAGAAAAAAAATTGGGAGAAAAAAATTGGGGGAAAAATTGGGAAGAGAAAAAGAAATCGGGAAGAGAAAAAGAAATCGGGAAGAGAAAAAAAAGAAATCGGGAAGAGAAAAAAAAGCTTCGCAGGCTAAAGATATATCAGTTTGTTTGATATGCAAATATCTGGAATTTCGTCACACATGCATAATGAGTTATCAGAGCATGTTATATATCTTTGCGTTCATGAAATAAAAACACTAACGTGTGAATAACACGTGTGTGCGTTTCTCCCACAACACCAAACTTCTTGATTTTAAAGGATTTCTTTCGAGAATGAAAGAGATATACACATTTCTATGCAAACATTTGCATATCAAACAAACTGTTATATCTCAAAAAGAAAGCAAAGAAACGAAAATCTTCAAAAGAAGTTACTTTATCATTTTAAAAGTTCTTCCAAACAAGACAATAAAACATTTTGAGGTTATGGGCACTTTAAAAGTAACGTAGTGTCTTACGCAAGCTCTCATTGGTCGAACCTCATTTCAGAGTAACAGATACACAAATGACGTCATTTTCATTTTGTATAAGATTGTCTCTCTCGTGAGACACTTGCTATTTTAGAAAACAAATAGAAAATGGCTATTGTGTCCCTGTACTGTGATACTGTACGTGATAGAAACATGGATGACGCCATTTTAACCCTTAAAATCGACCTAGGCAATCACTAGGCATTTTCCCGGGTAAAATGACGTCATTCATGTTGCCATCACAGCACAGTTTTAGAAGTGCAATGATATACGGCAGTGAAACATATAGGCAGTCAAGGAAGACGATGTTCGAAGACTTGAATGTACTGATTTGAGGATGATTAGATGGATGGGTAATGGAACATTGAGAGACAAGAAGACGCATAGATATCGCAGTAACCCTGCTTGTAAATTAATTACAAAAATGTTCGCGGAGGACAACTGGTTTTACAACAGGTGAAGTTGCCTTTGCGGTTCTCAGCTTTCTCATGACGGATTTTGCTGACTGAGATTGATACCTGTCTTGCCTACTCGCAGCCCAAAATTTCGAAAGGAATCTTAATTTCTATCTGTCCTGCAGGCAAAATAATAATTTGGGTTTGCCTAAGTAACCAGGCCTTATTGCAGCCAATATTGGGGTTAGGGTTAGAAAACTCGTTAGGCGGCGGGTTAGGGTTAGAAAACTCGTTAGGCGGGGAGTTAGGGTTAGGATCTTTGTTGTTTTGGGGTTAGTGGTTATTTACATGGTTAAGTGACAAAATTCTGACGATTATATAGCTCCCCTTTTTAATAGCTAATACTGGCGGCCATTTTGAATTAAGGCCTGATTACACAGGAAATTTCAAAAAATGAGCCCAAATTATATTCAGCATATCCTCCTACCTAGAATTACCAATAATCGGTAAGTGTGCAAATACCAATAATTGGTTATTTAACTAAGGATACCACTGATCTCTAAGGCATCTCGAGTCTCGACCAGCGGTTCGCGTTTGCAGGAGAAAATTATCCGGCTGCACGCGTATGTATGTGTATATAGGAAATGGCTAAAAGGATGTCTCTGAAGGCCCTTTCTGTTTTTAAAACGTGTTGTGCTGCGTAGGCAGTGTAGAAATACAAATCAAATATCTAAAAACGTTGGTGTACTGCCGAAATAGCGTGTAAGTAGTCTACTATAAAGTTTCACGAGCGAAGGCCCTTCGTTAGGTAGTATTAGGTTAAGAGGTTATGATTAGCATACTCTAATGCAATGCTACAATCTGATTGGTACGCTATACGCGCTAGCTAGGCCGCATGTTACGGCGATTGACGCGTTAAGTCGAGTTTTTCGCCAAAAAACAATGCTTATGTCTCGTTCTTCGAACTAACTTATGTTCGTTATTTCTTCAAAATTATTATTATAACATAAGGTTGTTTTTTGACATAAGCATTGTTTTTTTTGCGAAAAACTCCCCAAACGTAACGCCTGCCACGCAGGCTAGAGAAGGCCTGGCTGCATGGGTGAGTAAAATAGAAGAAGAGCGGGAGCACTTGAATATTTGACGACCAAGGTCGGTTGCGTTTTAAATAACACAGGTTGTAGTGAGATATGAGATAATTAAAGAGAATGAGTGGATTACGATTCGTGGACGCCTTGAAAAGGATTGGCTATGAAGACAATTTATGTGCTGAGAGCTTCGATTGGATGTTTGAACATGAAGCCATTTTGCCTTTCCTTGAGTGGTTTTGTGACAGCATCCATGCACAGAACATATTGTCAGATCAAGAACTGAAAAGGTAACTTAGATTTTTATTACAGAGGATCCAACGAGCATTTATTAATGAAAGTGAAACACACTTATGTTCAAACGAAACTTGTCGTTGTTCAAAGCAAAAGCAAAGCCACAAGCCATTAGCCATTAGGCATTAAAGGTGATGTTGATTTGTGTATGGCATGTATGCTGAATCTGTATTGTTGCGATCGTTTAGTTTTGAAGAATTGGCTGTATCAGGGAAGGGCGTTCTTGATGTAAGTAACATCATAAAATAAGTACTGTATGTGATTTGATTGTCTAGTAGAGTTATTTAATTGCTATTTAATTATTAATATTATTATTATTATATTATTATTATTATTTTATCCCAGTATAGGTAATATAGGATATTACCACAGGCATCTTTAACAATATTAAAGAAAATTGTTGTGCTTCTGGGTCCTAGTGGCCATGCGGATTCTTAAGACAATACATGGATGATTGTCAAGCTCATATCCTCAGAAAAATATTTCTGAGTCCTGGACAGGAATCAAACCTGTAACCTTCTGATCACTTTTGAAAATAGCTCTAACCATTGAGCTAGGTTACAATGATGTATTTGTTTCGATTGATACAGTATATGTAGTGTTATGTACTGCCTATTTGGTAGGATATTAGCTTGACGATCGTCCATATGTATTGTCTGTCTATTCCATTACTGATATATAGTGACTATAGGCAGTACATATATCAATTGAACCAGTATATCATTGTAACCTTTGCTCTACAATACATGTAACATATTAGTCTTGTTAAGCTCAATGCATGTTAGAGCATCTCACTGGCAATCAGAAGGTTACGATCATGCATGTATCATCTGTCTACTCCAAGCTCTCCCACATTCACTACAGGAATGTGTATATATTCGCACATCTCTTAATATCATTAGAGATGCCTGAGGTACTGTAATCTTATTGAAAACCAATGATTGTAATGGCCATCTGATCAATGACAACCTTAACCAATCAATGATGATCGCTGCCGAAGCTGTTAGAAACATCAGTCACCAACAATAATCTTTCTTAAGACTACAAAAACCTGGGCGATCAACTTTAATTAACTTCACACTTCTAATGATCCTCCTGGGTTCAAACCATTTACTGTACTTTGAACTTTGCATTTAATATTCACTTTGCATTTCAATCTCTGACAAAGGACTTTTACTTGAAACATTAGACCTCCTACACACTATTACAGCTATAGTATACCAACCTTTTAGAGTATTTGATTTGTATTGACCTCAGGTTGTGGAAATCAATCTCCCAAAATTGCCACTCAACCTGTGGTCTTGACAAATCAATATGCTTCTGTAATTAGTAGCAATGTTACATATAACACTTGTATCAGTTTTTCTGTTTATCTACTGTACATGTAAATGGGACAACAGTAGTTTAGCGTACGCTGTTGTGGCCACCCTACCACGTTTATTATTATATATACTTATGATTATTTTAACTCCTGCCCTACTACGTACAGGTATGTACTAACTACAGTATAATGTACTTTTATGTGGCAAAACATGATAAAATAAAATTCTAGAATATTTCTAAAATCTCCAATGGGTGATTGCAATTGGAAACATGGTATATACCATTCTCATCATCTTGATGAGTAAGGAGAATTTACATTTTTATGTTATAAACAAATGCTACTTCTATGTTTTATTTATTATTTCATAAAGGAAATAGAAAACAATTTTTTGTGTTCCCACTGCAATTTCTCATTCTCCCAAACATTCAGTACAATGTTTCTATAACTTTATAGAAACGCCGAAAATGTTTACGATTTTTTATACTAATTTTGTTTTTTTTACAGTATATACTGTACATGTATTTGCAATTTATTTTTCTAACTTTTATAATAAAGGGAGAAAATCTATCACAAGCCTTAAGGAGTATGCAAGCACTGGAAACTGAGGAGGATTCAGAAGAAGAAATTAGGTGCTTAAAGAAGAAGTTGGGAGGCTATATCAATATACTAAACATATACAGGGTTCAAATTAATTATTGACCAGCATATAATAATTATACCGTGTGCTTGAGGCATATATATAAGCTCATATATATATGTATATATATATATATATATATATATATATATATATATATATATATATATATATATATATAT
This sequence comes from Chrysogorgia sp. JL179-B06, assembly GCA_035772405.1. Classification (NCBI taxonomy): domain Eukaryota; kingdom Metazoa; phylum Cnidaria; class Anthozoa; order Scleralcyonacea; family Chrysogorgiidae; genus Chrysogorgia; species Chrysogorgia sp. JL179-B06. Next base: position 1,554,928 of record JAYKKM010000403.1, on the reverse strand, counting down.
ATATATATATATATATATATATATATATATATATATATATATGAGCACTACACTGATGAGGCCCAAAAGGCCGAAACGGTACCGTCTGTAGTTATATATATATATATATATATATACAGTATATATAGCAAAGTGAAAAGGTGGTAAACTGCCAATAATTTAGTGACGAGATACTGACGTTTCGAGCGGAGCCCTTCATCAGAGTAAGACGAGATGAAATAAAATAAATAGGGCTTATATATATGCCAAAAGGGTGTCACAGGTAGAAAGTAGCCAATCAAATGCACGGGAAATAAACTAACTAATAATTAATGAGATGGGAAAAGTTAAGTCATTTACTATTTTTACAGTCGATCAATAAGCAGACTGAGGGGGTGGGAGAAATGACAGGTCCAATATTTAAGGGGATTAGGCGATAATAATAGAAACAAAGACTTGAAAAGGAATGAGCATAAGCTAATAATAAAAAGTTCATAAGCTAATAATAAAAACTTCCAAGCAAAATAAAATGACAAAAAGCTTTTACGAAATTAAATAAAAGAAAAACGTTCGTTAAGACCAAGAGGATGTGTGGTGCCAAGTTTAAAAATGAGACGCTTCTCTTGCCGTTTGCGGTTATCGTTGCCACCGGAAATGGGAAGGATGGCACAGACCATATATATATATATATATATATATATAATATATATATATATATATATACAATGGAGAGCAGATGGTACAATATTGTTTTATTATATACTGTGACACTTTGGTATTTTTAGGTATTTTTTATTTCTTGCTTATTCACTTTAGCAAAACATTCTGCTATTTTGATTATTAATTTTATTACTGATATATGAGCTGATAGCTTACTTAGAGTATATGAACCAATCATAATATCATCTAACTCTATTGCTTATAAAATGAGAATAAAATATACTAAAAAATAAAATATATATGATAAAAGAACCAAGCTTTTGGACTCTGCATCCATCCCCAAGGCTATAAGACTATGACTATCTCTGCCGAACATTAGATATCATGGGATGAAGAATGTAGATTGATGGTTGCAGCAAAGATGGGATTCTTCCTATCTTCGCTGCAATTATCAATGTACATGCTTTGTAGAAGCATGGACGATTTGATACCAGCTGAAATTTACAAATGTGGTGGTGAGCGACTGATTAAGAAGCTGACTGCGTTGTTTGTCGCCACATGGAGTACAGGCGCTGTACGACAGCAATTCAAGGACGCATCAGTAGTTCACCTGTTTAAAAACAAAGGCAAAAAGGTTATCTGTGACAACCATCGTGGCATATTCCTCCTCGCAATCGCTGGTAAAATACTCGCAAAAATCATTCTTATCCAATCTGTGTATCCCGAGTCTCAGTGTGGCTTCCGTGCTGGTCGTGGCACAGTCGACATGATGTTCGCTCTGACAGATCCAGGAGGGCCCGTGAGTGTGATACAGACCTCTTCATGGTCTTTGTTGACCTGACAAAAGCCTTTGACACCGTCTCCAGGGACGCGTTGTGGAAAATCCTCTTGAAGCTTGGTATCCCAGAGAAGATGCTAAATGTCATCATCTCATTCCATGATGGTATGCTTGCGACAGTTCAATCTGCAGGTCAGTTTTCTCTGCCCTTCGATGTTACAAATGGCGCGAAACAAGGATGCGTCTTGGCTCCTGTCCTGTTTGCTCTGTTTTTCTCAGTCATGTTACGTTACGCGTATCAAGACTATGAAGTTGGCGTCAAACTTCAATTTCGATCAAGCGGCGGCCTGTTCAATCAGCAGAGGTTCAAATGGCCAAGACTATATGTAGAGCAGAACTGATCCGTGAGCTGCTCTTCGCCGATGACTGTGCCCTTGTCTCCCACTCCTTGGAGGAAAAGCAATATCTGGTGGATAGGTTTGCAAAGGCAGCTATAATGCCTTTGGTCTCACCATCAGTATTAAGAAAACAGAACTTGTTCATCAATCTCCCTCCAACGCCGACCAATGAAATCCAGTCATCTACATCGATGGGAAGCCTATCAAAACATCCGAATCGTTTATATACCTCGGATCGAAGACAACTGCGAACGCCAGAATCGATGATGATATAACCCTGAGGATTGGTAAAGCCAGCAATGCTTTCAGCAAACTGACAAACAGACTGTGGAAGACGCACGACATCTCGCTCAATACGAAAGTACAAGTTTACCTTGCGGTTGTTCTAACAACCCTCTTGTATGACTGTGAGACATGGACCCTATACAGAGAGCAAGTAAATTCACATGCGCAGTCTCCGATCTATTGCCAATATCAAGTGGGAGGAGCAGGTAACAAACGCTGAAGTCCTCAATAGATGCGGTATTAGCGGTATGGAGGCTTTCCTCATCCGATATCAAATGCGTTGGGTTGGCCATGTTATTCGAATGGACGAATCTCGTATTCCAAAGATTGTCCTTTATAGCCAACTAATTGATGCCAAGCGACGGATCGGTAGGCCCCTGCTGCGGTATAAAGACAAGGTCAAGGAAAATCTGAAGCGTCTCAATCTCGATCCGAAAAAGTGGGAGCACCTGCCCTTGGATCGCGCTGGCTGGCGTAAAGAATGCGTGAGAGGATCCGCGAAGTTGAAGTGAGGAGGCTATATCATAGGAAGTCACAAAGGGAAGCATGGAAAGCTCGACAACTACTTCCAGTCGGTGACGAGCATGTGTGTGTAGTCTGCAATTTTCATAGTAGATCAAAAGCAGGACTTGCAACTCACTCAAGGATCCATCGAGTTGTGGTTGAAGAAGCTGAATGGAAATGCTCAACTTGCCAAAGGCCTTTCAAGTCAAAAAGAGGACTGTCGAATCAGTCGAGGAATAGACAGTGGTTGAGACTTATTGAAACTTTGATAGCGACGGGAGAGTCCATCATATATATATATATATATATACATCAGTGATCCACTCGATTATGGTCTCGTGGGCCACTTTTTTGTTCTTACCACGTTCTGACGTCATCTGTGCATCTATAACTGAACAGACAACGGCAAAATGTTATTAATTGACTATAACCAATAAAGCTCATGCACATAGTCATGTTATATTAAATAATCGCGGAAAGGCATAACAGGAAAGCTGGATTTTGGACTCTTTGACTCTTATACTGTAAATAATATTAATGTGTTCTGACCATTAATTGGCTAATACGTTTGGCCCACATGCAACTGATTTAACATCAATATCCTATTAATTAATTTATATTTCAGGGAGGAAATGGAGTTTATGATGGAGGAAAAACAGTGTTTGGAAAATAGATTAGAAACTCTTGTAAAACAGCGCAATAAAACGAGGTAGGTTTTTTTGTACAGCAGCATTAAACATATAACTTTTTACCAGCTATATGTTATAAATAATATCCTTAAATTGTTCATGTTTTACGTACACTATATATATATAAATTCTTATCTTTTAGAATAATATAGACTTATAGTTCTAATTCCATTGTAAATTGTAATCTATTATCTTTTCATCAATTATGTAAGAATATCGCAATTAATTTTATGTGATGATGATATTTAAATAAAACACCAATTATTATTATTTTCCACTCAAAGTATACTCCTTGTTTTTAGCGTATTACAAACAGAATTAAATTACAAACTATCGAAAATAAGCCACCTTGAAGATGAATCAAAATGCAAATTTCACGCGTGTTTGGATAAAACTCATTCTGATAACGCAATGGTGAGTACTAATTAGTGAACGTTTCATTTTTTCAAAACTTCTAATTCGTCTTCGACGAAGGAGACCTTATGGCGTCGTAATCGAGATTTTTTGGTGTATGTTTGTGTCGGGTTAGTGCACCATTCATCCGTGAAAAATAGGTTAACTATGCGTCAGTTCAATCGTCTTGGAATATGAAACCATCGGACCCCCGGGACTATGCGGGGATTTTAACATTTCACGAGTGTTAAAAACCCGGCTCAAAAATACCGTTCAGTTGTTAAAATACCCGGGCCGAAAGATTTAGTTTACCCTGATTTTCACAGTTTTCAATAAGAAAACATTTATAAGTTTAATATTCTTGCAACAAACAGCACACAAAAAAATGTTAAAGTTTTCTATTTGTTTTGCTCATTTCGTCTTTTAATATAAACGTTCTTTCAAAACTGATTTTCTTGCGCATAGGCTTGCACTTCGGGCAGAACCACGAACCCTTTGGTGGATCTTTCAAACCGACACATCGAATGTGAAACCAACAATAATAGTCTAATTCTAAAAAGCATAAAGCGTTTGATCATCCTAAATCGATTAGTTCCCAGACTCTAAGTGTTAATCCCGGCTACACCATCCCCGCTATTTCATGTCAATGGTCAGTGTTAAAATCCCGGCTTCCCAGGAAAGTACATTGTTGGTACGCACTCCAAGATAATCAAATGGTCACATGGAAAATTATCTCCGAATCCCTAACCAAATTCAAACCTTAATACTATCCCTAGATCTAACCCTAATCCATAACTTTGGCTATGCACTAGTCAATTGAAACCCCGGACCCCGAGACTATGCGTGGGTTTAACGGGACTTTGCCGGGCAAAACGTCGATCTTTTGGAACCTCATGTTAGCAGACTATACCAACGCACTCATTCCAAACCGAATATCAGCATTCCTACCAAAACAGAATATACAAGCCGACTATACAAGCACGAGTCTAAGGTTTCGACTCTGTTTTGTCTGGTAGCGAAATGGCAATTATTGCATCATCCCGTCAGGCTTTGCGAAACTGAACGTTATAAATAGGCCGACAATTTTTAGCGATATTTAGGTATAATCTTCACGCGTGCTTTCTTTTTTCGCTTCCCTGATCGTTTGATCAGCTGTTTGAAGTCTCACAATGCTTACAATTACACACGCCGATCGCTGTAGACCTACACTAAAAGATGACCAGCGATTTCGAAACGGGTTGGTCCATGATCTCATTGAATTTACAATGAATACCAAGTTGTTTATGTACAGTATGCCAAAAGTATCTACTGTACAGTATATGAATGCCAAACGTAAAATAACGCATAACTAAATACTATACTTAACTGGAAACTTCTGACGACAGCCAATTTAAATAGTATCCCGATTTAACGCCTACCGGGCGTCTTGTTTGGATTAATGTTCAACTGTGTGGCACGAATGTGGATCCACACTAACAGATAAACTTGAAAAATTTCAAAACAGAGCAATAAGAATCATTCTACACCAAGGAAGACGTAAATGTACTCAGTAAATACGAGATGAGCTTAAACATTTCTCTAATTTACTGTACATAGTAAAAGTCGTTTTTTGCGATTTATTTTAATTTTTAAAATCTTAAATATATAACGTGGAATGCCCGGAGCAGCTAAAGATGACTTTAAATTATGAAGCAAAGGACTGGAACTCTCTAACACTGTAGATTATTTTAAGTAAGCACTTTTTAATTATCTTTTAGATTCTGACAGAAGTGCTCATGTTTGTAGTTTATAGCACATTTTTATATATTTTTAAACATTTCTACATTGTACAAATTATGATAAGAGCATACTGTAACATTTATATACACATACATTTTATACAATTCAAAATAAGTTATTATTATTATTATAATATCCCTGATGTTAACCAGTCTCAAACAACCTCTTAGCTCTTCTGACATCCTCCTGTCTCGCAATGTTGCATTACACATCCATCTAATCATCCTCAAATCAAAACGTTCAAGTAATATATGAAACACGAGGAAGAGTGTTTCATCAGGATATCCAAACACCAAACACCCTCTTGGATATCCTGATGAAACACTCTTCCGAGTGTTTCATATTACATCTCAAACAAATCAGTATTTTAAGAGAAAATCGAGGTGAAAGTTGGCTTAATTTATGTAATTTCTTCCTTCGATATCCAAACCACCGTCTCGGTGCTGATTTCCTTTGTTTTCGGCTCATGAATTATTAATGAGTTTGAGATGTCTTCTAACATCATCTTCCTTGTCTGCCCATGTTTCAAAACAGTATATCTTAATGATTTCCTCTATTGTTTCACAATCGTATATTATTGCACTTCTAAGACATGTACAGGTAGCATACAACTTTCCTTTCAGTTTCACTGATATTCCTCTGGAGGTCAACATTGGAAGCAACTCTTTAAATTTCTTCCAAGCACATCTAACTCGCACTTACGAGTCTGCACCAATGCTAACATTCTCTAAACTCTCTGCTTGTTGCTCTCTGCTTGTTGGTGCAACGAACACAATCTATGACTGTGGTTAGAACCTGTATAGCATCCCATGCATTCCATAGGACTTTTAGCGACATATTTTCGTCCTAAGGCTAAAGTTAAGTTTTAAGGTTCCGTATCGTCTTCAAAGCGGACTCATTTGGCAAACATTAGTTTCGAGAAAGGAGGTGCCGGGGAGGGAAGGTGAAAGAAAGTTGCGGTTTAATACGATGAAAGATATATGCTGAATCTGTCATATTTTCTTAATAGCGCTCCGTCGAGATGACGTCAGTACCGATGTTTGTCCGCTTTTACCCATAATTCTTGCGGCCATAACAAAAGAAATAGCTCATTTGCAATAATTTGTGAGTCAAATTTGGTTTGTTTGTCCGCTTTTTGAGCTATTAATAGCAGCCAGACTCTACGCTATTGCAACGCACACCGGATGCAATGTTTGTATGCGGAAACATGTCAAGCGCTAAAGCTTGAATGTGTGAAAAGTGCCAGTTTAATTATAAGTATATTGCCATTACAAAGAAAAGCCCTTGCTTGTTGTAGACGAGGCCTGCTGTTCACGCTTCATCCTGTTCAGTCTGTTGACTCTTCACCCTGTTGACTCTTCACCCTGTTGACTCTTCACCCTGTTGACTCTTCACCCTGTTGACTCTTCACCCTGTTGACTCTTCACCCTGTTGACTCTTCACCCTGTTGACTCTTCACCCTGTTGACTCTTCACCCTGTTCACGTTTCACCCTGTTCACGTTTCACCCTGTTCACGTTTCACCTTGTTCACTCTTCACCCTGTTCACGCTTCACCCTGTTCACGCTTCACTCTTCACCCTGTTCACGCAAGCTTCACCTGTTAACTCTTCACCCTGTTGACTCTTCACCCTGTTGACGCTTCACCTTGTTCACGCTTCACCCTGTTGACTCTTCACCCTGTTCTCGCTTCACCCTGTTCACGCTTCACCCTGTTCACGCTTCACCCTGTTGACTCTTCACCCTGTTGACGCTTCACCCTGTTGACGCTTCACCCTGTTGACGCTTCACCCTGTTCACTCTTCACCCTGTTCACGCTTCACCCTGTTCACGCTTCACCCTGTTCACGCTTCATCTTGTTCACGCTTCACCCTGTTCACGCTTCATCTTGTTCACTCTTCACCCTGTTCACTCTTCACCCTGTTCACGCTTCACCCTGTTCACTCTTCACCTTATTCACACTTCACCCTGTTCACGCTTCACCCTGTTCACGCTTCACCCTGTTCACTCTTCACCCTGTTCACGCTTCACCCTGTTCACGCTTCACCCTGTTCACGCTTCATCTTATTCACTCTTCACCCTGTTCACGCTTCACCCTGTTCACGTTTCATCTTGTTCATCTTGTTCACTTCACCTTGTTCACTCTTCACCCTGTTCACGCTTCACCCTGTTCACGCTTCACCCTGTTCACTCTTCATCCTGTTCACGCTTCACACTTCACACTTCACCTTATTCACACTTCACCCTGTTCATGCTACACCCTGTTCACTCTTCACCCTGTCCACGCTTCACCCTGTTCACGTTTCACCCTGTCCACAGTTCACCCTGTCCACGGTTCACCCAGTTCACGCTTCACCCTGTTCACGCTTCACCCTGTTCACGCTTCACCCTGTTCACGCTTCACCCTGTTCACGCTTCACCCTGTTCACGCTTCACCCTGTTCACGCTTCACCCTGTTCACGCTTCACCCAGTTCACGCTTCACCCTGTGCACGCTTCACCCTGTGCACGCTTCACCCTGTGCACGCTTCACCCTGTTCACGCTTCACCCTGTTCACGCTTCACCCAGTTCACGCTTCACCCAGTTCACGCTTCACCCAGTTCACGCTTCACCCAGTTCACACTTCACCCTATTCACGCCACGTGCGAGACAGATTCTCTCCTGGTTCTCCCCGTCAATCTTGCGGTGCAGTGCATCGTCCTCATCATTTTGAAAAAATTATGAATGTTTTTTTTTGTATAGCTGAACACTAGCACGAAGGCGATAACTAATACCGTGAAAGATTTTACTCAGTTATATGATTTACCCGTTGGACAAAAAGGTACAAATGTTTTCTATGTAAACATCATACATTGTAGTCTGCGTCGCAACCCGACTTTGGGAGCATCTAGTAAGTTTACCGTATATGGAACAGTTAACTTTATATGTATAACGAGCAAATAGAAGGTATTGAGGAGCAAATAGAAGGTATTGAGGAGCGAATAGCCTGTAATAACGAGTAAAATGCTATGCAAGGAGGGAAACCATGGATGAAACACTATGCCATAAATTGTCCAGCTTTTGCCACTCTAATCTTCTCACAAACATTGAGATTGTTGTCCTTTTAACTACACAATACGTATGGGAGGATTGTGTTTATTAGCAATCCCGTTATTTTCGGATGCAATTTTATTGTATTGTATCGTATCGTATTGTACTATTGTATTGTATTGTATTGTATTGTACTATTGTATTGTATTGTATTATATGTATTATATTGTATTGTATTGTAACAAACAGATGTTGGCGTACGGGTGCTGTACTAATAGCCACTGTGTAAATATAACTCCAATAATAGGAATAAATATGAAAGCTGAAAGTTCTCAAAAGAGCTGGATATAATATGAAGAGCGAAATAAGAGAACTTTAAGTGTCGAAAAATACTTAAGTACTGTAAGAGTATTTACGTATATTCATGATCGACGTTTCGGACGATGTGTCCTACTTCAGGTCAGATCAATAAGGACACATCGGTCCGAAACATCGTCCAAAGGTGGCGGTTTAAGTTTACATATTTCACTTGTTTTTAACCATGACTTCATTTCTTTTTGTATTCATTTATTTACTGTAACTCTGTTTGTATTCATATATGTTGTTTGCTTGTTTTCAAATCGACCGAGAAAAGACTAGCCGGTCTGTACGCAAAAGCCTAAACTCATTACACGGCTTCATATAGGAAACCCTGTAGGAAACCAATATGCGTGCGTCATTAGGCGTACAGACCATAAAGTTAAGGCAGCTATATAGTAATGGTGAAAATATCGTTGTATATTCTTATTCTGAAAGTTTCTAAAGTGTGTTGATTACTAGCCTCTTCCGCAGGCAACGTGGTGGGTTTTAGTTAAGCGAGTGAAACGTTAATGTACGAGGTGAAAACTTACGGGACAAATAGAAAATCAAAAGGGACACTCCACCCCCAAAACAAGTGTTGCTTAAATGAAAGTTATTTGTCGCCTCACACGAGAATGGGTATTAGTTTTTTTTCTAATCGTTTTAGTTTTAGAGAAATTTGGCTTTGTTTATCGTATTTTTGGTAAATTGAAGGCCGCCATTTTGTTCTGATTGTGGGCGAATGCGGTCGATTCCATTATTTTTTGACGTCATTGAGTGATAGAAACACTATACAAAGAAACCCTTCACAACAGCACGTGGTCTTAGTCTATTGTGCAGATTTCTATTCGCACCATTGCGAAAGATTTCTTTTCATAGGTTTTCTATCACTCAATGACGTCAAAAATTAACGAGAGCGACCGCATTCGCCCGCAATCAGAACAAATAAGGCGGCCTTCAATTTACCAAAAATACGATAAACAAAACCAAATTTCTCTAAAACTAAAAAGATTAGAAGACAACTAAACCCATTCTCATGTAAGGCAACGTCGAAGAACTTTCATTTAAGCAACACTTGTTTTGGGGTGGAGTGTTCCTTTAAGCAAATCGAATTTTATGCAGAAATACTAGAGAAAACACAGCAATTTATTTAATGAAAAAGGGAGCAAGGCTCAGCTCTACGTGAAGCGAAGTATGACGCGTCATGCCGCTATAGACGGCGTTGAAAATTTATGGCTGTCTTAACCGTGTGTTGGTCAATGGTCCGAGCACTGGTACGTTAAGTTGGGTTTTTTGGCAATTAATGATTTCATTGTTGTTGTTTCTTTTTTAGAGAGGACAATGGCTGCATTTGTATCGCAGCTTTCCCTGGATGATTACCATGGATCTGAGGAAGTTTTTACTAATGAATTGACCAAATATACGAAAAAGCAGTTCTTCGAGGTTAGTTCTACGTGACATCGAAGGTTATTTTAATGGTCGTGGTCTAATTAACAACAAGACGCCCGCTAGGCGTTAACTCGGGCTATTGTATATATTTCTTATTCGCCAAATTTGTCAGTTTGTCAGAAGTTTCCGGTTAAAATTGTTCAGCTAAACTGCGGCTAGTCTCTTAACTACAGTTTAACTGTTGTATGGGCATTTAAATTGGAGTAAACTTCTGAAACTCTGATCCTGACCCCACTGCGGGATTTCTCCCATCATGACCTCGCACGCCATGTATTTGTTGATCACAAATCGGAAAATGATGTTTCCTCGTAGATTTTGAACGTTATCTCGGTCAATATTTAACCGATTTCAATTCTGAAAACAGATTTGGAATTACCGAGTCTAAATACACAATGTAACGTGTAATACATAATGTAACGTGTAAATACATAAACAACGTGTCAATTATATTACGCGAACGTGCATACCCTACGTAAAAACCTGTTTATGTACTTAGAAATTAATCGGCAACCAGGCGGCCGCTTCGTCGTAGATTTTTGAACGTTATATCAGCCAATATTTACTCATTTTAATTCTGAAAACAGATTTGGAATTACCGAGTCCAAGTACATAACACATGTGCCTTCAGGTGATATCAACACAGCATGTTTACCTGTCCCTTGCAAGTTGACTTCATCAACGTTCTTTGTGATTCTATTTACAGGATTTTAGCGATTTAATGACATATTTAAACGAGAGTTTTCATATAACATTGTATTCAAGTTTATATTCGTGTTTACATTTGTATACGTTTGGCATTCATATGTATACTTTTGGCATTCATAACTACTGTAACTTGGCATTCATTATATGTCTCATTGAGATCGCGGACCAACCGTTTCGAAATCGCTCGCGTCAAAGTACATTACTGATCAACAATTAATTATCAACAAATAATCAGTGAACACCTCCAAGAAAGAACACTTCGAACGGCCGGACCAGATCAGAAGTGAAGAAAGAAGTCACTTGAATATCAACTAATAATCTAATTGTTTTAGTAGAAACTAACTTACAGTATGTTCGTTATTTTGAAAAAAGAGACATCAGCTAAAGTTTCATCTTAATGCCTTTTCCTCTCTTTCCCCTGCTAAAGTTGGTTTAATATTCACAGGAAGTGACATCAACCCAGGGAGACTGGCTCGATTTCCTAAACTCAACTTGGTTGAAATACGAAGAAAGTTTACTGTGAGCTTTAACACTTTATACCCCAGGAGTGATCAGCACCTATGTTCTCCTAATAATATCAATGGTTAACTAAGTATAGAGGTAATGAGAATAAAGGAAATGATCACCAAAGGTGAACTCAGACGTGTTTTAAAACAACTCCCAACTAGTACTGTAAGAAATGCTTGCAGACCAATAAGGATAATTTGTATGTTGATACTGGTGAGTAAAAGGTTAAACAGACCTGTTTTAGACCTAGCTTCATTATCAATGTTTTTATGTCTAAAAAACATAGGATTAAAGCAAAAAAATGTTAGTATTTGTCCAATTTCATGTCTATCCATCCGATTATATACATCCGAAAGTTCACTTGGATTTTTTAGAAAACAAATAATATTCTCTTTAAAAAAATTCTCATGATCGTCAAGACATTTCCACACAGTTTTTTCCATACTTTTATTGATTTTTATTTCAAAACGTGCCAGTTCTTTTACCATAATATTCCACACTTCCATGATTTCACACTTAAATGATTTTTTTTATTTACAACAATATCATTTTATACTTTTTTTTTTTACATTCATGCTTTATTTTTCTTCCTTATTATTATCAAATATATATAGTTTTTCCATAAGATCACTGGTAATTTTTTTAGAACGCCATCGCAAATATTGTTTATTTATATATAGTTTCTCAGTATATAATCCCTCTAACTCACGATATTTATCGCGTTGCGTACAAATAATATCTTGATCATAATTCGAATAAATTATCATTCGTTTTTCTTCATGAGGTTCATCACATTTTTTCTCACGTTTCATATAAATTAAGAAGCGTTTAAAACACCTTTTTTAAGTGGTGGATCGTTACATATTTCTTGATCTTCTTCTTCACAAAGAAACGGTCGTATTTCTTGTGTAGGAGGAATAGGAGATACTGGGCGTGGTGTAGGAGATAATGGTGTAGGGATAGGGGATAATGAGGGGGTGTAGGAGGGATAGGGGAATATGACCAAATAAATCAATGGGCATATCGAGTATATAATTTTATATAAATCGAGTATATAAATCAGATAAGATTGGTAAAATCGTATCTTAACCATCAAGATGTATTCATCTCAAAAGATGTAAAGACCTGAGTTAATCCCTTTAGAACAAAATACACTCCATTGCGAAACTCTCTTCGTATTTCAATGTTGAACCACTGTTCAATGCCTTTGTGTTTCTTCTGTACAGAATGTTTTACAACAATAATAAATAACAAATATAATAATCATTGTATGTAATAACTTCAATAGCATACTGTAATTATCTGTGCTTGTAATTTTAGGGAATAGCTGAACTTGCTAGTAATGGAAATGAAAGGTCAAGATATACGTTCTTGGAAATTAGCGACCCTACAACTTTACTGATTAAAGGTGCAGTAAGACACATTATTATATGTTCTAAGGGTTTATGGTGAAGGAAAATATATACATTTTACGACCAAACCGGGACCAGTTACGAAAAATGCAACATCGAGGCTTTCCGGCTGGAATTGAACCCGCGACTCTCGGCAACGGCCTCCGTAGCTCAGTGGTCAGAGCACTGCACTAGCTTCGCAGGATCGCGGGTTCAATTCCAGCCGGAAGGCGTTGAAGTTGCATTTTTCGCAACTGGTCCCAGTTTGGTCTTAAAATGTATATATTCCAAACACTCGAAATATTCCTTCACCATAAATCGTTAGAACATGTAGTTTAATCGAGTGAAATGCCAAATATTACTTATAATATACCCAAATCTTCTCCCAGCATTACTGCACAGAACTCGTGACTAGGCACTCGGCAGCGACCTTCGTAGCTCAGTGGTCAATAGCACTGCACTAGCCATCACGAGACAAAGCATTTTTTTTTTTGCGAAAAACTCGGCCTTATCGCGTCACTTGCTGCTACACGATATCTATCGATAATTAGATTGCGAGTAGCGTAGCCAATCAGATTTCAGCATTGACATAGACTACCAGTAAGTTTTTACTAATTTCAAATATTTCTGCTGTAGGTGAAACAGAGGATGTTACTGCTGGAGATATAAAGGAGCTAAAACGACTTCAGGCCGTGTGAGTAGCATCATAACCATGCAGAGTAAATATTAGCTAATAAGCACCTTTCACCTAGAAGAACCTCTGAAAATTGGAATTTTGGGCCTTTCGCTTATAGTTCTTAAGTAGGTGGTGGCTGTCCCATTGAATTACCCGTCAATGTCAGACATGGGTGCCTAAAGGACATTCTGATCCATGCAGGGCCAGGGGTGCGGTCTATACTACTCCTGCAAAATGTGAATCTTAGGAATACAATTTTCAGCATTTGGAAAAATAATTCATATGTAGCAAGTTCAACTATAGTCTATATTATCAACGACTTGTCCCCTGGCGTTCACTGTATCAATCAATCAAGCAATTAAACCTTTATTTAATCAGGGTAGTCTAATCAGCGTAAGAAATACACTGTTATCAAGAAGAGCCCTGAGTCAGTAAAAATTTACAAATATATAAGGTTTAAAACATCTAAAAGGTAATATACTAAATTACATACCTGTAACATTACAATTACAGCTAAAATAAAATTACAAATAAACTACAGCGAACCATTTAAGAGTTAAAACTATTGAAAACAATACAACCATTATAATAAAAGGACTTTCTAGCTGCTTCAGTTCTCATTCTAGGCAGATGAAGTAAATTAGTCTGTCTGCAGGTGGACCTTTGAATGATTTCTCGGTTAAAAGTAAAATAGTTTACAAAAAATTGAGGGACCTGTTTTTTGAGACATTTCTCAACAAGTTTGAAAACATATATGTTTCTATTTAAGCTTGGTAAGCGCATAGTCACTACTGTCTGATCTCAAAACAATTCGAGCAGTACGTCGCTGAAGACGTTCTAAGAGATCAAGAGATCTCCTTTGTTGCAGCATGCCAACGTACAATCACAATATTCCAATACAGTAACTATATACTGTACGATTTGTAAAGTATGTTAAAACAAAAGAGTTATTTTGCAACTGAATTTTTCATTGCATAGGTACTTTAATAAGGCAATAACAGGAAAATGCAAATGTTACTACTACAAGGGCCACATACATAAACAATATGATGATCCGACAATATACAAGGACATAATATGAAAGGCAACATTAATCTTGGTTAAAGATGCAGTTCATTATAAGATCAATGATGAGCAGGGCTGCAAACGTATTTGCGACCTGACTAGTTTGTCATCGGCCCGCAGCTATGTTTTGACGTATATACCAAAAATCAAGTTTCTGAAACCAGAAAATATAGCCGCAGCATGTTATATTTATATATATTTTTGTTTTGTTTTCGTGTTTACATACACGAGGCAAGACATGCACAACAGGGATGTTCAGCCCTAGTCATGGTGTCTAATCCTAAGAATTAACAAACATATACATTACATAATATACAGTATACTATCATATACATATTACTATATATCACAGTCTGTGCTACGATATCGCTACGATATCGTTACGATATCATGGTTAATATTCTGCGATTCAAGATCTCTAACAGAACTACAATTTAAACACATTGAGCGCTAGGTAGATATAATATCAGTATTGAATGTGTTCTGCATGGAGAGCATCAAAGTATCTTGATTTTGAATAATTTTTAAACAGACTATATGTGTTAATTTCTTTTGTTTGATCGGAGAGTGTGTTCCAATGTCTAGATGATCTTTTGGTATTTTGAAATTATGTTTATTTGAATGCCTGAGATTGTTAACCGGTAGATTTGGAAGGTAGTAAGTATAAATTGATGTTGTATTTTCCATATGAGCAACTAATACGAAAGCGGAAGAAGTTTGGACAACTTTGGTATGCCAAGGATATATCATGTGTTATATTGCTCGATATGCTTCAATGAGCTGGATTTTATGAAAATCTCCGAATAAAAAAACCCAAATCTTGTTATGACCGGGACTGTAAATTATACATGGTTAAATGTAGTGCGGCCTGTGCGGGGACTGGAAACTAGAATATTCTGTAAACACGGAAGTATCCTCGATGAAATGTTTTCGTCAAGTAAATTTTTCATTTCGTGGCGACTTGCTGGTCTTAAAGCAACAATATGTCGGCGAATGATTCACAAAGAACAGTCTATGACCACAGCTCTCCATGAACTTCGGGACATCGCTGTAACTCCAAACCAAACTGATCTGTACAGCGAAGCAGTGAAGATTTATAATCCTGCGTACAGCTACGAGCATCCAGCGTTTGTCGCCTTTCCTAACAACATTGGGGACATTCAGCGATGCATGCGCGTTGCCAGTGAAACAAGAATAACGGTAGCCATCAAATCAGGCGGGCATTCCTTCGCGGGTTACTCGACCACCGATCGTAATGGCTTTGTTGTTTCGCTCAAGAACTTGGCAAGCGTCACGCTCAAAGATGGCACCGTCACGGCGGAGGCTGGGTCGAGTTGGGGGGATGTTTACGCAGCCCTCGAGGACACGGATTATGTGGCGGTGGGTGGCTGTGTCCCAGCCGTTGGAGTAGGGGGCTATATCCTGGGTGGTGGTTACAGCATGTTGTCTCGTGCTTACGGAGGCTTGGCATGTGATAAAGCAGTGGAATTCACCATGGTTACTGCCGATGGTGACAAAGTTGTGAAGGCGTCAAAAGAAGAGAATGGAGATTTGTTTTGGGCTTTGAAAGGAGGAGGCGGCGGGAACTTTGGTGTGTTAGTTGATGTTACTTTAGAGGTTTGTGCTCGGCCCAAGCAATTCGTTTGGACTAGACTAACGTACGATGATGCAGAGAGCACTGAACTTGGATTAAATGCCGTCGGATCTCAGCTTATGCAATTGCCAAAGGAACTTAATCTGGACATGGCTACCCATGGTCACTTTGGTAAAAAGGTGTTGACTCTTGATGCTGTTTACTCAGACCACCATGAAGATAAAGTTCAGGAAGTGCTAAAAAGTCTTCACCCCGGCAAGAGTTCTTCTTCCGCCGCTTATGACTCATACTTAAAATTCGTCACTGAATACAGCAAGCGCCATGGATTTGTTCACTATGAGGTTGAACCCATCTACGTGAAAGGAGCCATGATCGATTCGCTCCCACCGGATATGGCAAAGTACTTTTCACTTTTAGACATCCCGCCGGAATGCCTTATTGAACTCGTACACATGGGTGGTGATATTCAACAATATTCCCAGACCTCCACTGCTTTTCCTTACCGCTCAGCTCAATATAGTTTCTACACATACGGAAGGTTCCTCCAGGCTGCCAGTAGAAGTGAAGTCTTTGAGTTCGCCACCTCGACGTACAACGATGTTAAGAAGTTCGGATGTACACTTGGTAGCTACGTGAACTACATGGACAGACATTTGAAGAACTGGACTCAAGAAATATATGGTGACAACTATGCAAGACTCTGTGAAGTGAAGGAAAAGTGGAACCCAGTTGGCAAAGGTCCTTTGCATTTTCAGCAAGAAATTGGCTCCACATGGCAGCCTAACAGATACCCTGACATTATCTAAGCCGCTCTCTAACATGATGTTAAGTTTCCGTAGTTATTCTCTGTAACTATTATTATTATTATTATTCTCTCAACAGAGGAATATAATTCAGACGAATTTAATTGTTTCAATTATATTCGACGCGACTTCGACGAATAACTCGATTAAATTCGACAGTCTCGATTATATTTGTCTCACTCGCATTATCCGTCCGACCATAGTGGTCCGACTCAGACGAATAATGCAACGGAAATGCGTCGAATAAAATGAAGATGAATTTAAGGCATGAATTATGATAATGTTATAAGATGCGAACAATGAGATGCGAACACGCGATAAGATCATTGAGATACGAACATCAATTAAATTCGACGTATAATTCGGCGACGAATACGTCGCATTGCAGACGAAGTTAATGAAATTAAAATTGTCTGTTATGTTTTGATTTTCGTATTTTCTTTTCACACTTTGTGGACTTATTCCTGACTCGTTATGCCGATTGGTGCGATTAAACGTTTAGTCTAGTTCAACAAAAATCAAAAGCAGTCATTAAAAATTAATTTTCTGAAGAGTTTTGTCGCAACCTTTTAGTGCCTGTGAACTTCTAGGGCATCAACCCCATTCGTAATGCTCTCGTGATTCTATCGGAAGTACACGTGGCCGTATAATAATAGCGGCCTTACTATCAACGACGGCAACCTCAACGGCGATGGAAGTTGAAAAGCGATGTAAATTATCGCATTTAAAAGAAACTATGGTTGATTTGGCTATCATATTAGACACTCCACACTTTTTTTATGATTTCTAATACGCTTCAACTTTTGATGTGTCGAACTTAATTATAGTTTAGGTCGACCTCGATTATTTAATTTCGTCTGTTGGGTCAAACGTCGAACTTAATCCTTAATAATATTTTCATTTATGTAAATATCTATTCTTTAATATTAGAATAAGTTACTAGAATTTATTTCTACATTTTTGTGTGCACGGCCTATTGGAAGATCGCCTCTACCATTGTATCATATATGTTTGGTGAAATAGTACTGTCAGGAAATAAAGTTTAAAATAATAATAATAATATTAGTATTGATTACATAGGCTGATTTCAGTATACATTGATTACATAGGCTGATTTCAGATAACAAACCTTTTCAATTCCAAACACCTCCGAGAATTCGAACAAAGAAGTCTTTGTCCACTCAATTACGGACTGACACGGGGCTTATTAATAACACTAGTTGAATTCCTCTTGTATAGCACCGGTCTATAGTGGTCAGTGACCCCTCTCAGGTAGTTACCATCTTGTTCAGATATCGGTCGTGGAAGACTGAAAGTTAATGTTGCCATAATCCAATGAGCAGTGCTAATTTAGTCGGGCTTTCACCAAGAGCCTTAAATAAAATTGGGACCAGCTCTGGCTGGGGTAAGTGGTTAATTCCAGGGATTGGAGTGGCGCCCACCCCTACCTTCGGGTAGCAGCTACTGAAAAAGGAACCTACGAGTCGCCTCCGGCAGACCAACTTACTTATATTCTTTTATATGCATATAAATTGACCCTTATGAACTCGTTTTCATGTACGAAATTGAAAATGATTTTTACTTTAAAACGAGGTCATAAGGGCCAATTTATATGCGTATAAAATAATTTTAAATTGTCGGCCATTTATGAATAAGGTCTTGTAGACGGTTTCCTGCTCTATATTACCACCACTATGGACAAGTGAGTTGTTCTGTATAGACCTTATTCATAAATTTAAAAGTAAGTAAGTTGGTCGGTCGGTGTACGTGGATATAATTACATTGTTTTGCTACGATTCCAGTGTTGGCTGTGATTGTAGATGGTTTCCTGCTCTATATTACAACCACCATGAACAAGTGAGTTGTTCTGTATAAATCACAGCCAACATTAGAATCATAGCAAAACAATGCAGTAATTACATCCGCGTACACTAAGTAATGCTGTAATTTATGCTGAACATGAAGTGTTGAGCTTGTGCGACCTCGTACCCAGGAAATTTTGACTAGGACGCTTAGTTGCCGAACTAGGGAAACTAAATATTAAATATTTGCTTTTAGGTATTAATTAATGATTCAAGCCGTTCTTTTAAAAGGCCGATCAATCGAGCGAATATTAATGGCACACACACAAGTTTTGTGGGAGAGGGGTTTGGGGTGAAGTACTCCGATTGTAAAATTGTGGTCAAATATCATCCCAACGACTCATTGTTACATGGCCTTAGATTGTTGTCCTGGGGTATATAATCCCCATTAGGACTCTGCTAATGCCCTATAGGGGTAATAATCCCCAAGTAGGACATATCCTGCCAAAGGGGTAGCGATCCCCTAAGACATCGACCTGAACCAAGGGGTCATAATCCCCTTGGACAGTTCTTACGATTCGACTGATCATTATATTTACATAAAATAAGCTGAGTCTATGGGCTTGAAGGTGACGATTGGGAGCACTTCATCCCCAAACCAAAACTTTATTTTTTACAGCAGGAACATAAAACCATCAAGAATGACACCAATGAATTATTTACAAAAGTAGTTGCAAGTTCTACAAACTCTCTGTTCGTTCGTGGAGAAACATTACCACATGCTTCCCGTGTCCATTGTTTAACACAACATAAAGGAAACTAAGTTAAAGATCTCCTATATATACCACATATATATATATATATATATATATATATATATATATATATATATATATATATATATATATATATATATATATATATATATATATATATATATATATTATTTATTTTTTTTATTTTTTTTATTTATTTATTTTTTTTAAATATTTGCGTCGCAACCCGTGGAGCTTGTGTGAGTGCAATTTTGAAGTGGTGGGTGGGTGGGAAAAATTTCCTGTGCAGAGCTTACAAGTAGCTTTGAATGTAGAGCTCTTGGATAAAGTGATTCGTTTTGGCGCGTTTTGAGCTTATATGTGATTCTTGCGCAAATTGTAATTGGTTGCTTTTCCCGCCGCAGAGAGAAGTAATGTTCTAATTGGTTAGCAAGTGCCGTATCACTTGTTTTTCACGTGCACTGGCAAGTTGGAAGAAAACGACCTTTAGAACTATCTGGCATATATATCGGTTGTTGATAGGTGGGAGTAACAGCTTGGCCAACCTTCCTGTTCAAGGTTTTGGCACAGCTTGTAGTGAACGTTAATTGTCTCATTAACTTTAATTTATATGTTAGCACATATAAATTAGCTATAACTGCATATGCGGGTGCCATGTTGGTATGCCTCTTATACCCCAACATGGCGGTCGAAAAACTAAGGCACAAAAAACCTAAGCCAAGGAAAAAGACCGTTATGTTTGGCGAAATATTTACTACTTACCCTTAAATTTTCTCAAACTTAAAAAAAGAGTTGTTTTTGAAGAAAAAATCTGTGCGACAATTTATTTTTAAAAATTGGTCAAATGACACCCAACTTGTATTTTGTTTGGACGTGGAAGAGTAAAACTGTAACTGTAACACTGTGTTACAATGACACTACGCTACTGTATTAAAATTGTGCTACTGTGACACTATGATATACTGTAAAATTGTGTTACTATGACACTGCTACTGAAAAATGTGTTAATGTGACACTATACTGTAAAATATAAAACTGTGACACTGTAAAGCTGTGTTACTTATTTGACACTATACCACTGTAAAACTGTATGTGTTATGTGACACTATGCTACTGTAAAACTGTGCTACTATAAAACTGTGCTACTATAAAACTATATTACTGTGACACTATATTACTGTGACTCTATACTACCGTCACTCTATACTACCGTCACTCTATACTACCGTCACTCTATACTACCGTCACTCTATACTACCGTCACTCTATACTACCGTCACTCTATACTACCGTCACTCTATACTACCGTCACTCTATACTATCGTCACTCTATACTACCGTCACTCTATACTACCGTCACTCTATACTACCGTCACTCTATACTACCGTCACTCTATACTACCGTCACTCTATACTACCGTCACTCTATACTACCGTCACTCTATACTACCGTCACTCTATACTACCGTCACTCTATACTACCGTCACTCTATACTACCGTCACTCTATACTACCGTCACTCTATACTACCGTCACTCTATACTACCGTCACTCTATACTACCGTCACTCTATACTACCGTCACTCTATACTACCGTCACTCTATACTACCGTCACTCTATACTACCGTCACTCTATACTACCGTCACTCTATACTACCGTCACTCTATACTACCGTCACTCTATACTACCGTCACTCTATACTACCGTCACTCTATACTACCGTCACTCTATACTACCGTCACTCTATACTACCGTCACTCTATACTACCGTCACTCTATACTACCGTCACTCTATACTACCGTCACTCTATACTACCGTCACTCTATACTACCGTCACTCTATACTACCGTCACTCTATACTACCGTCACTCTATACTATCGTCACTCTATACTACCGTCACTCTATACTACCGTCACTCTATACTACTGTCACTCTATACTATTGTCACTGTGCTCCTTTAAAGGGGAAGTTTGTCCTTGAAATAAGTTTATCTGATTTGAAAGAAAACTTAAAATGACAAAGTAAGATATTTTGCAGTTCTTCGTTTCCTTGCTTCGTTTTTGAGATATTTCAGGTTGATTGATATGTAAATTAAACATCGTGACGTCACTGCGCGGTAAGGAGGTTATATATCTTTGCTATTATTGAACGAAATCACGTCGAAATGATCATATTTAGTGTTGTGGGAGAAACACACACGCATGATTATTTCGTTCAGTGATTTCACGTGATTTCGTTCAATAATAGCAAAGATATATAACCTCCTTACCGCGCAGTGACGTCACGATGTTTAATTTACATATCAATCAACCTGAAATATCTCAAAAACGAAGCAAGGAAACGAAGAACTGCAAAATATCTTACTTTGTCATTTTAAGTTTTCTTTCAAATCAGATAAACATATTTCTTGGACAAACTTCCCCTTTAAAACTGTGTTACTGCATGCTACTGTACAAATGTGTTACTGTTACACTGTGTTTATTGTGTGCACACGCCCTTTTTATTTTTTATAAATAGTTTCCCGACAAGCGAAATCAAAAGAATTCACGCTCAAGCTAGAAACCATGGGCTAGAAGCAGCGATAACTCATTCTCGTGAAAAGCTGTACCGCATCTCGAACAGGCCGTATGCTGTGGATATTGATACGTTATGGTTAGTATAAGGATGTCTTTGTCATATGTTACAGCTGTTCTGTAAACTGTCTTTCGGAGTTGGCAACAAGTTCTGTGTCACGTGTGCGTGTTCTGTATCTCGTGATAGTGGTTAATATATATGGCTAGAAATTTCTAGATGTTTCCTACATTATATTAGAAAAAGTGATTGATCTTCCAGAACCTGTGAGTGATGTTTATTTTCCTTTTTGTAACAATTACAACATCAAGACTACAGTGATCGTTTAGTGTATCAAAGAAATTCAACGTTCATATGAACCGCACGATCCTATGATAACCACCGCTTGTCATACGTACTGAATGCTCCGGAAATCGTCGTACGCCCAGGTCGAGATTCCTTTTGGCATATTGACAACACATAGAAACCTGACACAACACAGGAAGATTAATGTTGCTGCTTCGCAGCAATTTATATTGCATGGAAAGTGTGACGCTTGGTTTTATATTCTCGAGTTGTTTCTGTCGTTAAACGAACGAGGGAGTGCGTTGATGACACAAACAACAAGTGAATATAAATCGAAAACCCTAGAACTCCTACACACTATATTTGTATGAAAACCACCTTTATATCACGAGTGAGTGAAAGGTAAGTTAAATGGTCGTCAACAATTAATTATTTTTAATGGCCTTTAAGTATAGTTTAAAACACTCGCAGCAGTGTTTTATCTGGTTTAAAACACGAGACGACAGCCGAGTGTTTTAGACCCGATAAAACACTGCTGCGAGTGTTTTGATCAGCGGCTTTAATCTAAATAACCAGTCATAACTAAATCAGAACGAATTTTTATCACATATAAAGACGTTTTTTATTTCGTTCTCGTATTTTGTGCTTCTGGATGCCGCCATTTTAGAGTTTGTTTGACGGCTCAAAGTTGATGTGCAGCGGTAGTTTTGTTTTCAAGTTATGACGTCATTGAGTCATGAACCGTTCCTCCTGTCGTAATGCAGTAATTACTGGACATGTTATAAGGTTATTTCCAGTAAATTACATAAACGATAAATACCGAGAACGGAGACTTTAAGCCAGAGGAAGCTTTAAGCCAGAGGAACCATCGTACATTGCGCGTTTCTGTTTATCTTTCCGTACGATAACGAAGTGTTTCGAAGTGCCTCGTTGCCATTCTGACGTAGTAAATACTCCGGAAATTCGCCGAGTCTTCTCAGAAAATCCTATATAGAGGCTTTCTTATTCTTCCACAATCCAAATACGTCCATTCAGAACCTGATTTTTTTGTTTGAACTTCGTCATATGGTCTTCCACACTTCGCGTCAGTCAAGGCTGACATAATTCGAAACGAAAGCCAAGAAAACGTCGAGTTTTGTGAAAATTGCAGAAATAATTACTTTCTAAGGTATGTCTTCTTTCGATAGCCCTTTAAACGGTTGCTATTAATAGCTGAAAATGCGAACAAACAAACCAAATTTGACTCACAAATGATTGCAAATGAGCTATTTTCTTTTGTTATGGCCGCAAGAATTATGGGTAAATGCGGACAAACATGGGTACTGACGTCATCTCGACAAAGTGCTATTAAAAGACAAAATGAGTAATTTATATCAAGGATTGACAAGATATTTATGGATGAGTTTACTAAGGGAATTTCGTGCTTCGAAAAATGGCCGACCGAGCGTTCAATGCGTCACGGTTGACATTCAATCTTTAATATCATATCAATTACTGAATGGTGATGTGGCTATGCGCTTCATTCAGTGTTATAGTCCCACATTGTTTTATTTTTTATGCGCCACCGGCGACAGATATAACCCGTTGAATTACCCTACGAAGAACAAAAGAAACCGACTCAATCGTGCATGTTATAATGGTTATTAAGACTTGTTTGGAGATGACTAGTGGAGTCATCGAGTGCTCGTCTTTTGTTCCAGGGAAGGTATAGACAGTGTGGGGTTCTTGTCAAACTTCACCCCCAGGTTAGGTACCTTGTCGGCCACTTAATAGTAGTGCCAGCCAGTGAAAAGGTCGCCTGCAGGTTGAGACGTTTGTTGAAACGAGAAGTCAAGTGAATAATTTCCATCTTTCATGAATTACGCAATAACGTGTTGTCTAACACAGCGACGCAACGTTTCATAAGCAACAGGCGGATTTTTGAGATTCACGGCAATATACAGCTGAGTGTCGTCGGCGTAAAATATACAGTTCAAATTCTTCCTATATAAGTTTTGTAGTGGAGCCATATAAAATGCATGTAAATTGTAAAGTGTAAGGGACCAAGTATTGATCCCTGTGGTACTCAATTTGTTGTGATACAATATCACCAATAACAACTAACTGAAATCGTTGAGTGACTGAGTGAGAAACGACATAAACCATTGTACACTTGTCCATAGAAACCAAAATACGTTGCAAGTCTCCTGAATAATATATTGTGGTCGATCGCCGCTGAGAGATCCAATAATACAAGTATACTACATCCTGGTTACCATCAAGAGTTCTCTGTATAATATCATTAGTAACTCTCAGCAACACTGTCTCCATTGAATGGAACTGATGAGTGCTGTTCCTTAGGATTGACTGCAACGCAGACACGGCAATCGTTTTAGCAGTACTGAAGTGTTTTGTAAGTCCTAAAACAAGCTTCAAGTATTCGACTTATTTTAAATACTAAAATGTATATTACTTTTTAACCGCCGTCCGCTCGTAGGGATAACGGGGGCACAAGAGGATGCGAGGCAGTAAAGTGGTGGGCCAAACCCGCAAGGCGAAAAAATGGGATGGGCGAGGCCCACTTTACCGCCTCGCATCCTCTCGTGCCCCCGTTATCCGTACGAGCGTGGAAGAACCTCTGGCACACAGAGTATCCCACGGTCTTAAGATCCCTCGCGTACAAGAGCAGCCACCGTAGTAATACTGCAGTTGCGCCATTAGGTAACTAATAGTTTCGCTTCAGGGTGTATAAATGCGCAATATTAGATTTCGTTGGAGGTCTACCTTAATCCTTTATATTTTATTTGAACTAGTCATTCGATCCAAGAAACTGAGCACGCCCTTTTACAGATGCAAGAGCGTACGGCGGAAGTTACAAGCAATCACCTTTCACCCCTTGTTCAAGAACTCGGAAAACTTCAAGCCAATAAAATTCTTCGAGGAGATTATGATCTAAAAATTGCTCGACAAGATTACTTTATCTCAAAACAAGATCAGGTGTGTCTGGGTATCTTCTCCTTTACTTTTTAATTATAACCTCCGCTCACCTCTAATCTCGATCCCCGTTGTCTCCTCGTGCCCCTCTTATTCCCTCCCTTTTCCCTGCTTGCACCTATTTATAGGAACTAGGAAGCCTCTGCGTAGGAAAGTGGTTTCATGACACAAGCAGGAAGTGCAAGGGGGTTAAAACGAATTGAATTCGTCGTCTAAACCGAACATGCCACTTCCGTCGTACAATCGTCGCATTAAATGCGACAATTTAAATTAGACAGTAATGCGACGTCTAAAAACATTACATTATATTTTATTTCCTCCATCCAACGACGTTGTCGTCAAGGAGTTGTTGCTTTGTCGAAATCGACATTTTAGCAGCTCAGTGAAGCTTTCTCTCATTTGTGTGGACGACTTTGCCTGCTCAACAGAAACCCCCAATACTTTCCGGGCGATCTTTAACCAAGGATCCTTATAGTAGCGTTTGAGCGGCACAGCAAACAACATCTTCGTGAGTGTATTATTCGATTCACGACATATGTGTGCGATGAATTTCAGGTGCTGCATCTGGATGAAGTCCCATAAAGGCATTGTTCCTACGATGCTGACAACATCCGTATTTGTGTATAGTAGACTGTAGTTCTCGTCATTGTCGTTTCCCTCTGGCGCAGGTTTCTTCTCCATCCATCCCGGATCATAGACATTGGTGCCAGCATACTTCTATAGGCGCTTGACTTCCATCTATTTCGGAAACATCGCCTCTACTCCATACAGTGTATGTGAGTCGTGTTCTCACGTGTGCCTCGAGAAGTTTCTGTCGGGTGCACATGTTAACTCTACTATCGGTGATGACCTTCCTGAATTCATAGAACTTTGCTACAGCTCGTGATATTCGGAGCTCGGTGTAACAAGTGTCATCTGTGTTCGTAATTAGCTAACCGAGATAGACGAAATCGCGTACGTTTTCGACGACTTCGTTGCCAATGGAGAACAATGATGGTTTTGCGGCTAATAGTCTTAGTTTTTTTGAAGGATATTGCGTGGAAATTCCATGAGAAAACCATATTGCAATACCGATTTAGTAATTGTTTCTAGCGGTTGGGTGTAAATCGTTTGTGGACATTCATTGCCATTGGAACGAACAGATTGAACATCTTGGATATGTCGCGGATTTAAACTGAGAAATGGAATTGATTGAGTCTCACTGATCATTATTTCGGATATTTCACCATTAGGTTTTCTTCACTTCGCTTCGTACTTAAATACTCAGTGCCTATGGACTAAATCCGATTGAGCATCCTCGATTCTGGGGGCGTGCATGCAGGCACGTGGGGGTGGGGGGTGAAGATTATGATGATGATGATAGTGGTCAGTGGACTATTTCTTGCTCGTGTATAACCTTTTCCATACACCTCGTCTGTAAGTTCGTTGTGTTCAACGTTTCAAGCCTGAACTTTTTTATTTAATAGGTCATTAATCAACTGATGCTACAGCGGTCACGTTATGAATTTTTGTCCATGGTTCTAGAAGTTGAAGCTCGAAAACATCGTGACTCGCATCATTTGTTAAGTGCCGTACACATACTTCTTGAAGGAGATGCACAGGCGATTGAACAGAGACACGTATCCTTTCTTACAATGTTTACTTTAAATTTAAGCGGTCGACTGGTGAGGAATTTTAAGGGCAACATTGATATCAGTAGAGCGACACAACCGATAGACATGTAACACTGTTACACTGTTAAGGAAATACCTAATGGTTTCCGTGTTTGGATACTGTGATCCAAACACGCGGAAAGTTGCGAGACTGAAGAAAAGCGTAAAAGCACGAGCTGCTAGGGAGTGTCTTTTAGCTTTGCGAAAGTCGAGCAACTTTCCAAATGTGTGGATCACAGTATCCAAACACGGAAAAACCATTAGGTATTTCTTTTATAAAATAATACAAGAGAGTAAGGACATTTTTGGCGGGAAATTTCCCTGTTTGGATGGCTTGATCTAAACACGGGTATTGACCAATCAGAGCCTGCATAGCATACATATTATTTTATATTTACTGTTCATCGTATACAATGGAAACTGCAAAGCACAAACTGTAAAACATTAACTGTGAAATTGAAAATATCTCGTTAAAATATTTCTCATGCTTACTAATAGCTAAAAACTGCAAAACTGAACTCTGATTATTGAATCAGTTTCAGTTCTTTTTCTAAAATCTAACTCGAGTCAAACATTTTCTGCTGACTTAGAGTAGCGCAGGCTCTTAATTTTCTAACTAAAACGTTTCTAAGGAATTTCAATATATCGATTTTACCAAATATTTAGAATTTTTTTCTGCTCCTTGGGAACGCTAAGAGGCATGGCCTGCTCTAGTTAATAAATAGAGTTGTCAAGTTCAACTCCTCATAAAATATTATATTTAATAAAATATTTCACAAAACAATTTTTCACAGACGATACATGGAAGATCGTCATTCGTCAAATCAACTATTTCTGAGTCACGGACAGGGATCGAACCTGTAACCTTCTGATTACCAATGAGACTCAACCTCGTTCCCAGGGCCTTTTCCCAAGATCGAGAGTGAAGGTTACAATAATGTACTGGTTCGATTGGTATATGTACAATTGTAATGCTTTGCTCTATGGGTGGTTGCCTAAATATCTTATTCAGAGGCTTCAATCGGTTCAAAATTGTGCAGCACGTCTTGTTACTTGTACATCTAAGTTCGTACATATTACGCCTGTGCTTAGGGAGCTTCATTGGCTTTCCGTTGAGCAGCGTATTGTATTTAAGATTCTTCTTTTAACATATAAGTCTTTGAACAATCTAGCACCATCATATATAAGTGATCTTCTTCATGTTTATTATCCGAGCAGGAATCTTAGATCGCGTAGTCTATCTCATTTAGTACCGAAATCGAGCTTAAAGAGTTATGGTGATAGAATGTTTTCGGTAGCTGCCCCAAAACTTTGGAACAGTCTCCCGTTAGAAATAAGGCGAAGTGACTCAGTTTCTGTTTTTAAATCTCGTTTAAAGACTTACCTTTTTAAAATAACTTATTTGTGATTATTTTGTTATATATTTCTAAGTAATTTAGCTTAATTTTGGTTGTGTATATATTTTATATATTGAGATTGTGAAACGCCATAGGACATTGCCATTATTGTATATGGCGCTATATAAATGTATTATATTATTATTATTATTATTATTATTATTATTATTATTATTATTATTATGTACTGCCAATGGGACAGTCACTATATATTAGTAATGCTTGGGTGTGTGTATCATTGTAACCTTCACTCTCCATCTGAGTCTCGTGGCTCAATGGTTAGAGCGTCTTACCGCCATAAGGTTACAGATTCGATCCCTGTCAGAAATATTCTTAGGATTTAAACTTGACGTTGTGTCGTCTGTCTACTCCAAGCTCCCACATTCATTATAATAATATAAATAGAGTTGTGTTAAAATTACTTAACTAGAAAACCAAGAGCATCATGTCCGATCCTCTACTACAAAAAGATGAGAAAAAACGTGAGACCATTGACGTTCGTGACTCATTTTTTACGCGGCTAAATCAGTTGCTTGGTATGTCAGCAAAAACATGTTTTTTCTGTTAGTTGGTGATTTATTCAATTATAAATTAGTGATAATTTAATATGTGTTAATTTACTACACAACTAAAATTTGCACAAGTTATCGCAACGTTAATTTGTTGCCTGAACCAATATTGTGATAATAAGAATAAATATGTAAGCAGCTAAGTTGTCAAAAGAGCTGGATATAATATGAAAATAGAAATAAGAGAACTTCAATATGTCTAAAAATACTGAAGTAAAGTACTTTTCCATAAAAGTACAAATGCAGTATTGAATCAATACTGTAACAACGCGGCTATATCATGGCTGTACAAAATTGTTGAATGAACAACGTTTCCCAATAATGTTGCTCAGTATTGATGAACCAACAACAGTAGTTCATATATAGTAGTAAATCGAGGTACGGTCTAGGAACTCCGAAAACGTCAAAGTGACTGAAAGGATTAGCCATTTACAGTATATGGTCTTCAAGTACTTATACATTGGACCAGTTAACAGGGACGAGAGAAGATGATGACATGAAGGTCGAGCCTAACGTTGCAAATCGAGACTAAAATATTTTGTAATATTGGGCGAAGATGAATCCAATAGGTGTTTTATTATATCGAACAAAATATCTTGACACAAAGATGTTTCTTCGCACGTAAACAGTCAAAAGGTTACTTACTGTTCAATATGTTGCTGTCCTACATCGTAAAATATTGGACTGTCACGTGATGCTAATGTCGACAGTTGATTGGACGATTATATGTGAGGGTATAATATACAGTTTATGTTAAAGTATTAGGGTTAGTATTAGGGTTGGTAAGGAACTAGGCAAACTTCAATGCGACTAACAAATGAACCATATCGTACTTATACATTCAAGTACTTACAGTTACCAAGGACGATAGTAAAGAGGTAGCCAAGATGATGATCAATATTAATGTTAATTAGCATTTGGGTTAGTATTAGGGTTATTATTTGGTTAGTATTTGGGTTAGTATTTGGATTAGTATTTAGGTTAGTATTTGGGTTAGTATTTGGGTTAGTATTAGGGTTAGTATTAGGGTTGGTTACTATTAGGGTTATATTTGGGTTAGTAAGTATAATATCGTTAGGGTAACTAGTCCAGTGTATTTGCTTATCAAATGAGCGCCATCTAACATGCACGAGGATAAGAAATCTATACATTTTTTATCCTTTCTATAATAGAATATAACTACCGGTATTTGTTAGAGAAGATTTTTTATTTAAATTTACTCATTTTTTGTAATTATTGGTTTGTGGATAATATTATTAATTTTATTGTAACTATGTAAATTTCTACAGGTCTTCTCTGAATACCAGCTTTGTTACTGAATGCAGGGGCTACTCTGCTTACATAGAAATTCATAATGTTAATCCTATATGTGATGGATATACTACTTATTGTTGTTATAGCTCAAGCAGACCATGAACCAGGACGAGGAAAGTCACTATTCGTTACCTATGACGAGCTTTTCGAGAAAGCAGACAGAATGAAAAATGAGAAGATGGACGTGCAAACTGAGTTGCTGGCAGTGGATAGTTCTCAAAATGAAAACGTTACTTTACTGTAAGTTGTTTTCGCACTTTCATATACTCTTCTGCTTTTAAATGAATATGAACATGATGTACATGCGCTGTGCTCCGTTTAGATTATCATTCGTAAATGTAACTTCACCACTTTTCAAAGATCATACTTGAACAGAACTACACGAATATGGAATACTCTAGTTATCGAACTTGACAATTTCAAAGCAAGTTCCCTCATTGTACTCACTATTCAGGCTAGTTCCCTAATTCTATTCACCATCCTGGCAAGCTCCTTCATTGTATTCGCCATCCTACTGTAGCAAGTTCCCTCATTGAATTTGAATCCTTCTGATTCTGTCGGCTGTTCTGGGTCCCATATTACCTAAAGAGTCCGTCGTCTCTATAGAGGCCGATGTTCTTATTGTTTAACTTGCTCAATTGTGAGATGATGTAAAATAAAAGTCCCACAAGCTCGCAGATCTTGGCAGCGAAGTCAAGGGACTTAATAAGTAGGTCTTCAGATATTGAGGGTGTAAAAATATAAAAGGGTGTACAAGTAGAAAGTAGCCAATCAAATGCACAGGAGATAAACAAACTAATGATTAATTAGATGCGAAAATCTTAAATCATGTGCTATTTTTACAGTCGATCAGCAAATAGACTGAAGGGGAAATGGCAGGTTCAATACTCAAGGGGACTATGGTATTTTAAAGCGGTAGGAAACAAAAACTTGAAAAGGAATGAAAGTGCATGAGCTAATGATAAAGTTCCTCACAAACTAAAATGATAACAATACTTGAAGGAAATTAAATAAAAGAAAGGCCATGGCGATGTGTGGTGCCAAATTA
Source organism: Chrysogorgia sp. JL179-B06 (assembly GCA_035772405.1). Taxonomy (NCBI): domain Eukaryota; kingdom Metazoa; phylum Cnidaria; class Anthozoa; order Scleralcyonacea; family Chrysogorgiidae; genus Chrysogorgia; species Chrysogorgia sp. JL179-B06. The sequence goes on along the minus strand of JAYKKM010000403.1, from coordinate 1,523,515 downwards.
AATTGTTAGTTCCCTTTACTTTACTATTTACTTCCGTTAATTGCTGGTAAAAGTCGAGGGAAGGTCAAATCTGCCAGGTGGGGAGTCGCGCGCATAAGGGACACACATATATATATATATATATATATATATATATAGATTTTCGCTTACCTCAAAACTGGTCTGCTACAACTTGTTTCATCTGTAAAAGAATCTTCAGGCAGTGACAATATCGAAAGGGATGACCGCTTATTTATAGGCTTTCTGCCGGAAAGTGGGGGCGTATGTGGGGGACAAAGCATGAGGTCATGGCTTTGTTTGCGTTGATTACGCGAAATTTATTACGATGACGACACTGTGAAATTATTTCCGCTCTTTTGTTGAGTAAACTATTCTTATTTTTTTCTTTTAAAATACAAAATTTTTCTTCTAAACATAAATTGCATCGTTTTGATCCTCCTGTGTACGAAATAGAATGTTTTAGAATTTGCCAATTAATACTGAAATCTTTATTGTTTTCTTTCAATGTCCAAATATATTTCGAAAGTTCGGTGTCATTTTCATGCTTTTTATGTTGAAAAGATTTAGTGTGGTTGGCCAATCGCTCTTTGAATGTGGTTGCAGTCATACCAATGTAGTGTTTTATTTCGTTTGTGATGTTTACTGTCACTGTTGCTTTGTATACTATGTCTCTAGTCATGCATTGTTCTTGAAGCGGGCAAATGGTGTTCTCTCTACAACTGCAATTAGTAGCGTCCCTATCCTGCGGTTTGATGTTCCTAGCTATGCGTGCATTGTGCTTAGTGATTATTGACTTAACATTGTTCATGCAGCTGTAACTTACTTTAACTGTATTTCTGTTAAAAATCTTATGGAGCTTATGGAGGGAAATGTTTGTCAATTAGGCTAAGGAAATTACGTCCTATGTTAGTGCTGACACTCTTGCTAAATGGTGGGTTGAACCAAATGATATTGCGTTGCCTATTCCTACGTGGTCGTTGCGGTGTATCATGAGTGTAGCTAAGTTCATGATTAAAGTTGCTGTGCCTAAGCGCGTTCTGATATAAGGGTGCAGATTCCTGAAAAGTTTGCTCATCTGACGAAAGGAGTTTAATGCGTTTGTTAATTGATGCAGGTAGTTGCCTTGTTATGCTTGGTGGATGGTTAGAGTGCATATTTATGTATAGCGGATCGTCATTGGGCTTCCTATAGGGCCTATAGTTTCCATTGTTAAGGTCGAAAGTTACATCTAAAAAGTTTACTATACGTAAATTTGATTCGGCGGTGATTTTTAGGTCAAATTGCTCGAAAATTTTGTGGAGATCTTTTCTTGTTTTGTCTGCTAAACGTGCTGATTTACTTTTTATGATAGCCAAACCGTCATCTCTATATAGGCCGATGCTTTCTTTGCCAAATTTCTTACTTAGGTGGTTTAAAATGAAAAGGCCTACGAGCTCACAAATTTCCGCGCCGTCGAAACTGCCCATGGTAACGTCGAACAAATTCTTGCTATCTTTTTTTATCCATGAAATTCCGCTATTGAAAAGGAGAGATTTTCTAGCGTGTTTTATTATTGAAATGTTGTTTTGAGGTATAGTAGCCAAATTTGAAGCCCAGGACAGAGCTTGGTCCAATAGTTTTTCAGAAATAGATGGGTAGAAATCGACAATGTCAAATGAAATGAAACTGTGTCTGTCCTTATCTTTTATATTGCCAAACCACTCAATAACTTGTTTTGTATTTCTCCATTGATTTAAATTCAGTTTTTGTCTCAAATTAGAATTAATTTTGTCCAAAATAGCTTTGCTTAGTTTTCCGGATTCGCTTTTGGCGGGGTTAATTAATCGACATTTTGGGTTGTTTTCGAAATTTTCTTTGTGGTCTTTTAAAGATATAAATGCTTCGCGTTTTTTCATTTTTTCAATTCTGTCGCCGATTCCTAAATTGTTCGAAATGTCTTTTAGTTCTGAGTCAATTTCATCTATAGAGTCCTCGGATCCATGCTTATATGTTTTTGTGATGTTGTCATGTAAGAGGTTGTTGTATATGTCGGGCGGGGTTTCATAAATATTCCGAGTTTTGTCTGCAAAAATGAAAATGTTGGGAGACGTATTAATTTTCTTTAAATCGTTAGCCAAAGATTTCTGAAATTGGTTCCTATATGGCCGGAATTGTACATTCTCGATTAGTTTTATAAGTTCGTCTTCGAAGGGTTTCATATCTGGAATCGAAGGAGGTGTTTTGTTGGACGCAAGGCCGAAAAGGTTCTTTTGGTTCTCACTATTTTTGTTTTTAAGAAAGAAATTGGCTTTCCATCTCATACGTTTTAATACACTTTCCACTTTTTCAATTAAATTCTTCAAATAAGCGTCCTGTGATGGTATAGGGATATTCTTTAGCGAATAGTCAAATCGAAATTGCCGCATTTTAAGGTTAGATAGGAATGAATAACGTAAACAAGAGTGCACAACCGATATACGGGTGCAAGCGAAAATCTATTATTTGCTCTGAGGTAAGCGAAAATCTATTATTTGCTCTAACTATATGTTGTTGAGCACTCTTTGCATTTCGTAGACCAAAACCTACACGTATATATATATATATATATATATATATATATATATATATATATATATATATATATATATATATATATATATATAATATATATATATATATATATATATATATATATATATATATATATATATATATATATATATATATATATATATATATATATATATATATATATAGCAAGAAGAGTAAGGATAATGAGCCCACAAATCATTCCAGTTTCTCGTCCTCAGCATGCATCTAAATCATAAATCGGGCCGATTAATCGCAATGTGTAAACGCACATTTAAACAATGTTTAGCTTTTATTACAGGTAATGTAAGTCCGCAAAGCATTGTAGTAAAATTACAGTCGGCATCTTGTTCGGTCAATTGCTGTATTTACACAGACCCACATATAGCGTTGTAATACCTATTATCTGTTTTTCTTGTTTGCTTGATCAAAAAATTCAAATTTTTCTGTTTCATTTCTGTTTTTTAGCGAGAAAGGTCTGGATATCTACGAGAAAATGGTCTACGGTGGTTCAGCTATTTCTGGTGGGTTACCACGATTACAAACGCAGGTAGGTATTTATCAACAAGATATTATAAAATAATGTTTACTCCATCGTCAGCTTGCCGGTCTCGATCAGGCGACGGAGACGTCAGTAAATAATGAGATACAGTAAGATCAGTAACTAATGAGTAACTAATAATAAATGTTGTGGTCTAGTGGTACAGGTTCAAATCCTGGGCGACCATCACTCAATAATTGAGGAGAAAGTGCTGCCTTTGCAATAATACCAGCAAATGGTAAGACTTTCGGATCTTCTTGGATAATGACCTTAAATCGTAGGCCCTCGGAACCTTTAATCAATTGGGCTTCTAACCTGTTGGGGTATTCCGTTTACCTAAAAGAGTGATAAATCTAATAAACTAAACTAAACTAAGAATTTGCATTGAATCAAAAGTGGTAGCATGCAAGTACTATTAATTATTTAGTAATAATTACTCAAATATAAGAAATTGTTTTTAAATTATTTTATAAAAATAATAGAAAACGTTTCCCCCGGGTCTCCATAACGTGATCGGAACCCTCATGAATAACACATTGAGGAAGAGCGCGAGGGGAGCAGAGGAGAGACGGACTTTGTTCACCTGCAGCGTTTTGAATCTAATTATCATAATTTATACAATTTTAGTGGAAAATATGATTGACGTTTATATTATACTATCAAGTTTTGTGATTGGTTGATTAAAACAATAAAACAATAGAATCAACCACAAAGAAACCAATGTCCTAACCCTAACCACTTTTGTTCCATATAGCCAATCACAAAACCTGTTCATTTTAGGTACACGTAGGGAGAGGCCACTAATACTATCGTTAAACAAATTTATCTTCGAATATATTAAAGCATGCAAACTACATCACCGATTGAAATGAACGCCTTCCACACGCCTCCGACCCAAAAACAGGTCGGTAAATCTTTGCTCGCTGCAGGTGAACCAAGTCCGTCTCTACTCCCCTTGAACTCTTCCCCAATCCATTCAATCAGCCGCTCCCCAATTCATCAGCCGCTCCCCCAATTCATCAGCCGCTCCCCAATCCATCAGCCGCTCCCCAACCCATCAGCCGCTCCCCAACCCATCAGCCGCTCCCGAATTCATCAGCCGCTCCCCAATTCATCAGCCGCTCCCCAATCCATCAGCCGCTCCCCAATCCATCAGCCGCTCCCCAACCCATCAGCCGCTCCCCAATCCATCAGCCGCTCCCGAATTCATCAGCCGCTCCCCAATCCATCAGCCGCTCCCGAATTCATCAGCCGCTCCCCAATCCATCAGCCGCTCCCCAATTCATCAGCCGCTCCCGAATTCATCAGCCGCTCCCCAATCCATCAGCCGCTCCCCAATCCATCAGCCGCTCCCCAATCCATCAGCCGCTCCCGAATTCATCAGCCGCTCCCCAATCCATCAGCCGCTCCCCAATTCATCAGCCGCTCCCGAATTCATCAGCCGCTCCCCAATCCATCAGCCGCTCCCCAATCCATCAGCCGCTCCCCAATCCATCAGCCGCTCCCCAATCCATCAGCCGCTCCCGAATTCATCAGCCGCTCCCGAATTCATCAGCCGCTCCCCAATTCATCAGCCGCTCCCCAATTCATCAGCCGCTCCCGAATTCATCAGCCGCTCCCGAATTCATCAGCCGCTCCCCAATCCATCAGCCGCTCCCCAATCCATCAGCCGCTCCCGAATTCCCAACCCTTTGGAGAGATGGACTTGATCCAAGTCTCTGTACTCAATTGAGAGTGCACCACATCGCATTGTGCAGTAAGTGCAGCATATAATCTGTAAAAATATCGCGCAAAACGGAGAAAAATGTTGTTGATGTGTGTTTATGTCTCTTAATACTTGCAGACACTATCAGATGGAATTAACCAGCTGGATGAGGTTTTGACAACACTTGAAAATTCAATACGAGATGTTATTAAGGACTGTGAATCAAAGAAAAGGGTAAGTGTATCGACCTTTAATTTTCCACTCAAAAAATATATTCTACAAATTATCATTAAAATGTCGATGCAACGAAAAAATCATATTTCCATATTATTTTGCTTTCGAGTGTCTTTTCAGGAAAAATGAAGAATGTCATTTCAATTTTATAATTATCACTTGCCGTTGTCTAGTTGTGTAAGTGGAATAGATTTTCGTCTATATTTCAAGAATTGTCACTTCCACGAAAATTGACGGTTACCAAAAAAGATGGCGACTAGTACATTTAACCATAATTCCATGCGCGCAGTAAATATTGAATCTCGTAGAAATAGCAGAGGATAGAGTTTCTAAAATATTAAGTTTGGTAAAAAGGAAGCTTTTACGTATTTAATTCATGTTTACAAGGTAAACAATGTTTAGCTGTTATTACAGGGGATTTAAGGTCGCAAAGCATTCTGGTAAAATGTACAGCCGCCATCTTTTTGGTACCGTTAATTGCACTTGCACAACTAATGACGTCATCAAGCTCAAATTAACATCAAAACTAATGACATCATCAAGCTCAAACAACGGCAAGTGATAATTAGAAAATTGAAATGAGATTCTTCATTTTTCCTAACATACACTCGCAAGAAGAATACGGAAAGACGATTTTTTCGTTGAATCGGCACTTTACAAGGCATGGTACCTAATCAGAGGAGGTACGAAGGCATTGCGCTTGATACATATTATCGATTCCCCGCCGGAAATTCTTCATTGTTCAACGAACCTTCGGGAAGCGAACATGGTTTTAAAATGGCGGTTTGAAAACCGGTCGTGGTATAAGACTGTTCATGGCAAGAACACTGCAGTTTTTGGCTCACACGAACTTCTTTATATTCATTGTATTCCCAAGCAACACTTTAACGTTTAATATTCCGTCTGGTTTGTCATGTATACTATTTTAAAGATACCGCTATACCCACATCAGATTTCTAAGCTTGATATTTGTAAATATATTGCCCTGTTTGTACCGATTCGCAATGTGAACGGATTCGAAATGGATTATCTTTTTGCAGGAACCAGCAACTGATCCTTAATTAAACTGAATGTGTTGGCCGAATATAATTGTAGTAATAGTTGTAACAGTACATCTGAGTCATCTGACAGAGATAGCTTTTTGGTCAATTTGGTACTCAAACTAACCAACTTTTTATTATTTATACGACTTAATGTTAGGATTGAGATATATCAATAACGATTTTTATAGCTTTTATAGTCTAGTATTAACATTCTTGATTTTACATTTCAAATTTTAAATGTGCTTGTTTTTAGATTTTAAATTTATTTCCTTTATAAGCCCCCTCTCAATTTAATAAAATTTCAATATTAACTATTCAATAGACTACGGACCATTCAATAGACTATTAAAATCAAACTTTATAAAATCATGCTTTCTTTGTAAATTGTAATATGGGATATATTTGACATTTTTATATGGAATTTTCAGAGTGAGTTCATACAGGTATTTAATATATCGGATTACAATTACATGTACCTATCAGCAGTTTATTATTAGACCACTCCAAACATCTAGACCTTTGTTGTAGATGGCAATGGAGACCTTTTGGAAAAGCTCCATATATAAAGGCATATATTGACAATAAACCTCAAATTGTACATCATTGTATATCTCTAGTATTGTGTGTATCAACTTATCAACAACAACATTTTGGACTCTTAATAGCACTTACTGTAACTGTTTTGAAAAATCACTGTTGGTATAACCTATAGTTTCTTGCCTTTGTCAAAGGGTCAGGAAAATTGTCTGACTACTTAGAAATTAAATTTCCACAAGCGTATGAACTGGGAGCATGTTCTCCCCGGGCCCCAACTTGTTATGTAGACTTGTGGCTGTTATATCATTGTAATTTTATTTCAAATGTAATACACAGCTTTAAAAATGTATTAATTCTTTAATTTAAAAGATCTCAGAAGTACAAATCAAGCAATAGAGGCAATTCTGCTATGCAACTTTATTATTCTGAATTCCCCATCTACTACTGTAAAGCCTGTGCTTTAGACCCGGCCTAAAACATTTTACCAAAAGGCTCTTTTTTCATGGAGAAAGCCTCTGAGGAAACTTTCTGTGGAAATAAAAATTGAGCATGAATGAATGATTTGAATGAATGAATGATTTTATTAAAGAGTGAAAATATCCACATAGTGGTTTTTCATTTTTTCACTCTATTTACAATAATTTAATTATAAGCTATAACAATAAAATATATTAAATAAACGAAATACAAAAAGATAAATACAAAATATTAACAAAATACATCTATTTTATAAAATTACTAAAGGTTGCTTTAACTGCCCTTTTAAAACTGAATAGGTTTGTTTTTTCTCTTATGTATAAAGGCAGATTATTCCATAATGTTGGCCCCCAGTACTCGAAAGATCTTTTTCGACTATTCGTACGTAGTTTGGGAATGGCCAAGTTCCCTTTTACAGAAGATCTTGTTCTGTAATTATGTTTATTTGTCAATGGTATCAGCATGTCAGAAAGATATGCTGGACCATTACCATTTAGACATTTATAAAGTAAGGAACAACGTTGAATGTGACAACGGTCAGACATTCGGAGCCAATTTAGTTCGTCCAATAAAGGTGTCACATGATCAAACTTTTTTGACTTTGTTACAGTTTTTGCAGCTGCATTTTGAATTTTCTGCACAATATCCTGAACTCCCTTGTTGGCATTACCACAAACAATGTTGCCGTACTCCACTCTAGAAAGAACTACAGAGTTGACAAGATGTTTGAAAGTGTCTCTTGGCATACACTCACGAATTGATTTCAATTGCCGAAGTTTACCAATACTTTCTTTCCAGAGTTTCTCAACATGTGGTTTCCATGAGAGGTGTTGGTCAAACATCATACCTAGATTGACTACTTGATCTTGTGTCTTGATACATTTTCCATCAATTACTAATTCAATATGTTGAATATCATTAATTTTTGAAAGTTGTTTACTTGTTCCAATTATAAGGAATTGATACTTGCCAATATTAGGCTTTAGTTTGTTTGTTATCAACCAAGTATTTATAAGTGTAAGTTCTGATTTCATTTGACTCAGCGATGTATACAGCTCAGAAACTTTGCAGTTTTTGTACAGTTGCTGATCATCGGCGTAAAGATGTAAGTTTGATGGTTTCCATCCGTTTGTAATAGAGTGCTGAGCAAGAATTTCTGGTAATTCATTTATGTAGAGTATAAACAAAATGGGGCCTAATACAGACCCTTGCGGAACACCACAAGTTAGTTTTAAAGAATTTGACCTTGAGCACCCAATTTTAACACATTGTGTTCTAATGTACCGGTAATTCCATATTTACTAAGCTTATCCAAAAGCATTCCATGATCGATGCTGTCAAAGGCTTTACTGAGATCTAATAAAGTAAGTAGTGTGATTTCTTTGTTTTCCATTGAATTAAACATATCATTTGTTATACAAGTCAAGGCAGTGATCGTCGAAAGTCCCCTGAGATAGCTTGATTGAAATTTGTATAGCAAAGAGTTTTCATTCAAATAAGTTATCAACTGCCTGCATACCAATTTCTCCAATACCTTTGACAGAATGGGAAGAACAGAGATGAGTCGGTAGTTCAATTTGATATTTTTATCGCCCTTTTTAAAAATTGGAGTCACAAGGGCTGATTTCCACTCAGCAGGTATAACAGACTGTTCGATAGATAGATTAATTAAATAAGTGATAGATTCCTGTACAGAATAAACACCCAGCGCCATCTTCAGCGTCCTGATATCAATAGTATCGATACCAGTAGCTTTGTCACTAGATAAACTTGAAATAACTTGTACAACTTCGGACAATGTAACTTGTCTTAATTCAAAATGAGACGTGATATTGAAAGGGAAATTAAAACCATCACCAACTGGATTAAATTCTGACTGTATTTGTTGACCTATACTTGTAAAATATTTATTGAAATTATCGGCACAGACTTTCGCATCGTCACATTCAGGAAAATTTGGATTATACTTAGATGATGGAAAAACTTGTCGTATGATTCTCCATAGTTCTCTAGGACATTGCTTTTTTCATTAATTAACCGATTGTAGTATTCAGTTTTAGCTTGTTTAACTGAAAAAGCTGTCGATGAAACCATACGATTATATTCAACAGGCAACACTCCCCCACATCGTATATGACACCAGAGTTGACAAGAGTCGCAAGAAATCGCCCTATGGTTCTTTGCCACCGGTTTACCACAGACCGAACAAGGATTGTCAACATCACCAGGGTTTGTCTCGATATCACCAGCCAAAAGAAGTATATTAAATTGGGCGACAGAATTCGAGTAATAGTTGACTCTTCCTTTCAGGTATTTTCTTCTTTGAGATTTAAAATTTGAGGATAACTTCATAAAATTCTTTGACAAATCAATTTCAACATCTCTAACATATCCAAAATGGCGTCGGTTCAACTCACAGGCTGATAAGCTTTCTCCAGGAAAATCATTCAAGAAGCTATCACAGGTCAAATTCGATTTAAGACAATCAAGCCGAGTTGTTGTATTCTCAAAACTAACGATTTTGGGAAAGCACAGGGCAAATAAAAGAGTTAACACAATAAAGTTAACAGAGCTCACGATAATACGTCCGCTCGCCACATGCGTCATCACTAGGGAGACTTCACGCAGTCTTCTTAGGATATTGAGACCTTTATTAACTTTCAATTAGTTATCAAATCAACATGTTCACTGCAGGTTAAAGCCTCAACATGAACCTGAAAACATAAAAGATACCAATTCCATTAAATTCTCTGTATTTTACAACAACAAATGGTATGTCATGGGCTACTGTGGAGTAAATAAGTAAATAAATCTTAAAGGAGCCATGCACAAAACAACTTGGATTATTGTTATTAAACACGGACAATGGGGAGAGGATGAACTCAACTCTCGCATAGATATACGGACAGTATGCACACATAAGCATTGTTGATGGCTAGCAAAGTACAAACGTTTGAGCTTACAATGGCACAACATAATTTGCCCTTAGTCTCTTCAACATTTCGTTTTGTTATGTTTCCTGAAAGGGGATCAAATACCAATAGACGAATTACTTAGTTAGTAGTTCTGACAACCGGCAAAGAATTTCGAGCGCCAAATAAAAGTAAGAGAGCGGGGAAACGTAAACCAAAACAACATGTACGTCATAGGCACGTTTTGCTGTCAATCTGACGAATGGCGAAGTATAATCGAGAAGATGCGGAATTTCACAGACCTCTTCTCATTTAAATTGTGGAGCAACAAGAAAACAATTTGTACGAAAAGAAAGCAAATTCTTTCATATCCACACCGAACAAATTTTTTAAAGATTTCATCAAATATTACGGTAAATATATTTAAATAATTCAAGGCAACTAAATGCAATATAACCACCAACAAGAAATAGTCCTAGTGAGGAAACCGATATTTCATCGCAAATATACTTCTCGGATATCTAAAAAGTTACTGACGACAGAGTAAAAGGCTTAAACTATAATCTGCACAAAATTCAAGTTCCAAAGCCTACTTTTTATGGCGGAACAGAGATGTGTTATGCGCGTACGATTTTCTCGCAAATTGAAAAATAGTGGTTTTTCAATGTCTAACTGTAATTAAGTTCATGGAGCAACAAGAAATTTTTTACTATTAACTGAAAGAGAATTTTCAGCTTGTTATAATAACCTATCCAGTGTTGTGTTTGCGTTCGCACTTCGTTAAATAAGTACACATATTCGCACATCACTTTACAGCAAAATTTTGTGACCCGTGAAGGCATCAACAAAACAATTGTTTATTGATCCGAAACAAGTATGCTACGACAAAACAAACCAGAGTAACATCTGTTGGATTAAGCTAACAACATCATATAGAAAGCTTACCTTTTAAAACACAGGTTTTGAAACAAAAAAGCACCACTGAAAAACTACATATTTTGTCCGCCAACTTTACGCCAGAGCAAATAAGAAGAAAACAAAGCGCAATGCAGGCCGGGACGACCTTCGCACCTCCTCTGGTACCTAATATTATCTAGCACAACCTTTTAATATATTTGAAAATCCTATTAGAAAACTATGACTTACGAAGTAATCCCCTCGCAAGCGAGGGTGATAATCTTGCCGCGGCAGGGATCGATTTCTCAGGAAAAGTTTGTATATATATAAAATGGTAGGACCAAATATCGTACACATGATTGGCTAAGACCAACCGGTATGTTCCGAGTACTCCTTTTGCATAATCCGTTTTAATCGACCAATATTCGTTGGGGAGAAAAACGACACAAACATCGCCGATTAATTTTTAAGTGCATAAGCAGGTTTTTACAAGGTATACACGTTTGCATAATATATGTATTTAGACTCGGTAATTCCAAATCTGCTTTCACAATTCAAAACGGTTAAATATTGACCGAGATAACGTTCAAAATAATCTACGACGAAGCGGCCGCCTGATTGCCGATTATTTTCTAAGTACATAAACAGGTTTTTACGAAGGGTATGCACGTATGTTATGTATTTAGACTCGGTAATTCCAAATCTGTTTTCAGAATTGAAATCGAGTAAATATTGGCCAAGATGACGTTCAAAATCTACGTACGACGAAACGCCTTTTGCGATTTGTTATCTACAGAGACTACAAATACACGGCAGGGGGGGGGGGGAGGGGGGGGGGGTAAATAAAGGAGAAAAGGCGGGCGAGGGGTTATTGCGGAACATATTTCTAGTAATATCAAATTATCCTTACGCTTAGAAAAAACAATTTTCTTAAGAGAATATTTTTGTATAGAAGAGCTGTGTTCTGGAAGTATTACCCCTCGCGATGATATATCATCCCTCGGGGTAATATTTCGTCGAATTCCCCTCGCTCCGGGTCTATAAATGATAATACTAGTGAAGGAAAATAATCCTGCGTCTAGACCATATAATTTATATTAATTAAGATTTTGTCGATAGTAAAATGGATACTGTACCCAAAAAAATTACTTTTAAATACAGTAAAAGGCCTTTAAGTATGATGTTTAGAAATGTTAATAGGTTGTACGGTATTTGCTCTTGTACTTAAGAAATAACTGGATGCCGCCATTTTGTGTCATTCCTAGAAATATCAGTATCTATGTTGTACGACTCGAGTCGTTAAATATTGTAGTTATTACACCGCCCTTTGAAAATCAGTCCCTGAAAGGCTACCGTGTTTTAATAATTTTAAATAAATAAATATTTCATTAATCGAATTTATGTAATAGATACAAGACGAGCAGCAAATGTTAACTAACTGACTTGGCGATATGAGCTATTTTAGCCGAGAAAATTAAAGTTATGTTAGGAGAAATCTCGTACATTTAGGCAAAAATATATATTTCTCCAACCTCGTACCCAGGGCATTTTGCCTCCACGGTGGGGTGTCGGCGAAAATGGCTCTGGGATCGGCTGGTCACATGACACCCAGAAATTCTGGGTGTTTTGATATGATAATTTTGGTGGTCTTTGTTCCATTGCCTTTGTCTACTTTGTTGACCTGAATAATTGAGAAATATTAAATACTCTTCAGAGTTGTTCATGTCAGCATTCGACGACCATACATCCATGGTTATCTATTACAAAAGGTATGAAGAAGCATATATCCAATTTAGCGAATGCTATCACTTCTAATTTGCTGTAAAATTTGAAGACATCATTCAGATTTAGATGAATAAATTATACTCGGCTGAATTAATTGCGTTTTATGACAAGCCAATCGAGTTGTTCATCAGTGACGCAGAGAAGAGGGCATTATAGAATGGACCAGCCGATCCCAGGGCCATTTTCGCCGACCTTCCGCCGTGGAGGCAAAATGCCCTGGGTACGTTTCTCATCACCGTGCGGGTCACCGGGTCATTTTAAACCTGTTGATGTGATGAGAAACACATATTTTTTTGGTCTTATAGATATTGATTAAATCTTTCCTGTCTGGCGCAGTCAAAATCGGTCGCCAAAACTGATGAAGTCGTGAATCGAATAACACGGCACACGGTAACGCAAGATTAAAAATCGAAACTCGACAACCGCCAGGCACATGAGATCCACTCACACGCCAAATTTAATTTAATTTCATAAAAAACTCTGCGATTAGTGGCATTTTGAATTTTCATGATGCTACGCGGCGTGCAAGATGGGCTTTTTCTAGAAAAATGAAAGTTTTTCAACCTGATTTATGATAATTATTGCTAATTTATATTAACATGTTCGGGAAATTTAAAAGCACTAGTAAAAGCCGGTTTATTGGGCTTTCAGAAAATGTATAGCTTTCGCAACAGTTATGGTTATTGCCAGAGATATCAATAGAACAGAGGTGGTTTAATTTTGGATGTTTTTCAGCCGGACAGGAAAGAGTTAAATTTAATTTCTTTTGAATTTTCTTTAAAGTTTCTTATCGTACATTAATTTATCATTTGTTCATTTGTTAAACAGGTTCTTCGTGCTGATTCTTTGAAGACAATGGAACGAGAACTTTTTGTGTTTTTCTTTACTGATCCTCAACGATTAAAACGAACTGTTGCGGATCTAACGGCCAGAGTCGAGGCACAGGTGGTGGTGTCTGTTGACTGAGCATCGCGAAAAGGCGTCAGCGCGAAAAGTCACCAGGGTTTTCTGGGTTACGAACGACCCTGGGGATCAGTATCAGTGGAGGCACTACGGGTGTGCAAACGGGGTCCATGAGCTGAGGGGGCCCATCAGCCCAACCAGCAAACTTCCTCTTTTTATTAATGGTGCTATTATTAATAATATTTTCTTAAAAATAATGGATACACTACAAAAAAGTGATTTGTGGTCTTTAGATTATTCAAAAGTGCTCTCAAAATGCAGGAAATGCCATTTCAGAGACCCTAAATTCAAATATTTTCCGGCGGAGAATCCCCCGGACCCGCTACACATGTCGTGACTTTATGGGAGGAGGCCCACATTTTTTTCCCACACCCACGTAGTGCCGCCACTGATATGATGTATTGTTGATGGGCCGGTTGTTGTAGCACCTCTTGTAAGAGTGAATCTGATTGGCTTTTCTAGCTTAAACTATATAAATAGACGTGATTTTTTCGTATGTATTATAAAGGACACTTGACCCTAATCTTAACCCTATTAACAACTTCTCAATATACGGACATTTCATTTTTCAACAAAATGATAGAGCACTACGTGTTTGTTACTTCGGAAGGAAATTTCCTTCCACAGATGCATCACTAGGGGGAGGGGTAAGATATTATATAACAGTAATTATTTATTATTATTTGTAAATATACTTTTAAATTCTGGGTCCGCAGTAATTGGCTATGCTGTTGCGGTCACCCTGCCATTGTTTTATTACTATATGATGTAATCTATGTTAGGTTTCTTTTTTGGTGTTTTTTTAGCATAATGGTGAAGCTAAAAAAATAAAAATAAAATAAAATTATTAGCCTTCTTTGCAAAAATTATTTGTCCCTCATTCCTCGAAGCCCCTCCCTCGTAGAAGGTGGGAGGAAGGAAATTTCCTTCAAAGGTGGAAACACTGCGATAGAGACCAAGCTCGTCTAAATCGATTCAGTAGAACGTCGGCTTCAACGCCATTACGCGTGACAATTAACTTATGCACGCCTTGCACGATGCAACATGAGATTGAAAACTATCGGAAAACCTCTGGATATGGGTCCGCATTATAGATCAGGGGTCCGCATATACTTCCGAAAGATTGTTCTTTTCGCATTCGATATTACTTTAATTGGTTCCGAACGATACTTTCTCTTCGTATTCGCGGTTTGATTGGTTCCGATTCTTTTATTGTTACTTACACTTTTTGACTGTAGCAAGAACTCACGCAAACTCAGTAGATAAATCATCGATTTGAAAACAGCAACTATTAACGAATATTAGAAATACGTTCAGAAATAATCCCTCGCCCGCCTGTAGTCCATATTTATTATATGAATCAGGCTTATAAGCACCCTGATATCACTGTAAACTTATCGTTATCGTATATATTATATATATTTACTGATATCATAAATCCCAATACAAATCCTAACCCCGCGGCCTAGATTGTCTCTAAGCCCCAGACCTCGCACATCCTGCGTGCATTTGTTGATCATTTCATCGTTGATTTTGAACGTTATCTCTATCAATATTTAACCGATTTCAATTCTGAAAATAGATTTGGAATTACCATAACATGTCTATTATATTACGCGAATGTGTATACCCTTCGTAAAAACCTGTTTTAGAAATCAATCGGCAATCATGCAGATCACAAATCGCCATTAACCGCTTCGCTTAATAGTAAAATATAAACATTTGAACGGGGCCTGGAACTTTTTTTCAAAACCTGTTGGTGATGCTTTAGATTGACTCATCTGCACCACAATTTGCCATTACGAAGTTGGACAGAGACTTGGTAATAACAAGGTTTACATGGCCAACAAAAAGCCCGTTACCAGGTCCCTTGCGTAACTTCGGGAGCTGAAAGGACCAATTTCTGTAATAGTGTAATTTCTTTCTTTAATTTTCGTTTGGTTAGGGTTAGCTACCTTAGGTTTAAGGTAGGATCAAGGTTAGGATTGGGATTAGACTAGTTCTTGAAAATGTAAAGATCCTTTTGAGTCATTCCTTTTAGCTTTGTCCTGAAAGTTGCGACCAAATTTCTGAATTATTAATATATCAATCTGAAAGCCTATAATAAGAGCCTTGAGCCTAGCTCTTATTAACTAATTTTGAACAATACAACAGCCCAGAGGAATAACTGTTGTTTCCCATTCCTAGCTGATTATAAATGTAGCGTGTGAGTGTGTAAATTCTTGAATGTCAAACCTACGTAAACTGTAATTAATTAGGAAGTGGCGACATATCTTTAGCAGTTTAGGCGTTAGTTGTTATCCGTGTTCTGCGTCTCGTCGGATTCTGCGTTTAATGAGTCGTAGCTCGGCACGTTACATAAAAGAACATTTTGAAAATGTTCTGTGGCTAAAAGCCGTGGAAAAGTTTACGCCACACACCACGGCGCCTTGAAGAATAAAGAGAATTTACGTTTTGATGACATTAATTAATATTGTGTTTGAAGTTAGTACTTCGTAACCACGCTCGTAACTGGTATAGTCCAGTGAGCTATATATATATATATATATTATCTGGAGGGCTATCTGCCAGTCATTGGCCAGGCAAAGAGTGAAGCCAAAGATGGCCGACTTTGCACGTCAGTTTCAGTCGTACAAACCGCGCAGGGACTGAAACTGACGTGCAAAGTCGGCCATCTTGGGCTTCACTTTTTGCTCGGGCAGATAGCCCTCCAGATATATATATATATATATAGAGCTCACTGGTATAGTCGCAGTCGTTTTAAGGGAGGCTAACCCGCCCCCATTGCCTCCCCTTAAAAACGATTGCGGGGCATCGGGCTATGGTAACTATGACAATGTATTTCGTATAAGTACCTATATCGAATTTGTTAACGTTTCTTTGTAAAAATAATAGAAAATACTCTGATCTTAAGTCTTAACCACTTGACGAACTCAAAAGTTTAAAAACAAATAACATGATAATTTAATTACAGTTTATTGATATTGACGAAATGGCATTTTAGAGTCTCTATATTTCAAAATTTCCCAGAGGCTTATTTTTATTAGAGGAAGGCGTGCGGGGAGTGGATCGAGGAAAATCGGAGGCGCGCGGCGGACGACGGGAAACGAGAAAAGGAGCCTCTGCCAGATAATGTGCGGTTCTCTGGTCAAATTCGCGGTTCTCTGGTCCTGGCACGTTCTCCTGAAATCGACGATGGTTTGGACGACGTACAATGTTCTTTGAACGATTTGAGTCTGGAAAATTGGTGTTTAATGTCATTCTGTCCAGGTTGTCGTTTTAGTTAACATTAATAACAATTTTACACCATATTTAGTTTGAATGAAGTTTGTTTATACTTAAATATATATGCATAGTTGAGTGATTTACTGATTTGGCTTTTGAGCTTGAAGCTCCAATTGTTTTCTATTTTTGCTGTGCAAGCTGTCTTATTTATTAGTTGTTTATATATTAACCTGCAAACTACCGAATGCTAGTCAATGTGAACGTCTAGTCAAGACTCAAGAGCTCGCAGATTTCTGAGTTTGAAAACTCATTGGAACGGCCATTATAAATTGTTACCAGTGTGTTAATTGTTGTGGCACTTGTTATTATCTTGATCCGTCCGCTACGCCTTTTCTAATAAAATATATAAGCTTCCGATTTGGATGTAAATTGTGGGCGTGGTGGGCGAGGGCGGGAGAAAAAAAGTTGCGGGCTAAGGATATATAAGCCTCTGCGGAGGAGAGAGCCCGCAGAACCCGTAGTGACTCACGCCGTGACCGTAGTGACTCACGCACCTATTTGGTAGGATACCCATCTGGAGAGTTTTTTAACTGCTGTCAGAAGCTTGCAACAAGGCCGTTGCTGCCAACGACGGCCAGGAGGCGAAGACATCTATCTACTGGTAAGTGTGGGCTGACTAGAAGAGCCTGGTCTGCGAGCAAGGACCTTCGAGAACCCTCCTCCAGACTGGTTACCACCCGCTGGAGATTGGTACCACCTCCGCAGGTTCCAGCGCGGACAAATACTCTCAGTACGCCCGGCGTACGCGCGGCTCACCAACCCACATTCCGTAGCGTGAGCTTGACGGAATAACATGGCGCGCCGCCCACGCTCGTTAGCTTTGTCCTTTATGGGGAATGCGGCCACCGAAGATGGACCGATTCTTCGGACAGAAGTTCTAACAGCCCTCATAGACCTTGGAGCAGTGCTTCCACTTGCAAGGAAATTTCCTTGCAAAAGGAAATTTTGGCCTTTGCAAGGAAAAATGCAAGGAAATAAAATTTACAAGGAAATGACAAGGAAATTTGATCTAAAACAAGGAAATTGAAAGGAAATTTGGAGATTCTTATAAAAAAATACTTATCCTACGATTGAGACGTATACTCATTGAAAGCTAGCCCATTTCAGCTGAATGAGAGGTAGCCTGAGACTAGTACAGACCCCACTTCGAAGAACCTTCCCACTTCCTTCACGTGTTAATCATGCGCGGTGCGTGGCTAACCGGATTATGGATGATTTTTGGCCTCAAATTCATCTTCGTCGGTACTGGAATCCAATCAACTGAGAAAGGAATTCCTTGACGAATTGTAGAAAAATCGGCTCAATTTCCATATAAATGTAGCCAAATACGCGCCTTAATCCTAATCCTAGCAGAAAGAACCGGAAATCTATAGCAAATTAACCTTGTATAGTAAAAGAATGATTTTAATTAACAATTATTCACAGAAGTGGAGGTGAATAGTTATTCACCGACACTGAGGTGAATAATTGTTTTAGTATAAATGCACAGGTGATCTTTTTGGAATAGCATTTTCTTTAAAATTGGTTATTTCCACATCTGCATCATACTGACAAATCGGCTGGCAGCCATTTTGCCTAAACGCTAGCTACTTCGGATTATTTCACGATATTCACCAATCAGCGTGCGCGATTTTCTATAATCACCTGTGTATGTGTCATGCCGGCCCAGTAATGACAGCCGATTTTTGTAAATAATGCATTTTTCTATTTGATTATTTTAATATAGTTTTGGATTAGACTACAGATAATTAATACTCAATAATTAATATAAAAATACGGCCTGAGGCTTCCCGACAACCCTAGATATAGGAAATTTGGATATTTTGAGAGATATGTGCAAGGAAATTACAAGGAAATTTGGTGATTTTTGCAAGGAAATTAACTAAAAAAAAAGGAAATTTAAGGATCGTAAAAGGAAATTTCACTTGCAACTTGTGGAAGCACTGCCTTGGAGTCAAAAAGGAAGAAGTCGATGGCATAGAAGCTCCACAACGCCACAAGTATTTCGTGGTTTTTAAAGAACAGCTGACAAGGTCGAGATTCATAGGGCAAACGATAACCATCCGAGGCACCCACTACAAGTTGGAACACCCGAATCCAGCAACGCAAACCAATCCCCAAAAAAGATTGAAAATATACCAGTTCCCACTGGATGAAGATATGAGCCACCTCGAGAAGACTTTGCAACATTATGGAAACTTCACACCGGGCAGCATCAGAAACCTAGAAGATAGAGCGTGCGGGTTAAAGAATGGAATAAAGGAAGTGTACATACAGATAAAGAAGAGTATACCGTCCTACGTATATGTTGGAAAAAACCTCGTTCGCTTCGATTATGTTGGCCAACTACACACATGCAGAAAATGCCACCAAACCGGACATCTTGCACGAGAATGTACAACGACGGTGACCTGCAGAGGATGCGGAGGAAATGATCATAACCGATATGAATGCCCACACGTTATTTGCTTCCAATGTGGTAAAGAAGGCCATACAGCCACGAACTGTTTCCAGTATGCAGAACAATTCCCTGACCTAACTGGTGAGAAGAACACCGAGGAATCCTGTGACGACCCGACAAACTTCGAGATGGGCAATTATGGAAAAGAAAAGGCCTGGGGAGAGTCAACCACGACAACAGAAGAAACAGCCGTTAACAGCGAAAAAGAGAAAGAAAAAGAAGAAGAAAAAGAAGAAGAAAAAGAAGATGACATGGAAGAAGAAATCATAAATGAAGTGACGGATAAGCCAACCGAAGATGAGGAAATAACTGGGGACGGAGGTAAGAAGACCCAAGAAGAACATCTCCCAGAAAATCATGACGAAAACAAGCCGACAGAGCCCCATAACACAACGGGAAACGAAAATGGACAAGAACCAGAAAATCACGATGAAAACCAAGAAGAAAACATTCAGATAGAGACCTGCACCACAACGGAACACGAAGATGATAAAGAACCAGAAATCAAAGACGATAACAACTTTAAAGTGCCAGAAACCCCCCACAACCTGAAAGACCGCGAAGACGAGAACTACGACTCGACAGATGAAAACTCCTCCACCGGGTCCTCCACTTTGCCAGAAAGCGAAGAGGATTGGCAAACTGTTGCCGGCAGCAGGAAAAGAAGACTTAAAAGGAAAGACCTGGTCGCAGCTACCGCGAAAGGGAAGTCTCGAATGGTTCTCAACCCAACAAAAAAACGATGAATCTACAAATAGCTACACTGAATGTAAATGGTCTTGAAAAAGACGCAAAGAGATCGAAAATATTTGATTATTTAAAGAAACTAAACGCTAACATATTTTGCATACAAGAAACCCACGGTACGAACAAACATATAACAGACAAATGGACAACAGAATGGGGTGGTCCTGCCTTTTGGAGCCACGGCACGCACAAAAGCCGAGGAACAGGAATTATTATAAAACCTAACTTAGACGCAACAGTATCATCAATAAAAACGGATAGTGAAGGACGAGTTGTGTCGTTAATCTTACAAACGGACAACCAGGAATTCAACGTCATGTCAATCTACGCTCCAACGGATAATACCGAAAGGAAGCGATTCTTCAACAAACTACAACAGTATACACAGACAACACAACACGTAATTATTGGAGGAGATTTCAATTGCATTGGCGACCTAAATCTCGACAAATCAGGTGGAAACCCAACAAGAGGAACTATCGGATACACAGAACTGAACAAGTTTACAACAACTTTAAATACAACTGACATCTGGCGTCACAATCATCCAACCTCACAAGAATATACGTGGAGAAACCCAGACTACTCTATAAGAGTGCGCCTAGACAAAATCTTTACCAACAACGCACTACTCGACAAAACTACCTCCACTATAATCTATTGCCCACATTCAGACCACAGTACAGTCAGCGCTAAAATCCACTTCCCGGACTCTCCACAGCGTGGCCCAGGAACGTGGAAAATGAACACGCAAATATTAAACGACAAGAAATACACAACGGAAATAACCGCCTTTTTAAAATACTGGCCGACGGAAGAAAAAAACTACGAAACACTAGGTGAATGGTGGGATGAAGGAAAAACAAGGATGAAACGAATTACTATAAAACATTGTGTAAGAAAAAGGAAAAATCAAAACGCTCAAATAAATAGACTTAACAACGAAATCAATGAAATGCAACAGAGACCTAATCCAAACAGAGACAATATAGAAGAAACACAAAAAGAACTGGAAAAGATTCTTGACGAAAAACAAAAAGGAACACAAATACGAAGCAGAGCACAATGGATGGAGGAAGGTGAAAAACCAACACGCTTCTTTTATGGCCTGGAAAAACAAAGACAAACGAAGAACAACATCACAGAACTGAAAGCAGATAACAAAACATACAAGACTAACTTGGAAATATTAGAAGAAGCGCGAAGATTTTACACCAATTTATATATGGAATGCGACATCAACGAAGAAGACCAAACCAATCTGATAAACAGTCTAGATTTAGCACTCGACGAGCAAGAAAAACAACGATGCGAAGGACCAATAACCACAAAGGAACTCACTACAGCAATCGACAAAATGGAACTAAATAAATCTCCCGGACTCGACGGATTACCTGCAGAATTCTACAAAAAATTCTGGCCGCTTTTGAAAGAACTACTGACAACTCTCTTTAACAACAACTACGAAGAAGGACAAATGACTGAAAGCCAACGACTGGCTATTCTACGACTACTATACAAGAAGAACGACAGAAGACATTTAAAGAACTGGAGACCCATCTCACTGCTCAACGTAGACTACAAACTTGCTGCCTTAGTCATGGCTAACAGACTTCGGAAAGTCCTACCATCAACAATACACGAAGACCAAACTTGTGGGATACCCGGACGCACAATATTTGAAAATCTCATGGAACTTAGAGACATCACCCACCAAGCCAACAAAAACAACTCCAACCTGATCCTAAGAAAAAGCATTTGATAGAGTCAACCGCAGTTTCTTAATGAAAATCTTAGACAAGCTTAATTTCGGACCCTCCTTCAAAAGATGAATCATCACACTATATCACGACGCAACAGCAGTAGTCTCCAACAACGGATGGCTATCAGATCCTTTCAAGTTACACAGAGGAGTTCGACAGGGATGCCCTATTTCTCCACTACTATACATCTTGGCTGCTGAGACTCTTGGACAAATAATACGAAAAAATGTAAACATCAAGGGAATTCAAATTCCAGGCGGTAATGGATCAAGCAAGAAGATATCCCAGTATGCTGATGACGCAACCCTAACTTTAAGTGATGACCCTTCGGTTCTCAGCGCTTTTGACAACATACGAACATACGAATCAGGCTCTGGTAGCAAACTAAATGACGAAAAGACAGAAGGAATATATATTGGCAGACATGCGGGCCGCACACATGGCCCTGTACCTATAACCTGGAAAACACACCAAATATCAATCCTTGGAGCGAAGATAGGAAACAACACCAAACAAGATTGGGAGACACCCTCCAAGAAACTCGAACAACGTCTACAGAGGTGGCAATCCCGCTATCTATCCATAAAAGGTAGAGCACTACTCGTTAAAGTGTCTATGCGACCAAATGAGACTTTATATTTTTAGGATATTCTTGACGCGCTGATATTAAAAATCGAAAACAGATTAAAATTTGAGCTTATGTTCACCGAGTTATAGGGCGGTGAAATTCAAAAAATTCAAATTTCAACGGCAACAAATTTTTGAAACCGCGAAGTGGGGAACTGGTAACTAATACGTCACAGTAGTAACCCATATCTCAGACTCGGTAATCCCAGCGTTATAAACAGCGAAGTAGTGAATCATACCAGTTGGTTTTGAACTTATTTTATAACGCCGAAAATGTCCTCGTCAAGCACAGACACGGACAATGAAAGTTACCTCTGATTGGAACTATATTCCTGGGCCGTATGCAATCAAGAAACTGTTGGGGAAGCAACGGCAATGGACGATGTTCAGCCGGTTGGTCCATATGCTAACCAACCAGTTGCTAACGAGGAATGGCTTGTTGAATACCGAAAAAAAAGCAAAGCTACGATGAGCGTTTAAACGAATTGCAACGGATACTCTATGGGACAGAAGAAGTGCGCAAATGGTGAGTACTTGACGATGTGTTGACTGTTGTTGTGCGTGCCGTGATCAAGCACGCCGGTTTGTGTTTGTCTTCCTTTGCGTTTTATCATTAAAGGTTTGTGTAATTCATGTTTCTTGTGAAATTGTAGGTGTAAATGTGGTAACTGCAACATTGAGCTTCTCCATAACGCTAAAGAATGTCAGTGTTGTGTGGAAATCGAAGAGTGTACGGAAGTTTTGAATAGTGAGCTCGTTTTACAAGAAGTTCAGAACCCACCATCTTGCCAAACAAAGCACCCTGGATTTGAAACCATATGTCTGGACAAGTGGTCCCTTCGGTTACCTATTATCATCCAAATCAGTTTCCAAGTCAGATTCTGTCACTGTTTCGTACTCCAAATCCTCGTCTGTATTTTCGTCGTCGTCAGTGTGATCCTCCTCTTCAGAAATTATATCGTACTCCATGTCTACATCGTTTAGAGTTTCGCTGCTCTTTTCAGTTTTCTGTTCTCTTTCAATTGTCGTAATCAGATCTATATTACATTGAACATCTATGAGCGTGGAAAGGTGCACGAATGAAGTTTATGTAAGCTCATTCACTATGCAGCAAAATGGTCGGAGAAACTAGAAATATTAGACGGGGGTTTTCCCTGTAAAGCGCGTATATTTCACGTCTATCAGGCTATAGTTTGTTTCACTTTTATCGTTTCATCCAATTTAGCTTTTAGCTTGATATATTTATTCCAAAGATTTCATCCAGCACAACCGCCTGTTTGAGTAGAAACATCTTTTGCCTATGGCAAAGAAAAAATATCACAGGAAATGACAACTGGTCTAGTACCATTTGCGTGCAAGCTTGAAGCAATCATATTTTAGCAAAGCATTCATGGCATTCTTTTACGTCTGATACGAACATAATGTACAAACGTGTATAAAACATGACATTCACGCATCAAACATTTTCGTTTCACCAGTAGAAACGTTGCGTTTAAAGAAAATACTTCTTCAGATATCAACGATTCCGGATCGATTATGCACCTATCAATGTAAACCCCCAGGGGAGGGGGGACGGGCGACCTACGGGGATTTGACAACTTCTATCCTCCCGTGGGTGGGGAATTTGACGTTACTAGCTGTCCCGGGGGATGGGTCATTTGACATTTTCCGCGCAGGGAGTCTGGTGACTAGAGATGGACCAGATCGTTCACTGAGATGGACCGCATGCCAGAACCGCCATATTTTTTGTTAAAATAAAGTAAAGTTTGAGACAACTTTGTAGTGGATTGTAGCTATGCATGTCCACCATACAGTGGTCATTTGACACGGATACATGTCCCATGGGTGGGGAATTTGACATTTTTTTTCTCAAAATGTCAAATTCCCCTGGGTTTGCCCGTCCCCCCTACCCTGGGGCTTAACATTGACAAGTACATTACGGCGGCGTGACCCCGAGCATGGCCTTCACCAACATCCTGAGTCGACTCCGACATAGACATTGCTATAGTGTCTTCATAATCTGTTAAAAATTGTATATTTGTAAAGTTGCAATCACACTGAGAGGTTGACAAATGAATTTTGATCCTTGTTGTCAAAAACGCGTGATGTACAATCATTTCAATGTTTACAACATACCATTATTTTGGCTCTAGCAGACAGGGCTTTTTCCTTTTCAGATATACATGTATGATGTTTTGGAATTGCGACGATGCCGATTTCATCTGCGACCAACCGAGGGATTTTACCTGACATACCAAGAAACCTTTCTGTAAAATCTTCTTTCGAAAAATGCGCCGAACAAATGCTTGAGCTGGGAGTAGGCCTCTACAGATTGTGCTCGGCAACTTTTGAGCAACTTTTGAAGATTTGAGCAACTTTTCTGGTTTCGAGCAACCTGGAGCAACTTTTTCTTTTTTGAGCAACAGTAAGCAACTTTTAGGCTTTTACACATTCCACACTGCTAATTCCTCACAAATTATTAAATAAAATCTCGACCATAAACATATTTGATTGCAGTAATGACTTATTTAGATCTCTGGATCAACAAAATAATCGAAAAGAGCATGCAGGCTTTGTTTATGCGCCCGTGAGCGATGCGTGAGGTTTTCAGCGGTTATTCATAAATGATCTCGCGACTCGCGTGACTAAGGCCCCATAGTAAGACTCTACCGAATTGGTCAGCTTTGGTTAAGAAACTATTGCTATTGCAACCAAGTTAAGCTTCCGCCGAAAGAGTCTTTAGTCTATTGAACAATGGATTCAACGCCCAGCAAGATTCCTCACTTACGGACTATCTTGAATCCTCAGCTAGTGATGCTTCGATACAACAACGCTAAAATAAATTGATCAGCGCAAATGCATTTAAGTTGCTAGAGACTTTGAACTTACAGTTTTAATCTGATAGATTAGCAGTATATGCTAGTTCTAAATCTTGTCTTGAAATTGTTTTGTTGTTTACTTAGTACAATAAATTGTACCTACTTCGTTTTTAGTATGTTTTTTTGTATGAATATCCATGAAATATACTAGCAATTAATAGCAACTTTTTCAAATTTAAGAGCAACTTTTCCAATTTTCTGGCAACTTTTAAGCAACTTTTTAGCAGTTTTTGGAGCAACTTTTCTGAAATTTACTAGCACAATCTGTAGAGGCCTAGCTGGGAGTCGGATCCCATTTTGCTCGCTTCAGTCGTACAAAGTCGACCCACTGCTTTCGTCGTTTTTTTGCTTCTGGTCTTTCGTCTCCATCAAATGGTACGTATGAAATGCAACGCAATTGCTTGTTTTGTGTTGGGGACGTTAGAACAACCGCCAACAACACCTATGTTAGGCATTTTCAAATTGTGTAGTACGCGAAGTGAACTGCAATATACAAGTCATGCTATAATACACGCTATCTTGTTGTTTTCCTCTTGAACGAGTTACTACTGTGACGTCAGAGGCACTGATTCGTTCCCAAGCTTTTTTCGCGGTTTTCAATATTGTCTCTTCAAAAAATCGGGTATTTAAGCAACAATATTTCCGCGAAGAAATTTATTTCGAATTTATTTCTGTTTTCGGATTTTACTGTGTTTACCAAAGATTCCAAAAATGTAAAGTCTCATTTGGTCGCATAGACACTTTAACACCTTCGCATTGGCACAACTAACCGACCTAGCTACAATTTTCACGGTACCAAACATCATCGTAGCAAGAACCAGAACTACAATCTTCCGTTTTCTGTGGGAAAACAGAAGCGAGTTAGTAAGCAGAGAAAGCGTCACACTCCCTCTGGCGAAAGGGGGACTCGCAATTCCGAATGTAGCTAACAAAGTGAAAGCCCTGAAATGTAAGTGGATACGGCAAATCGCAGACCAGACGTACAAGACCTCATGGGCCCTTTGGGCTAGATATTTCGTCGGTACCAGCCTCTACAGCTATAAACCAGAATGGTATTTCCTAAGGAGTATAACTCAACACCCCACGCCAGCCCAGAAAATCGACCATCGTGGTATGCAACCATCATTGAAACAGCTTCGCAGATCAGAAACGAAATAAGTCAGTGGAAACAACACGAAATAACGACCAAAAAGATATACAAGGCAATTACGGAAGAACATACACCGAAAGCAGAAGACCGCTGGAGGAAGCAGTGCGCCACAAATAAAGAATTGGAAAGATCATGGACAGACAACTGGAAATTACCAAACAACAACAGGGAGAAAGAAATCAGATGGAAGATTTTACACCGATGCCTAACAACACGAGTATACTTACGATCTTGGGGAATGAATGTGCTAGAGAAGTCAGTGGCGGATATTCACGTTTTAAGGTGGTGGGGCAAAGCCTCCCAAAATGTCCGACAAGTTTGGTTGCTAAGTAACAAATTTTATTTGAAAATTTCCGACAAATTGGCAATTATATATATATATATATATATATATATATATATATATATATATATATATATATACATATATATATATATATATATATATATATATATATATATATATATATATATATATATATATAAATTTTATTTGAAAATTTCCGACAAATTGGCAATTTGACGAAAGGTGGGGGGGCGGCTACCCCCCCGTCCCACCACAATTTCCGCCACTGTAGAGAAGTGTCCTTTCTGTCAGAACATTGAAAACACAGAACACGCTATCTTTGCCTGCAAAAGACTGATAACACTCTGGCAATTCATCCAAGATACCCTCAAATTCCTGTATAACAAGAACATAACCATTTCACTACAAGAAATAGTATTTTCGAAGTCTTGCCCAAACGTACAATGACGACATAAGAACCCTTGGAAACTTCCTGTGTACGACAGCTGCAGCACTGAGTTGGCAAACACGGAACGCAAAACTATACCACAACAAAGAACCGCCAGAAGGCCTTCAAGCAGAAGTGAAAAGAAGAATAAAAGAGAGAATAAAACTGGACATCTTTCTCAAGAGAGAAAACAAAGTGAAGAACTTTTGGGCCCAAAAGAATATTTTATGTTATTACGATGATCGAAACGAACTAGTATGAAACATATAAAGTTAATGAAAATAAGATACGAGAAAACTGAAATGATAACTGTTTAAAAAAGAAATGTAAATAGAGTAAGAAATAAAGATCATTTTTTAAAGAAAAAACAAACATAATAAGTATCAAGTTAACCCTAGTCTACACACATTACTGCTACGTCTCGTATTTCCAGTTCGAAGAATGCATATGAGATTATAAACGTAAGACCTTTAGAATTAACGATTATCACATGTGCCTTCGGCGACCTTGTGCTTTCGGCGCTCGTTCGTTGAATTTATCTGGCCCCATACAAAAAAGCTAGCGACCCTGCAAGTCATCATGAAAACACGAATTGAGTGACGTCTTTTGTGATCAAGGACGGCTTGGCCCTTCAGAATATTAACATAGGGACCTCTCTTTGTTTAGTTTGGGAAGAATAATTCTATAGCTTCTATTATACGGAGACATTACCAATGGCGTCCCCGTTGCGTTTTTATAAAACTCTAGTAATATCTCTATGGAAACACAAATATGGTTAGTTGATCAGAGGTAGGTCACGTTTATATGTTCATATTACATCATTTCATAGATGAAGGCTAAAAGGGATGACTCAAAAGGACCTTCACATTTTCTAGATACTACTAAGTACTAACCATAATCTTAATACTAACCCTAACCTTGTTCTTAAACCTAACCCTAACCGTACCTTATCCTAACCAAACGAAAAATAAAGACCAGACAAAAACAGTTGAAGGTCCTTTTGAGTGATCCCTTTTAGCGCTCCCATTTCATAATGCAGTTAACGAGCCCAGGCCTTCTCGAAATTTATAATTTACGAGCGCGCCAATATAAAGGACGGCTGCGATGTTCCAAAAGTGGTAACAACTGGTTTTATCAAACCGCGCAAAATAACGGATCATTAGTATTGTCAGGGTGAGTGTTCAAACCGCTAAATTTTCAGCGGTTAAAATATACGCTTACTATATTGACTACCAGGGGCGCACATCCAAAATGTTTTTTGGGGGGTGCTCTTTGTTCTGGGACCGACTTTCTTGATGTTCCTGTTTGATAAGCTTACAGTACCACCCCTGACGATCTAATAACCCTAATAACAATGGGAAATTTAATATATATATATATATATATATATATATATATATATATATATATATATATATATATATATATGCGGGTTTCAAAGTGGAGAGGCTAATGCACGTGCCCTTTAGGGGGGACCTTTTTTGATTTATCTAAACCCCTAAATTCGTATTTCCTGCATTTTGAGGGTGGTTTTAATAAAAAAATATTAAGGTTTTTTAACAAGTTCTTAATTTTTTTTTGCGAATGGACCATAATATTATATCTTTTTCGAATCCAAGTGTCACGAAGTCCTTAACGCAATCAGAAATTGTGTAACCAGTTTTTATCTTTCTTGGGCACGGAAATGATCATATTAGTACGTAATACTTATACTGGTCGATCGGGACCGAATATGGCAGTCTGACAGACAATTTGGGACCGACTTTTCGGACCGATTCCCAAATGTTGGGGGGGGGTGTGACACCCCCCCACACCCCCCTAATGTGCGCCCCTTCGCGAAGGAGACTTTAAAAATTAAAAGACGGAAGTTACAATTTCATCATTCATCAACGATTTCGTATTCAGGTGTTATATGTATTAAAAATAGCAACATTTATTTATGTTGTAGACCTTGGTTGCAGAGTGAATTTGCAGAGTGTAAACAAACTCCACTGGACCACTCACCACTACCGATAGAAAACCTGTAGTCTTTCCAAAGAAATATGCGCGGAGTTACAGCACAGGTAACTGCAGATACAAATTGTATGTTATTCTATCAATACGTCATGCAGGTTGTCAAAGACTGTTCAGTGTTGCATGCAGTCAACATGGACGATCATTCAATTTCACACTTCTAATATGATTACTCCTCGGTTCAAACTATTTATTTTATTCTTTAATATATTAATTATACTTCATGACTTCATGTATGTCAATCTTTATTAATTAAAAACGATTGTTATTGGTTTTATAAAGTTAAAATTTAATCCACTGCTTGGTATAATTTAATTTGGATATTAAATTTTACACCAGTCCATTTTGACAGTGGATTATGGGATACGTTTACTGTCAGTGACAACGCAGACATGCAAAATTTTGTGTGTCCATATTGTTGCTACACTGCGGCTAGTCGGGCAATCATGCAGTTACATGAAGTTTGGTGACTTATGGCAACTACTGCAACGACGCCAACAAGATGTTTCCATATGGAAAAAAACAATCTCTGACTCAGTCGCCAACTCAGTTGCCAACTGTTACAACTATATGAAAACCAGGCTTAATATAAAGCAATGCTGACCTGACATTTTATAGTGATTCAATCAGAATCCAAAGGATGCACACTTGAACACTTCGCCCAAATTTTGTCCACCATTGCTCAAAACTTGTTCCAGGTGGGAATCGAGGTGGGATGGTTAGGAAGACACTTAAGGCGGGGGGTTAGGGTTAGAAAACTCATTAGGTGGGGGGTTAGAAAGTGTTTTGGGGTTAGCGGTTATTTCATGACGATTATATACCTCAATTCATTTGGTGATGGAGTAACATGAAAGGTTAACCGTAATGTCAGAGACTCAACATGTGACAAAGCTTTATGGAAATTATATGACAAGTTGACGTCACTTCCTCTAATCGCAACCTAAGCATCTGGAACATGTTCGAGTATAATGGCAGCCGTATAATCTCGCATAAAAACAGTCTGAAAAGGCGACTTCCCCTGCTCGCAATTGCTTGAAATTTGGCAAGTTAAGTAAGAACACCATGCTCTTTACAAATATGTAAAAATTTGGGATACCAAAAATTTGATCACAGGGGTACTTTAATGATATTTTTCTTGTGCTGTAGGTCTTGTTGCTAGGTATCATCTCCTCCTTTATTCAACATTTTAACTGCCAGGTATGTGTACTGTAGTATCACTTGTGATGGTTTTTATTGTGTTACATGGATTTCTTTATATCCAGTACATGCAATTACAAAAGACAAGCTTTGGTCAAAAACTATAATATCTTTATGGCACCATTGTTCTTATATACTTGCAAAACAAATAATGAAAAAATAAAAACTTGGCACTGCATGTAAACTTAGATTAGATTAGAAAACTTTAGTTAGATAGCATAGCCCATTCAGCAACGATCGACTGGCCCAGCTTTTATCTGACATTATACTTATTTACTGACATTACCCCAGCTGGCTTTTATCTGACATTATACTTATCTCTCTGCATTGATCGACTCCTTCAGTGACATTAATATTTAGTCATGATTTTATTATCTTATAATTATATAAAATAGAATTCTGTTTTGTGAATATTTTAATTTATAAGAAATTACCTTCAATTGTTTAATTTATCACTTTAAAACAGTTTTTGAACAAGCAAGGATGTAACACTATCAGCAGTTGTTTCAGTTATCCATCTGACTGCATATCATCAGATGATTGTGACTACCTCCTGAAATACTCTGTGAATGGGAAAAATGTTACATTTGAAGTCAGTTCCAATCAACATGAATGGGTTGCAGTTGGATTCAACAATGCTAGTCAAATGGTACTGTATTATACTGTACTTACTAGTTACTAATGGCGTTGATACATTGGACAATCAACTTTGGGATTCAAAATCATTTTTTTGAGGATATGAGCTTGATGATGCTCCATGTATCGTCTGTCTACTCCAAGCACGCCCCTCAATGATCACTATACAGCAGTGTACATGTATATCAACACATTAACTTACTAAATTACTTTAGAGTTTTACATGTTGTATTTAAAATTTGATTCAAAAACGTATTTAAACGTATTTAAACGTATTTATTCAAAAACGTTTATAATGTTGACAACTGAACTATGATATGATACGTACTGTCATGGACGATCGTCAAGCTCAAATCCTCAGAAAATGTTTCTGAGCCCTGGGCAGTAATCGAATCTGGTATAATATACATACTGTATGATCAGACAAATTTTTTGATAAAATGTTGGCTAAGGATAAATGTGGGGAATCTTCGGTCTCTCATTTATAATAAGCCTCGCCGCTTTGAAATTCCGTGTGACACCAGACAACTCTCTTTTTAGTTTGTAGATTTATTTACACTATTTACATCTCGATTTATATCAACTCTTTCTTCGATTATACCTTCTCACGCACACACACAAAAGACTTTGACTACATGTATGTCAATTTCACTTAGATCGTCTGACTTCGCCACATTGGCGACACTCTCTTTATCTGAGGAACAAATGATCTAACTGGTTCAACGTTTTCTCCAGCTTGTGTATCATTAACATCTTTGCTTGTACATGCAGAACTTGATGCGGAGGGCTCGATGGCCTGTTGTGCTTGACAGGAGTCTCTTGTTTTTACGAGTTCAAACAATTTGGCGAACCAAACTGTAAGGGCAGCTTTCTTGCAGTCGCCAACACATTTCTTAAATTTAGTGCGCAGTTGATTTGGTGTAAACAGGATGGTCTCACCTCTCTTTTCGCATCTATTTCGCAACTCTGTTAGGATTCTTTCATATATTTTTCCATTTTGTTGATTTTTCACATTTGTGAATATAAGTTTTGTCTTGAAGTATTCACTACTTGTGATTATATTAACAAAATCATCAAGCATGGCATCACTCCACTTCCCCTTCCTTCCACGCCTCTCTTTTCCTTTCACCTTTTCTACCAACTCCATCTCAGTTTCCTCTTCATTCTCATCATCTGAAGTTGCATCAAAATTTTGAGATCTGAAATCAACACACACAGTTGAAGAACAAATTACATATTTGCACAGCTTTAACACTTCAGTTTGGGGAAAGATTGGTAGCTTTACTCTGGATAATTAAACACTATATATTATGAACACAGCATATATATTTTGAACATAGCATAATTATATATATATATATATATTTAACACAGGATATACATTTTGAACACAGCATATATGATATAGCGCATAAGATAATATATTCCATTTCGATGAAATAGAATGCATATAATGAACTGTAAAACAATATTTTAAACACAGAACAAATGTTTACAAAAGATACAATATTGACTGAAACGGCGCCCCATAGATTTTAGTATCAAATAATCGTTTGTCTTTATGGTAAAAATTAAACTCGTACCTTTTCGCAGTTGTCTCATTTGTCTGTAGTCGTTGAGATTCACCGTGCGAGCACATGTCACAGTAGCCGACTGACACTCTTCGTCGTGTTCAAACGTAGCACACTTGTTGCATATCGGATTTTGGCACAATAAACATACATATTTGGTAGTATCCAGGGCCCGATTAATCAGGGCCGGATACGGAGCGTCTGCACGCAGGCTAATGCACACAGTGCACATATGAATTTCTCAGCATTAATCCTCACTCTTATAATGACTATAATGATCAATCAACCATTCCTGTTAAAATGATGATAATGATCAAATTAAGAGCGTTAATGCTAGAACCCAACCCCAACACAACAAAGATCCTAACCCTAACCCCCCGCCTAATGGGTTTTCTAACCCTAACCCCCCGCCTAATATGTTTTCTAACCCTAACCCCCCGCCTAGTTTCTTTTCTAACCCTAACCCCCCGCCTTAAATGCTAGAACCCAACCCCAACACAACAAAGATCCTAACCCTAACCCCCCGCCTAATGGGTTTTCTAACCCTAACCCCCTGCCTAATATGTTTTCTAACCCTAACCCCCTGCCTAGTTTCTTTTCTAACCCTAACCCCCCGCCTAGTTTCTTCTTCCACCTTGACCCACCCCGTCTAATCCCTATTTCAGCTTGTACATTTATAGACAAGTGAGTGATACTAAGCTTGTGGGATATTAATTGACTGTTATACGCATGCGCGACTCTCTTAAATTGAACATTATCATCATTTTAACAGGAATGGTTGATTGATCATTATAGTCATTATAAGAGTGAGGACATGTTGGAATTTCTACCATTTCTACTTGTTCCGCTAGAACATAGACGGCGTATTTTTCATGAACTTAATTCACTTATTTAATACGGCGCATGAATAATACGCCGTTTGTCACAAGGCTCGATTCGCTTCATGTAAACACATAAATGGTTGAAACTTCATGCCAATCCACTTTTCGACACGTGAATTATTAGGAATCGTAAATGATAAAAGGTTTGGTGTAGTGCCGAAATCGTGAATAATAGGTCTAACAATTTCGAGAGAAGGCCTTCATCAGAGATATAGGCTCTTTCTAGTTTCTGCCATGGTATACGCGGCTGACGCACTGCAATAAATAATGATCGGGGAAAACGGTTTAGGAATTAAAACGGACACGCGCTCTGCCTCAATCATTATATTTTCGTAATACTATCACATTCATTAGATTCGACGAGGATTCGCTGCAAACGTTGCCACGAGTGCAGTATAAGTCGAACATTATACTTGAATTAGGTTTTGCACGGCGAAAGCGCAACGTTTCAACTGCGAATCTCTTGCGCGAGTGTATTGATCTTTTTCAACGATGATCTTTTTCAACGACATCAATGACGTGATAGAAAATGCAAATATCATTAAATATGCAGATGATACAGTGCTCTATCTTGCTGATAAGAATTTGGAAATAATCCAAAATAAACTCAATAAGGATATTGATGCTGTTGCCGACTGGCTGGAAGAAAACGAACTGATCGCCAACTTGAAAAAAGGAAAGACCGAATCTCTTCTCTTTGGAACTGCAAAAAGGCTGGCGAAACAAAGTGATTCATTCAGCATTTTATATCGAGGTGTAACAATAACTGAAACCAAAGAGTACAAATATCTTGGGATGGAAATAGGCAGTACGTTAAATTTGAATTCCCATTTTGAGAAAAGCTTTAAGCGTGCAACTGAGACTGCTAGCGAAACTAAGGGACTGCCTTGATTTAAAATCTGCGAAAGCTATATACGTACCAACACTCACCTATTGTGGTATATTGCAGTTGAAATTATCCTCAACACACTTAAAGAGACTTTCGTCTTTCCACGATCGTGCCGTAAAAAATGTGTCTATGGGTTCTAATTCATTGATAGATCTCCCTTCAGTTATTAATTTTAATAGAAAGAGGGCTTGTAGAGTGGTGCGTAAATGCCTTGATAAGGATATATGCTCGATTTACCATTATAAATCATAGCATGAAAACAAGAAACAATGAATGTCTTCTACGACTCCCAAGTATTAAAACTGAATATTATGCTAGAAAGTCGTTCTTATTTATGGGAGCAAAAGTCTACAACGAACTGCCAATTGAAATACGTAGAACTGAAAAGTATGAGGTTTTTGAAAAACTTTTAGATAACCATTTTTAATCTTATTTTTAATCTTATTTTTAATCCTATTTTATTTTTATTTATTTCTATTTAATTTGTTATACAAATTCTTAACCAATTTTATATTGTACTTCATTTTGTAAATATATTTGTCATTGATATTAGGTATTATTAGGTTTTATTATAGGACAGGACACACATTGATAACAGCTAGTTTTACTGCTGAAGTGTCTATACTGTATAATAATTCGTTTAATGAAAATAATAAAATAATAATTCTTGTCAATAGGACATGAAACAGACAAAGAATGAAGCCAAACACGAACATCTATTTTGCTTTTGGTGCCCTCTCTACATTTTAAACTAAACGCTTTCCATGTCGGAAATAGTCGGAACCCAAGCCGTTTTCACACACGCTAATATCGACCGCAACCGATATTCCGAACCGCAATTAAACCGAACCGCAACCTAACCCGAACCGCAACCGAACCGCAACAGCAGTGTTAGGTTATTTCTGAGCAGTACTGGTTATAGGTTCATATAGGTTCAGTTCACTATATAGGTTCAGTCCACTTAGTGATATAGGTTCAGTTCACTATATAGGTTCAGTTCACTATATAGGTTCAGTTCACTTAGTGATATAGGTTCAGTTCACTATATACAGTATAGGTGTTCACTATATAGGTTCAGTTCACTTTATAGTGATATAGGTTCAGTTCACTATATAGGTTCAGTTCACTTAGTGATATAGGTTCAGTTCACCATATATAGGTGTTCACTATATAGGTTCAGTTCACTTAGTGATATAGGTTCAGTTCACTATATATAGGTGTTCACTATATGGTTCAGTTCACTATATAGGTGTTCACTATATAGGTTCCGTTCACTATATAGGTTCAGTTCAGTTCACTATATAGGTTCAGTTCACTATATAGGTTCAGTTCACTTAATGATATAGGTTCAGTTCACTATATATAGGTGTTCACTATATATAGGTTCAGTTCACTATATAGGTTCAGTTCACTATTATATAGGTGTTCACTATATAGGTTCAGTTCACTATAGGTTCAGTTCAGTTCACTATATAGGTTCAGTTCACTATATAGGTTCAGTTCACTATATAGGTTCAGTT